>JAODLC010000140.1:2245743-2262369 GCA_026781145.1 Hippopotamyrus pictus | reverse complement strand
CAATGTTTCCAAACAAACAGAATATAGAACAGTGTTTCCAAACAAACAGAACACAGGACAGTGTTTCCAAACAAACAGAATATAGAACAGTGTTTCCAAACAAACAGAACACAGGACATTGTTTCTAAACAAACAGAACACAGGACAATGTTTCCAAACAAACAGAATATAGAACAGTGTTTCCAAACAAACAGAACACAGGACAGTGTTTCCAAACAAACATAATATAGATCAGTGTTTCCAAACAAACAGAACACAGGACAGTGTTTCCAAACAAACATAATATAGAACAGTGTTTCCAAACAAACAGAACACAGGACAGTGTTTCCAAACAAACAGAATATAGAACAGTGTTTCCAAACAAACAGAACACAGGACAGTGTTTCCAAGCAAACAGAACATAGGGCAGTGTTTCCAAGCAAACAGAACATAGGGCAGTGTTTTCAATAAGGTTTATTAGGCTTTTAACTGCAAAGACATAAAATAAGATCTCAAATTACTCAACAAAGTCCTCTACTTCTTCAAAAGCATCAGTCTAATCTTATATTAAATATACTGCATATACCATGATACTATATATATAAGCCTATAATTTTATTTTTCTTAAGAATTAACAACTGCCTCAGCAAAGGGTCTATTAAGGGGCTTCATGTCACAATTCATCACCAGCAGCACACTCAAGCATTAAACGCCAATGTGTCGCACTTCCTTGTGCATTCATCCCCTGTCACATGTCTCCGAAGCACATTTTCCCTCATGCTCAAAATTCGGGGTCAAAGGTCAGGGTTAAGGCTATGCAGAGGAAGGGAAACAGGTCAGTGCATCTCGTCTGGGCATCTGCCCTGGTTCTGCACTGAGCAAAATTTGTGGATGGCCACTGCAAAAAAGATACAGTGACTTGAGTCAAGCTGCAATGACCAGCAAAGACCAGTGTGATGGTATGATGAAGCGTGCCAGTTTAGCACAGTTCTGACACACACAGGAATGACAAGATGCTTTAAAAAGTAGCCGAGGCTGCATCGCAGAAATACTACGGAGAGCGAGGAGAACCATATGCAGCTTCATCATGGACTGAAACCGCAGGGTGTTAAATGTCATTGGTGTTTTTGAGGTGGGGAATGGATGCTTGCTATGCTAGTCAGGTACAAGAAAAAGCAAAGAGTGCCTGAGGAGCTCAGGAGTCTATAAATACAGCACATTGTAGGACTTTCAAATGCACCTTCAGCACAAGTTGGAAATATTACATATGAAGGAACCATCAAATTCTACCAGTCTAACACAGCCTCTAGTAAACTGATTTTTACAATCATTTCCCCCAGATCTAACCACAATAATAAGATGAAATTACTTATGTTTATTATAGTATCATAATCAGTGTAATGATTTACAAATGTCAAGGACAAATAGACAAAAGTCTTCATCAGAGTTCTGCTGATGAGAGTATTTTAATTCTCTACAACCCTATTAGCTTGATTAGCTAAGTTTTAAATGATATGCTGGGTGCCGCCATCAGTATTGTTACGATTTGTTCAGTGAAAATCTTTTTTAAATGGCAGGCTTTGCCAAAAGTCTCGTTCTGATATTTACGATCCCTGTGGGGCCTTCAGCTAGTTGCGTTAGTCTGAGCATGTGTGCCGGGCTAATATCTATCGCTTGTGGTTGGCTTCTCCCCAAAACTGCACATTTACTGCAAACTCATACATTCACATTGTTCAGAAAGAAGTTTGATTGGCTTTTTAACATGCAGTTTGTTTTCCTGTATTTGCAGACTCAGACAATGGTGCCGTATCACTCACAGCCTTTTTCTCACAGCGGTTATGGTTTGCCATCAGGATAGTTAAGAAAGCGTGCAGTTGAAAGGCATGAAGGCTGCCATTTAGATAAGCCATGGGAATTGTAGGTAATAACAGCATGGTTGGAGCTTGACTCTACATAAGAGATGGGAAAGCACAATTAAAAATCCAGATTAATTCTGTCGTAAATGTAAATACACCCCCAGCTATTGAAACTGAAAAATGTGAACAATATCTACCTGCTAAATGAAATATAAAATGCATGCTTTCTACATATTATTATCTGATATAACTGTTTTCACATGGTCTGTGTATGTGAGGCTTTATGTCCAGGTATTTTGACCTATGACTGTGTATAACCTGTGTAAGCTGTAAGTTTGACTCATTGCCCTGCAAGAGTGTCCTCAGCAACCGCCAGCCTGCACTCCTGGAACACCCTCCGAAGCTCAGACGGCAGTGAGAGGAGACGTGGGGAAGTCTGTGTTGATGAAGGAGAAGCCCCGGAAGTCCTCTTGATCGATCGCGGCCAACACATCAGGGTCAGAGGGCGTGAGGGCCGAAGGGGCAGCGGTGAAAAACTTATCAAAGTTCTCCCCTTTCCGACCACCCTGAGAAAGACAGAGACAGGATGAGAGCTGATGTGTGTGGATGCATGGCCCCCTTCTCATTGTCCTTATACAAAGTGGGCTCTGGGTTGCAAAATGCAAAGACTATAACAGAGACGAGCAAATCTAACCACTGACTGCCTTTGCTGAAAGTGTATTTTCATGAAAATCCATGAGGAGAAGTCACACTCTGCTACGTTGCAGCATTTTGAACTGGCACGCTAATCCTTTGGTGCACTGCAAGACCCTCAACTGGTACGCTAGTATTTTGGTACACTGCAACACCCATAACTGGTACACTGGACCTATGGTACACTGCAACACCCATAACTGGTACACTGGACCTATGGTACACTGCAACACCCATAACTGGTACACTGGTACTATGGTACAATGCAGCACCCATAACATACACTGGTACTATGGTACACTGAAACACTGGTACACTAAAAGGGTGAGATCTCAGTACTAACAGTGCGAGGCTTAAAGGGGGGCTGAACCTCCAGTCTCTCAAGTCTATCCCAGTCAATCCAGCGGAAGAAGGGATGCTCTCGAATTTCCCGCTCTGACTCCTCTCCTGCACCCAAACGTTTGCTTGGGTTTTTGGTCATGAGCTGAAACAAAAAGCAGACGAAAGAAGTGCAAGAGGGGTGGAGTTTAAATTGGGGAGGGTACTGGGGAAAATTGTACTGCTGTGATTACATCGACATTATCACTGTTTGAGTGACCTGAGTTGTTTACAGATCTCAGATTCGGCAACTCAGATTTGGACTTGAATTTGAGGACTAATGACTTGAACCTAGATCTGATTCCACTTTGTTGTATTGTTGATTGTTATAACTGCCCCTAAACTATGGCCCTTGACCAAATTAGGCCCTGGGTCAATTTCAGCAATACACGATATTTCAACATTATAGACACGGATGAGCCAAAGCATTATGACCACCCCCATATTCCACCATTGTAAAAATGGCGTGTGTCAGGGTCTGGGGTGCAATAGACGGTAAGCTAACATTTGGTACTTGCAGTTGACATGCTGAGTGCAAGGATAAAGATCTGAATGACTGAAGGGCTAAATCATTTTGACCAGACAACTGGGTCAGAATATGTCCAAAATGCAAAGGCTTGTGCGGTGCTCAAGCTCAGCTGTAGTGAGTGCCTACTGCGAGTGGTCCGAGGAGGGAAAAACTATAATCTGCTGACAGGGTGTTGGGTGGCCACTAGGAGTGTAACAGTACACATATTCGTACTGAAAATATTCTATACGGGTCTTTTTGTTCGGTACACATATGTACCAAACAGATGCAGCAAATGCGGAACCTTTGTGTTTCAGTGTTTCCTCCGAAGCAGCATTCGGAAAAGGGCGGATGAAGCTGCACCACTACACATGCACGTGTACGTCCTAATGTGAAGCTGGAAGATACTAATGTGAAAACAAAGTACAGCACAGGTATTGTTTTTAATGCTGCACCATAATGGATATTTATTTTAAGGTTTGTATTTTGTGAGACAATATTTGTGTTGCACGGTTCTAATATGAAGCTGAAAGCTGCTAATGTGAATACAGCACAGTTGCAGTTAATTTTCTAAATGTGCACCTTAATGGATATTTATTTTATATTTATTTACTTGAGAGAATGTTTATTTTGATGTACTTTTAAATAAATCTTTGTTTTTTAGGTTTCAGCAGTATTGACAGAGACTTTTTATTTAAGACAGTGTTAAATGAAGAAAAAAAGAAGCAATTTATGTTTCGTTTCCTTTATCCTTGCTGTACTGAAAACGTACCGAACCATGATTTTTGTGCACCATTACACTCCTAGTGGCCACAAATCATGGGTGTGGGATGTGAACTAAAGCTGACCTGTCTGGTACCAACAAACAGAAGGGCTACTGTGGCACAAATACCAGGCAATTTTAATAATGTTCACAGGAGTGATGTGTCACAATACACGCATATTGAGCCCTGCTGCATGTGGGGCGGCATAGCCACAGGGCAGTTAGTGTTACAGCGGGGCATCACAAAGGAGGAACGATCCACGGAGCGGCTCCAACAAACTGAAGACTTCATTAAACTCAAAAAGAACACAGGGGGAACCAGAAAAGAAAGGGGACCCTGGGGGATCGAAACTAAGCTAAGGCAAGGAGCAACACTGGGAACAAGAAGACCAAGGGTAGGCAGGAAACTACAAGCTAATGTGGGGTAACTATGACTAAGAAGCACACAGCAACACAGGACCAACACTGCTACAAACATGTAGTAATAGCAACAACTGACTGAGGAATAAGGCAGGCACTTAATTGGACTAACAAGGGGCAGCTATGGGGTATAAGAACTAGGGGCAATGAGGAGCAGGTGAGGTTAATTAACAGATACAGAAGGTTCAAACACAAAGGGAAACAAAAACAAAAAAAGCTGAACATAATGCAACCAGGGGGCAAAACAAGGAACTACACAGAAATACATAAACAAGTAAAACAAGAAATAAATGGTTACTTATTAACATGGATGAGTCTGGCTTCTGGTCAGATTCAAACCCACAACAATGAAAGAAAAGTCAAGACACTGGCTGACCACTTAGCCCGTTAAGCCACACAACAGCCCAGGGGATAAGGAGACACACTAGGAGGTAAAGACACTGGGAGGACTAGCAACATCTGCTGGCCACTAGGGGAACTGACATAACAAAAAGGGCAGGACAAGGACCAGTCCTGTGGCCTGAACTATGAAGTGGGGTTACTAGCTTATTGGGGGAACTTGTCGGATTTAAGGTACCACAATTTAAATGGACTTCATATTCGTTCATTTACAATTTGCCCAGACTACCTTAAATCCGACGAGTTACCCCGATAAGCCAGTTACCCCAGTTCGTAGTACAGGTCTCTGACGGAGTGCCCATGCTGACCTCAGTCCACCTTTGAAAACACCTACAACGGGCAAGCATTGAACCTGGATCTTGGAGCAAAGGGAGAAGGTTGCATGGTCTGATGAATCCCATTTTCTATTCCATCATGTAGTCAGCTGGGTGTGTGTCAAGCATCTGAGGGATGCATTAGACCGGTGTTTCTCAAACCAGTCCTCAGGGGACCCCCAGGCAGTCCGCATTTTTGCTCCCCCACAGCTCTCAGGGAATTGGAAGAGCGTAAAAACATGGACCATTTAGGGGTCCCCAAGGACTGGTTTGAGAAACACTGTGGTAGACCAACAACTCCAATCCGTGGCTAGGTAGCCTAACACAGCAGAGCTTGATCCACTGTGTGGCCTTTATCAGCCCCTTTATCAGTCTTTATGCCTGCCCATTTCTTCTGCGTTCAACAGGTTGACCACAAGTACCAAATGCTAGATTATCGTCTAATACATTCCAGACCTTGTCATGCACAACTTTTATGAGATTGTTGATGTTAATCACATGATGTAGGCTAGTCATCGGTGTGTATAATTATGTAACCCCACAAATTGCGATACTGATAAGTCCAGCTTACCCCCCTGCAGATGGACACAGCCTCACGAGAGAGATTCTTGGGATATGTAACATTCTGCTCCAGGATGGACTGGAACAGCTCCTCCTCATCCAATCCATCAAAGGGAGGCTTGGTGGGGGGGGATAGGAGCAAATGAAAGCAAATGAAGGGAATTCCACAAGGAGAGTGTGTCGAGGGGGTAAGAGAGTGACTCGCTGAAAGATGGCAAGAAAAGGAGACCAGGGGCTTTCCGGAGGAGAAAGCAGCCCACAGTGACGGAGGTGTGGGTTTTACCTGTCCAGCTAACATTTCGTAGAGCAGCACCCCATAAGACCACCAGTCTACAGCTTTCCCGTAAGGCTGGTAGGCCACAATCTGAAGGAGAAGGTGCGAGATCGTCCCTTAGAGCACACAAATATAGTGGAATGAGAGAGAAGGGAACGAAGAGTATTTAATGCGCCACATGATGAGACAAGTCACGACAATATATTAATACTGACAAAGTGTGGGAAAGACAGAGAGATAAAAAAGGAAAGGTTGAGGGAGAGAAAGAACAATTTATCTCTTGCCTCCAGGGAAAAATATTGTATCGCTCTCAAAATGACATGAACAAGAAAATCAATGTTTATTTTACATAATAAAATCAATGTCGCAGAATGTAATGGTGAGGTTACCCACAGCACCCTGACGTGCCCTGTCCTCACGACACATCACACAGATACACACAAACACACATAGCTAAACACAAGTGCAGCAGAGATATTTCACCAACAGGTTTACCACCGAAGAATTACGTCACATACAGGCCTATATTTATATTCTTGGAATGGACTTATAAATTATTAGGTTATAGTTAATTTTCTAACTCCAATGTTTTATGCAAATTCACAGTAAAAGATCAACAAAGATCTACTCATCTACAAATTCATCTACATCAACAATGGAAACTGACTCCAACAGACTGTTCAATACTGCATGAGATAGACTCCAGCAACACCACGGTGACCCTGGCTCAGATAAACAAATGGAGGATGGATGGATATATGACACAATTAGCATCTCATTCAGGACAGGGGTCATTTCTGTTTTATAGGAACTGAACCAGAGCAAACTCTTATTATACTGTATATGAGAATGGATCCTTTAAACCAGGTAGTGTTAATTAGACTATGGAAGCTCTGCTGTGTTCCTATGAATAGTCTTTGTGGAGGCGTTCATACAGCACACACAAAAACACATGTACACTGTTGCCCTAACTCCCACTTTTTAACAGTAAGACTGAAGCTGCATTCCAATAAAACTCATAAATTAAGAAAGAAAAATATATGAAACAATAAAAGAAGTGACTCTCTCCTTTTTCAGAATGTATATGAAAATATATATATATTTTGTTTTGTAAGGATTAGTTTCATGATTTTTAAACCTTTGAAAAAGCATCAGAAAATTTGACTTCACACAGTCCAAATATACACCGTAGCACACAACACACATATAGATGCAGTACACATACACACAGGGCAAATATATACAATAAAACATATGCAGAGGAGGGACCTCAGGGGCGATATAGTCGGGGGTGCCACAAAAGGTCCGCGTGGTGTCTCCTTCCATCATCCCCTCTCTGCACATGCCGAAGTCTGCAATCTTGATGTGACCTTCACTGTCCAGTAGCACGTTGTCGAGCTTCAGATCTCTGAGCAGGACAGACAGCAACAGACAATTGAGCAAGATGTACAATACAGGGAACAGTGTGTGCAGTGTGTGGACTGAATATGTTGGGGGTACTATGCCGACAAAGTGCATTGGATGTACCACAGTAATAGGAAAAACTGTGGGAATATCACTAACAGAGATATGTGGATGCATCACTAAGACAGTATGTGATGTGGCTCACTAACAGAGGGTACTGGATGTCCTTCACTAACAGAGAGTACTGGATGTGTCTCACTAACAAAGAGTACTAGATGTCCTTGACTAACAGTGAGTACTGTATGTGTCTCACTAACAGAGAGTACTAAATGTCCTTCATTAACAGAGAATACTGAATGCCGTTCACTAACAGGGAGTGCTGAATGCGTCTCACTAACAGAGAGTACTGAATGTCCTTCACTAACAGTGAGTACTGTATGTGCCTCACTAACAGAGAGTAATGAATGTCCTTCACTAACAGTGAATACTGTATGTGTCTCACTAACAGAGAGTACTGAATGTCCTTCACTAACAGTGAGTACTGTATGTGTCTCACTAACAGAGAGTCCTGGACCAAAATCATACAGAAGAGATTGAAACATGGGTTGAAACATGGACTGCATACTTTGGATAAATACCTGTATATGATCCCTTTATGATGAAGAAAGAAGAGACCGACAGCTATCTCTGCAGCATAAAACCTGGAGAACATAAGGTTACCATGACAACGGCATCACTAGAATGATTTTTGCATATTTAATTAATCATGTGTTCGGACAGAGAGGCGTTCACAAACAGCCTGGAGTGGGTCAGGGTGGGGGGGGGGCTTCTTACTGCCAGAGTTTGCGAGCTTTACTCACGCAGCGTGTGGCTCTTTGAACTTGCCCACGATCTGGATGTGGAACATCAGGTCGCCCCCGTTGACATACTCCATCACGTAGTACAGGCGGTCCTGTGGCATGGACAGCACCATCACAACCCACGCACACAATACCCTCAACGACAGCCGCATTCCACATCCCAAATACCGCTGTTCCCATCACCCTGATGAATAATCTAAAGTAATGGGTACTCCGGGGATCCACCAAGTAAGAGGATTTCCCACCAAAGAGTAATATTGTCACAAACTGAAGTATTATAAATGGTATCTCAGGGTCATGAGTAGTCAGTTTAACAGAAGGACTGAGTTGGCAGGAGTTGCTGGGACATTTGGTCCAAAGAGCAATGCGTAATCTTTGGCTTGGAGATCGCCGTGGCTCACGCCCAGCCCTCGAGACCCCACCTGGTCATTGGGGCGAGAACCTCCCAATTAGAACATTATAAAAAGACACTGGAAGTGCTGGTTTGAACCTCTGACAGAGTAGCTCAAAGCTGGCGTTCTTAGGATAAGCCAGGATTTGGTTGTGCTTAGTCCTGATTAAATGTAAGTTAGTTTCACAATCGTTATTAGCAAACTTAAATTTTAAATCTCCTCATTTACTGTATATGACTATACACAGGCTTATTCAAACCTGCAAATGCATAAGGTTAAGGCTTCTTTGAAGAGAAGTCAAGCCATTGAAGCTTTTGATGATATAATGTGTCCAATTAGCAGAAGTGAAGTGAAGCCCTTCTCTAATTACCACAAGTGGAGTGAAATCTTCTTCTTAGTAGAGTGAACCATCAAATGCCATAAAAACTCTCATTTCATAGGGTGCAGAAATGCGAATGTGAACGATTGAAGTGTACGTGAACCGTACGTCCTTATATGCATCTGCAGATACCCATTACGCAATCCGTTCCTGTCAGACATGAATTCCAAACCCATCCCATTAAATAACAGTCCCCACATTACCCCTCCAGAACTGCTAATGATCTTGTTATGAAATAAAGCTAATTAATGAATTCATTAAACTACACATCTGGGTCAGTCAGGACAACATAATTAAGGAAAACAGTTTTTTTTTCCAAAAGATTTTGACCAAAAGCGCGCGGGTATTTATAGACGTGCCTGAATCTGCACATCCCGTTGTCAGCTCACCAGGGAGGGAGGGACAGCTTTCATCATGTCTTATTTCACTAGCGAAACAATCTGCTGCCTATCTGGTGCTCCTGAAAAGCAGGAGGTGTGGAGAAGCTGTGAAAGCTCTAAGAGAACGATGCCACGGTCGGCTCTGTTAGACCACTTGTCGTGTTGCGTTTCCTGTACATTGTGTGAGATAAAAATCCAATATGAGCACATGATGCTGAAATTAGCTGATGACACTCCTTAACAGCATATTGTCGTTCACGTGGCCTTCGGGACACGGGCACCATTCGGCGGAATTGGCACCGACCGGAGCCCTGGGGAAATGCCTGCCCATGGGGAGTGGTGACCCGTAGGTGTGTGACTCAGTCTGTGCATTTGGCGAGCTCCGTGAAATGCGCCATGACGCTGTGTTAGCGTCTGTGCCGTGTCTCCTGTCTCTGCACAGCGCAGCCCAGCATGTGCATGCTGCTCCAATGTGTTCAGCATTGAGTCAGTCTTCAAATCTGCATCTTGTACCTTAGATGCCTCCACCAAACCATATGTAACTTCCTGCAATTATCTGAACAGATGTATACTTGTACAGTTCCTGCAGGGCAACTGTCTCTATTCACTCTCAGCTTAAAATTCGGGTGATTTGCTTGTTTGTTTATGCATTTACCCCTAATCATCATGTTCATGTGCTTCTTCATATGCATTTACATTTTCATGCATAACACCACCACCAGGAAAATTTCCACATACATTTCTGATGGTGCGCTTAGCATACTAAACTGATCCTGATTGATTTGTACATCTTAAGATGCACTTGGGCACTTCATC
This sequence comes from Hippopotamyrus pictus, assembly GCA_026781145.1. Lineage (NCBI taxonomy): Eukaryota > Metazoa > Chordata > Actinopteri > Osteoglossiformes > Mormyridae > Hippopotamyrus > Hippopotamyrus pictus. The sequence continues at coordinate 2,251,993 of JAODLC010000140.1, read as the reverse complement.
AGTGATTGTATCTGGGTCATAGGGTGTTCTGGTCTTTCAGCAATCAAACATCCTTGCCCAGGGTTGATCAGACCCCAGCTTGTGTCCACGAGGCATGTGTGGTCCATGGAGGCCCCTTTGACACACTCCCATCCTGAGGCCTTCTCTGCAACCGTTGTGTTGTCCATGATGGTTTTCCTTCCCTGCTGCCCTGTGCCCTGAAGGCCCTATCAGAAGATTGCTCTGAGTAGCTTCTGAATCCATCAACCCTACCTCTGGCACTTGCCTACCAGGTCCTCATATTTGACCCTATTCCTCTCATTCCCTAAGAATGGCAGCTCCAACTGTGAACCACTTGTCATGATCAACATCTGGCCTAAGCTTAGTTTCTGTAATGGATTCTGGGAATTTGAATTTCTTCCCCAGAATGACCTTCAGCTGTCAGCCACCTGCAGAGGTAAGGAGCCCAACTGTTACTTTTCACTGCACCTGTGGCTCCTCACCTGCTTTGACAAAACCGATGGCCTTCTTTGCTGGGTTGTGCTCCTTGCTCTCACTGATTCCCTTCCACTGATGCACCGATAATGTTTTCACTATCAGATCATCTATAAATGCACTGATGGAGCACTGTTGGACACCACACTTATTCAGCAGGCCTCTGCATTTCACATCTGCTGACAATTTCACTGGGCAAGGCAAGTAGGATCACTCAAATGGTACATCCAGTAGTGATCCCCTTCTCCAACTGATGTCATGTTGATATGATTTCACAAGCAATACTCAGAGTGAAGCAGCTGTAATAATGAATGAGATCCCTGGTCTTGCCTCGCACATGGTGCCAGTTCAATGTCATTTTCACCAGTTTGTGGAGTATAGAGACATAGGCCTTGACAAAGTCCAGCCCCAAAACTGCCAGACCTCTTCTGCCTTTTCACACCTCTCATCACGAGGTGATGATACCTGTGTGCTTGATGTTTCTTGGCACCCTCGGGATCCTGCCATGAGGTGTCAATGTAGGAGTTCTTCAGGGGGTACACTGTCAAGCTTTTGGCAACAAACACAGCCTTCAACACAGAAGTGATATTGTGCAGGTTAGCTTGATGTTCCTTCAATTTTCTTCCTGTATTCAGCCTTCCTCTGTAAACCTCCACTGCAGAGCTACCCCAGCTCTCCTCCAGGTCACCTTGAGGATCTTCCATAATCAGTGCAAGAATTTAGGGCACCGCTTGTATACCTTGTAGGGCACTACCCTACGGCTAGGGGCTGAGTTTAGTCTAGCAGATCTGACTGCCTCCCAGACTTCTATCTGGGAGGTCTCAGGGTTGGGTGTTCATGGTGTTATCAAGGATCCATAGTTCCCCAGGTTTTGTTCTCTCACGCTGTCACTGAAAGTGTTGTGAGGTATTAGTCAATTTCCTCTGTGGAACAGGTAAGGTAGCTGCTGCATTTCTGCCCCAACAGTTTCTTTGGGAACCTAAAACAGTTCTCGGGGAAGGTGGAACACTTTCTGGGACTCGTACCTTCTCCTCCCCTGCAATTCTGCCCTTTGAAGGGGGATGAGCTTCTTCCTCAAAAGGTTGCACTAATAAGGCCTTGTCCTCCATCCTCTCTTTCCACTGTAGGAATGTCAGCTCTTGCCTAAGCTAACTGATCTTTGCCTCCTGACAGCCCCCAACAGCTCTGGACACATGGCCCTCCTCTGGCAAACCTGTTGATTACAATTTTTCTCAAGGTTCTTTGGAGCTGCTTATCTGCATCAGCCATCTCTAAGCATTTCATCTTGGCCTGGTAGATCCTCAAGCCTTATGGATTTTTGCAGACTTTGCCACATAAGTATTCTCACACTCATAGTCATTGTTGTTTTTGGAACACACGGTGATTGTACCTATATATATAGTCATCCATCATCATACTGAGCTCTACATGTCAGAGTTCAGTTAGTATGTAGACACACCTCAGTCTGGAAGGCACAGTACAGACACGTGAGGAAGTGAGGTCTCCCAGTGAGCCCCAGCACGCGCCGCTCCACCATGGCACTCTCGGTGTCCTCATCCTGGAAGAGCACGTCCTTTTTCAGAACCTTCACCGCAAACAGCCTGTCACTGCCCCTCTCTTCGGCTAGCAACACCTGGGGGTAGCGGGTGGGGGGTTTACGAAGGAATACAAGGGGGGGATGAACAGGGAGAGGCAAAGGAGACATGAAATGTTGGGGTAAGGGAGTCACAGAAATAACAGACAACTTAAGAGATGAGAAAAACGAGAAAGCTCGAGGTAATTTTCGACTACAAATGTTGTGAATGTTGAGATGTGAGGTTAAGTTCAATGAAAAGGGTGGGGTAGGCAGATTATAAGAACTCTGAACTAAACATCAGCATCATGCTGCATGTTTACCAGCTGGCGTCGACATCGCTGTTTCCTGACGGACGCGGTTCTGGTGGCGAGAAGCGGGAGCCTACCTTCCCAAAACTGCCTTTGCCAAGCACCATCAGGAAGCTGAAGTCCTGGAGACTGATGCGGCCCTTCCCCATAGAGTGGATGGGTGGGCAGGAAGGGGTGGGAGGGGTCAGCGGGGTCGGCAGGAGTACCGGGGGTGAGGGCAGTGGGGGTGGTGGTGCAGGAGCAGGTTCCTAAAGAAATTTGAGGGACACAGAGGATTCAAGTGTTTATTAGGGAAAATAACAAAGAATACAAAGCAAAATACAAAGAAAGTATCATCTTTACTATATTATTAATGAATACATTGTGGCTGTAACAATGTTTAACAGCATTGAATGGGGGGAAGGTGGGGAGCCACTATGACAACATAATATTCGTGTTGAGATCATTGGAACACATCTGCCCTCTAGTGGTCCTACTGAGTAATTAAAACTGTAACCCTACTGTGGATGGACTTGTCCAAAGTTCTTTTATCGAGGCATTGAACTCGACCTGTACAACCTTCATTTACACATTCTTACATTCAGCATATTGGCTGACATAAACAATTACCCATAATGCCACACAGCGCATCTGTCACAGCCAAAGTGCCCATGCCGGCATGTCAGTTCACCTGCAGGTCAGGGTCAGGGACAGGGATGTTGTAATATTCTCCCTCCTCCTGGTTGAGCAGCTTGTACCAGCCATTGACTGCACGCCGGAAGATCTCACTGACCCCAAAGGACAGTGCCCCCATGAAGTCATTCCGGGAAGTGCGGTCCCAGTCCCACACTTCCACGGACAGGCGTCGGTCCCACTGCCGCCCCCGCACCGAGCTGGACCGAAGGTAGGGCTCACACATAAACACAGACACATAAATACAGGACAGACGAAAGCGTATGACAAAAATACAAAATCCACAACAAAGAAACACATCAAGACACAGCCAGCGTGCACATGTACACACACGTACAGGAAGAGTGTTCCCAGGTTACAAGCACTGAAAACTTCCCTTGCATGATTATGATATGATTACTGAAGATAAGTCTACATCATTTGCATATGCATCCTTATTTCTCACAATACACACACAGACGCACATACATGCACACATGTTTGTATTGTATTCATATCTTTGTAGGGACCGTCCATTCATTTCTATGGGCAAAACCCTGATCCTAACTATGATAACCCTAACCCCTACCAAGCCCTAACCTTAACCACAAGTAACCAAACAAAATGCAAGACTTTGTTTTTTGCTTGCAGTCACAGATTTTTATAAAAATGAGTTTCACCTTGTGGGGACCTAAAAAGTGGTCCCTACGACGTCAAAATACCAGGATCACATTGTGGGGATAGCACACTCACACACACACACACACTGACAAACATGCCAAGGCCCTCATCGCTCACAAGACGAAGCTCTCATTCCACACGGGATTGAGGGTGGACCGGATGGTGCGGGTCTTCTGCTTGCTCTGGCTCTTGGGGTCAGGAATCAGCTTCAGCTTGACGTAGGGATCCGACAGCCCGTTGGGGTCCATGGGGATCAAGTTGCGAGCTTCCCGAACTGTAGGGGGCAGCGCAAAACTGTGAGTGTCTTCCAGCTAAATGTCCCTTTCACCCCATGACAGCTGCCTCTTGTTACTGTGTACTGCGGACTAGAATTCACCCAAATGATGGAAGAGCTCCTGGGTTAATGACCTGCCTGTTAAGCAGGTCCAGTCAGGGCCCTGACGGGTGAAGCAATATGATTAAAGCACAGCACAGCAGATGTTTTAGTAGATTTGTATAACATCACACATCATCAGCAGTAATGACAATGGTGGCCAGCAGGGCCAAACAGAACCGGTAACTATAAAGATGACTCCTCTCCCCCACCTAAAAGAACAGCCACATATACTCATGGTTTCACATCCTTTCCCAGGCAGCATTGCTCACCAGTAACATGTATCTCCTCCCTCTCGCCACGGATGCTGAGATGGATTCTGCCTCTCTTCTCCGTGTGGTCCTGGCCGCACAGGCTGGGTACACTGTTCTCGCAGCGCTTATGTACATTCATGTCACAACCTGTCAGTGAGAGTGTGGTGACACATGCAAACACAGGCATGAAACAATAGAGGATGATGGGAAATATTATGCAGGTCTGACTGTTTTTAGTGTAATACAGTTTTGAAAGTCTGTATGGGGAAAAAGGACAAAAAATCTTGACATTTATGTAAGACAAATGATCATCCATCTGACTGAAGTGTGAATAATAACTAAACCTGACATGATAGGCCTAGTTTCAGGTTAATTTTAGACCCTCTAGTTTTGCTGAACCCTTACGCCAATATTACCCAAGTTGTACTCACTGATGCACTTCATGCCCTGGTGTATGAGGCCGTAGAGCAGCGAGCCGCAGTGGTCGCAGAATGTGGGGCTGGCGTATGTGTGTATTTTGAACTTGTGTTTGCTCTTCAGGTCCTGACAGGGGAAAGGGGTGCAGGAGACAAATGGAGAGTAAGTCACAGGGAAGGAAAGGTGCCAGGACAAATAGTGAAAGAAGTTTCAGCAGAAAAAATTAGGACGAGGGTTGAGAAAGAGGGGGATTGGAGAAAATGCAAGTACCAGGGAGATGCATAGGTAAGGGGGCATGTTAAGGAAAGGAAAGGAAAGGAAAGGATGAGAAGATAAAAGAAAGGACAGGAAAGAAGAGGAAAGCAATGCATGGGAAGAGAATGGAAAGGAAAGGATGGGAAGAGAAGGAAAGGATAAGCTGGGAAGAGAAAGGAAAGGGATGGAAATAAAAGTAAAGGAAAGAATGAGAAGAGAAATTAAAGGGAAGGGAAGAAAGGGATGGGAAGAGAAAGGAAAAGGAATGAAAGAGAATGGAAATGACAGGATGGGAAGAGAAATGAAAGGACTGGAAAGGAAAGGAAAGGAAAGGAAAGGAAAGGAAAGGAAAGGAAAAGAAGGGAAGATAAAAAAGGAAAGGAAACAATGGAAAGAGAAAGGAAAGGAACTATTCACATGGGGCATTTAGAGCAGGGAAGATGAGATAGAGGGGGAGAGAGTGAAAGGAGAGAGAGAGCAGCATGGGAAGGAGGAAAGGAAGAAAATGAGGAGAGATCACAGTTATAGAAACAGATGAATTGAGAGTGTGAGAAAGAGGGGATTAAATAAATGGAAACATGTAAAGCAAGCACAAGCCATGAGAAGCTTGGCGAGTCACACAGCAAGAAGGCTACATCACCGAACATGACTGAGCATGATTCCAAGGTTCTGATGTGAGGGACTCACGGCGAGGCGGCGATTAACACAATCATAATTATCAGGCTCCCACTGATACTGTCCTGCTCTCTATAAATAGAGCCAACACACGTCTCAAGGTAACAGAAGAGGCTGTCTGCACCCCTCTATGTATAACTTCCACAGGTCTATTTAGTGGATGGCGACATGTCAGTCTGTCCATTCGAATCTCATCACTGATGGGCTGCAATTTAAAGCCCACTATAAAAATGACCTGCAGCACCTGCATGGTGAAATGACTCTGCCTCAAAACATTGATCAGGTCTAATCTATTTTTTAATTTACAGCCCTTTCTGTTTCCCCTGATTCTTGCCCAGGGGGCTACACTATGCGGATCCCCCCCCAAGCCCATACAGTATCTGCTGCCAAACCTGCTGTCTCTGCTGCCAGTCTGTTTAATTCTGAGCCAAAGTGCTCCTCTCCCAGCTCCCCCCCACCCGCTCCATCAGTCTCCAATCAACTGGGCCTCACATTCACTCCCGTTCCGTCGCTCTGTCACTATGCCTCTCGCTTTCTCCTTGACCTCCTTTCTGTTCCAGTTTATTTAGCATGAGAAGAAAAAATA
>JAODLC010000140.1:2225985-2240473 GCA_026781145.1 Hippopotamyrus pictus | reverse complement strand
AGAAAAAAACCAACTAGAAAGAGGAAAACTTTGGAGGAACCAGACTCAAAGGGGGGGGGGGGGGCAGACCGACCTGTGTCCCGTGCTCTCCAGTGTCTATGACAGCAGGCCTTGAATGGGGGGGGGGAGACATCGGCCAGAACAGCAGCACAGCCCGAATCCCATGACCCGGCAGGGGGTCGAGTTTGTATACATGTGTGCCGAAGGCAGGCCTCGCTATATGACTCTGAGCAGCCGCATATGTTAGTATACACGCTAAGGAAAGGGTCCATTCCTACCAGTGACCCCCTCAGACATTTACCCCCCCCCAAGCACAGGCAGGCCGAGGGTGGGAGTGCACGCGCCCAGGAGACAGGCAGCACCCTGCTGCTCATGTCCGAGTGTCAGAGACAAAAAAGACGCCTTATTTCACCCTTAAAAGAATGTCAGTCCTTTTAAGGTGAATTGCTGAACATTTAAAGAACGACGAGAGAACCAGACATGGACGTACATACCTCCACACATTCATACACACACACACACACACACACACACACACACACTCACATACACACAGATATGTAGAACACTCAAGCGGGGAAAGCGAGGTCAGAAAAAACAGCAGCCGTGAATTATTTAAAGATAGTCAGACTTTATGAAGCAATTCTCAGAAAGTAAGTTCAGCACGGCCCCCCCCCCACCCAACCCCCACCCGAGATAATGTAGAAATGAGCTGACTAATATCTGGGGATGGACCAGTCTGGACTGTACGATACAAAGACCCCCAGGTCTCCAGACAGTGGCGGCTCGTACATCAAGACCATCATCCAATTAACATGGGCGCCAGCACTGTAAATTAGACCCAAGACCCAGTCCTCCAGTCTCCGGGCCCTTCTGCAGTACAGCACGCACAGTTAACATGACAGGATGACTGGGGTAGCCGTTATGCTGTTTGACACATTCGTTAACATGCGTCTCATGCATGAAAGCATGGGATTGGCGCAATGTAACTAAAATGTTTACTTTGACCTCTCCTGGTCTTCCTGAAGCACGTCATAGCACCTACAGACCTGCCTCTCAGGCCTGAGAGAGTGCTGGATATGAGCTGGTGAGCCAATGTTGTACTTCCTAGGTCAAAGTTGAAAGACCACAATCTTGTGATATAATCTGACCTACGGATTGGATTCATTTTCAGCCATTTCACGCCTTCATCAGTGCATGTTGGGTTAAAACAAGCAAACAGCATAAGGGTTACAAACAAAGGGTACAATCGTGAAACAGACAGCCCTCAGAGCGCGACACCACCCCCCACAGGTCGTGGCGCCGTCACGCGATATGCAGTGCAGCCGATAGTGAAGCCAGGTGCACATGCACGGAGGGGAGGATGCGTACAGCGACGCAGCCAGCATTGCATGGTGCATGACACTGCAGAGCTTGTGGAGAGGTCCAGAGAGGATGGGGAGGGCACAGCAGCTAAAGCAGGGGGGAGGCGTCCAGTCAGTCCCCTCTCTGAAATGCAGGGGGTTCCACTGAGCGCCCTCGCCCCCTATGGGTACAAAGTGGGTTCATCCCCAAATAATAGGTTACAAAAAAAGGAAGATTTTTATCAAAACTTTAGGGTGGTTCTGTTTACAGTACAGTAATACGTCTTGCTGTCCCAGAGCTACAGCAATAAGTCCTTCAATAGGGCAACATACAATATCTCACGGCAAGATACAGCACAGTTTGCTACAATGCAATGAGAAGTTAAAAACATACCCTGTCACGTCCATGCTAGGGCAGGACAGCGCCCCCTGCAGAGTAGAGATGGGGACTGGGGTGGGCTGGGGGAGGGTCCAGGATAAACGCAGTGCTATGGTGTGTACCACAGCGTGGGACGGGCTGCTACATTATGATCCCAGATCACACGCGGTGTAATCTAACACTTCGTGGCGCAGCCTGGAGCAAGACAGTAAGGTACAGCCCAGACTGCCGCTACAGTGACGTGGTCGTCGAGTATACTTCAATCATATCGTTTAATTACATCGTTAATTAGCCGCCGCGGGCGATCGATCGAGGAGCAAAAAACACAGTATCTACTGGTCTCTGTTATTTTTTTGCTAAGTGAGGGACAGAAGGACAGAGAGAGAGGTTAAAAAGAAGTAAATAGCCAAGAAAAAAATACAATCATACCGTATGTCCACGTTTAAAATTATAAATATAGCATAATCCTATAGACTGATTCATAGGTAACAAACGAAGGTCAATTCATAAGGAAAGAATAGCTTAAAAATATAGCCCCTAAAGACGAACCGAAAGATTAGGTAGCTTAGTATAGACTGAAAGAAAATCAAATAGTAGATACATAAAAATGGAGAGATAGAGAGTTGAGACTTAGTCATCGTCTTATTTTGTCACAGGCACTAATGTCTTCACAGTCAAATAGGAGGCATTGATATTCAAAAACGGTTTCTTTATCTAGAATTGCTACAAAGCTAAAACGTTTAAAACTAGTTCTCTAACACTTCCTCCAAATATACCAAACTTAATTCATATTTATATTTATATATATATATAGCTATTTATATATATATTTAGTTGTACATATACATCTTTGTGTAGATAAATGAACAAAATGTGTAACCGATAATCTAATGTAACCATCAGTAAAATATCTAGGTAAAATCACAGTATAACATGGTACATTCTCAAAAACGTAGTATATATATATATATTTTTTTTATCTTCTCAGCAAAATGAAGCTATAGGGTGTAAAATTCAGTCCTACTCATGCGGGCACAAACTAGCGTATCAGCGCCTGAGGGCGCCTCAGTGCGCGGGGACCGCCGCGGGCAGCCGCCACTCGCCGTCCCGACAGGTGACCGGTCCCCGTCCCATCTTCACACAGGAGCAGCCAGTGACGCACGGAAACATCAAAAAAGCTGCTAACTGCCATTTCTGTTAACATTAATGCTTCTTCTTGGGTTCTCTCTGTGTGCTAAATAACCATAAAAAAGAAGCGAAGGGACCAGAACGCTGACTCTGCAGGTAGACTTATTAGAATATCCCAATAATAATAATAATAATAATAATAATAATAATAATAATAATAATAATAATAATAATAAACATTTTGATGTATTGATGCAGCCGATACCCTTGGTCTGTGACAACATGCATACACAAAACCATTTACGTTGCAGTTTAAATGCCCCAATGAAAATTAACACCGCTTCCAAAATGCTACATGAAACACATGTTTGCTTTGCTACATCATGTCAAAGCTACTTTAAGTACTAGAGGGGCAATTTCTCCTGTGACTGACGTTTTAATGGCCATTATGCCGTCGATGGTCATACGCATGTAAATAACCCGCTAACAGGTCACAGTGAAAAATTTAATTCCTGCCATGTTGAAATCAGCTCATTCAGAACCGAATATAACACTGATCCACTGAGATATGAACAACCTAAACGCTCGATACTGTAATCTAATTGTGCAAACGGATAACCAATAACCGGGTTAATAAATCTAATACCAGTTCAAGCGAAGACTAGTACTAGACGGCGTGACGCAATAAAAGAAAAAAACCTCTAAAGATAATCAAGGCGGACTGTCTGTTAAAAGCGCAATTAATTTTTAAATTGTATGTTCTGTGAAGTTCCCTTGAGATGGCTAAGGATAACTCACATCCCTAATTGTCCCTGACGTTACTGTTTTCTTTCTTACGGTTTCGTATTTGTTTTCTGTATTAGTGCTTGTGGCTCATAAATATTTATAAAGGAACGTACTCTTAAGACTGTATTTAGGTTATCTTACATCCTCCAATGAAATTTATTTTAGATAACAGATGGACTACTGGACCATGATCACTAATTGGGTTACTGTCTTTGTCTTTTTGAACCTCATATGGCACAGTTTAACATTATACATTTTTATCAGGTATATAGCAATCAGCCATAATATTAAAACCACCTGACTAATATTGTGTAGGTCCCCTTCATTCTACCAAAACAGCTCTAACCCATCGAGGAACGGACTCCACAAGACCTGTGAAGGTGTCCAAGATGTTAGCAGCAGATCCTTTGAATCCTGTAAGCTGTTAGGTGGGGGCTCCATGGGTTGGGCTTGTTTGTTCCTCAAAGCATTCCTGAACATTTTTCAGTGTAGCAGGGCACATTATCCTACTGAAAGACGCCACTGCCATCGGGGAATACCATTGCCATGAAGGGGTGTGCTCGTTCTGCAACAATGTTTAGGTAGGTGGTACCTGCCAAAGTAACATCCATATGAAGGCTAGCACCCAAGGTTTCCCAGCAGAACTTTTCCCAGAGCATCACACTGCCTCTACCAACTCTACAACATACACACCTAGCCGTCCACATGATGTAACAGAAAACTGTAACTCATCAGACCCGGCCACCTTCTTCCACTGCTCCATGGTCCAGTTTTTATGCTTACATGCCCATTGTAGGTGGACAGGGGTCAGCATGGACACTCTAATCAGTCTGTGGATACACAGCCCCATACGCAGCAAACTGCGATGCACTGTGTGAGCGGATCCCTTTGTATCATAGCCAGCACTAACATTTTCAGCAATTTGTGGTACAGTAGCTCTCCTGTGGCGTCAGATCAGACAAGCTAGCCTTCACTCCTCATGTGCATCAATGAGCCTTGGGCATCCATGACCCTATTGCTAGTTCACTAGTTGGTCTTCTTTGGACCTTTTGGTAGATACTGCATACCAGGAACACCCTACAAGACCTGTCCTTGTCAAAGTTGCTCACCTTTGACAGGTGCCATTGTAATGAGAGAAACAATGTTACTCACTTCACCTATCAGTGTTTTTAATGTTATGGCTGATGATTTTCTATGTATATTTTATGTTACCCTATATGGTCAGCGTCTCCCTCTTGTGGCGTTTCATTATAATTAGGCATTTTATAGGATATTCTCATATTAACTTTACGTTAACTTCTACAAACAAAACACAGCCATCTAGTGTCAAGTATAGGTACTGCAACCAACAAAATCACCCCTTTATTAACGAAAGTGAAGTATTGCTCATTTATCGAATAGCATGGAATTCCCACTAAAAGTTAATGAAACTACTTCTGTGACATTAGGCGTTTAGTTTAGGCATACCCATAATAACATCAGTCACAGTTGATTTTGCCTGCTATTAAAATACAAACACAGTGAGAGCGAGACAGATATAGAATTTAAAAGAAGGTAACTGGTAAATGGGAATAGGAAAAAAGGTAAGCAGTATCAATTTAAATTGCTACATCACTTTTTTTTTCTTAATTTCTTCAAGTCTGTTTCCTCTGAACACAGTGACATCATCACAAATCTTGTAACAGTGATATATTCAGTGTTCCCCACTTCCGATTCTGGAACGGTGCGGAGACTCGGAGCCCTGCCAAACCATTGTTGGGTCTGGGCAAGATGGTTTTAGCGAGCAGGGCGCTGCTGTCCTCGTTCCCATCGGATGGCAGCCCCGGGGTAAAGCCACTGAAGCAGGTGTCAGCTGGACGTATAGAGAGAGGCTATAACAGAGAGCGTGATGGTGTCACAGATGCCGTCACGGAAGATGAGGTGGAATGCTGGCAACCACTGATTCAATGGTGATGTTTCTTTTCTATTTAAAAAAATCACCTAAAAAACTTGCAGGCTCTTGTAGACAAACAGGTGCCTGCAGCAGAATAATTTAGCTAAGGAGGGGATTTGAGGATGGGGGACTAAAGCTCATCCCATTTCGGTGCTTTTCTGAGGGTTTCCCAATCCATAGCACCCTGACTGTTACTGTGAGCGATTGCAGTGTTGCAGCTGGAGGAGCAGCGCAGAGGCAGAGCAGCGGCATGGACATCCAGTAAACCCACCATAGTGGGATTTTTGGAGCGAAGTAAACGTAGAACAGCGACTCGTTTTGTAAACGTGACATCATTGCTCACGGAACCTGCGATCACCATCCAGGCTTCTGACTGGATAAGAGGACGGATGACATCGCATTTCTTAGTTCTGATTGGAGAACAGACGTGGCATCTCTTTCATTTGAGCGGGGTGCATGTTTTCCCTCAGCCGAGTTCATAAGTTATATAAACAAGGTTTGCGGTCCTGTGTGCGTCTGCCCACCACGCTTCCTGTCATACTTCACTTTCCAGGCTGGAGAAGTGGGCGGAGCCTCTGCGTGAGCACAGGCTCTTGGCCTTGAGAGGCAGGTGTGGGGAGTAGAACCTCCGCGGCTGGGGCACAGAGCGCAGTCTCTGGTACTGCAGTTTGGCACTGGTGGTGGCCACGGCGGAGCCTTGAGAGGTACCCGTAGTGGGAGAGATGACAGGAGGGGAGGACGATGGGGGCGGCGGTATTGGAACCGGGAGGGAAGAGGACGATGGGGCAGGAAGTGAAGATGAGGGGAGGGCAGGGATGAGAGGCTGCGGAGGGGAGGGCGCCGGCTGAGGAGGGTGCTCGCTCATGGGAGTGGGCTGAGTGCTGAGGTTGGACTGACTTCCGGACTTGGCCTGGTTCGCTTCTGGTTTGGGGGGCAGCTTGGGCCGGGGGCCGCCGCTGAAGCTGTGTGAGTGGGGCAGCAGCTCCTCCTGGCTGTGGGAAGAGGTGGCGGCCCTCTTGGGGTGTGCGCGTGGCCGGCTATGAGGGTGCTGGCAGAAGCAGGCCGCCTCCCGCTCCCGGCTCCGTGCTTTGCCTTTGCCCTTCCCGCTGCCTTTCAACTTCTTGTCCCCCTTCATCGGGAGCTTATCGACAGACCAGTACCTCCGTGGTGGTGGTAGGGCTGTGGGCAGGGGGGGCCACTGTGATCCCAGCCCTCCGCTCCCACCCCCCGAACCCCACCCAATGCCCCCACCTGAGCCCCAGCCATCTCCACTCGCTCCCCATCCATCTCCACGGCCTAGAAAGAAATCGTCCCGACTGTTTACGCTGCCTCCTTTTTCTCTGGCAGGATAGGTCCCAAAAAACCAGCCCCCCCCTCCAATCCCCGAAGCACCCCCACCCACACTGCCCTCCCAGTACCGCTCAAACTGGCCGAATTCACCCGAGGAGCCCTCGTCAGAGTAGCTATCCTCGGCCCTGGCCCTGTCCCTCTCTGACTCTGACACAGCTCTCCGCCCTCCTCCCCTGCGCCCTCGCTCCTCTGCCCTCTCCTCCTCCAGTTCCTCGTCATCCTCATCCTCATCTTCCTCGGAGTCCCACTCATGAAAAGACAGGCCTTCCCTGGTGTGGGCCCTGCCCCTCTCATAATGCAGAAGCAAAGGCCGTCTCTCTGCCCCCCTGCCTCCAGCCTCCCTCTCACTCCCCCCACTCCTGCGACGCTTTGATGATGATGGGAGGAGAGGATGAAGAGAAGAGTGCGGCCCGTCGGGGCTCGGGTCCCCACCGCTGCCTCCGCTCACCCAGAACTTGACAGATGCAGGAAGCTTGTTTAGGTTGGAGTAGCGCCTGCTAGTAGCCCGGTGTCGGGATTGGGAACGCGAGCTTTTAGGGCGCCTATCCCGGCTCCTTTCCTCCTTCTCCCTGTCTCCCCCTTCGCCCTCCCCCTCCCGCCTCCCTCTTTCACGGTCCCCTTCCCATGCCGAATCCCTGCTCAGGCCGTGATACTGCCCAGGGTAGGAGGTATAGCCCTGTCCCACTCCCCCATCTCGATCTCGCTCACGATCCCGATCCCCGTCCCCCTCTCTCTCCGCCTCAATGTCCCCGTCCTCTGGCTCAGAGCGCCTGGCCATCACCATACTCTTTCGTTTTTTTGTCTTCAGTGCCTTCTTCTTCTTCTTTTTCAATTTATGTCTCTTCCGCTCCCTCTCTCTCTCCCTCTCTCTTTCCTCTCTCTTCTTCTTCTTTTTGTTCTTTTTCTTCTTTTTTCTCTTCTCCTTCTCTTTCTCTTTTCGCCACTTCTTCTCACGCCTCCTCTCTGCGGCATCCGCCGCCTCTCCGCCCCGCTCCCTCTCTCTCTCCCTCTCCCCCCAACTGGCCCACCACTCCTGAAGCTGGGCTAGCTGGCTACCGCCTCTGTCACGCCCATGCTCCCTCTCCCCCCTGAGTGGGCGGGGCTTGCGTGGAGGAACAGGAGGAGGTGGGGGCCCATGGGTCAGTGAACGAGGGGAAATGAGCGACCTCTCCCGGTCACGCCCCAGCAGCAGGCTAGACTCTTCTGTCAGCTCCTCCATCTCCTCATCCTCCTCCTCATCCATCGCCTCCTCTCGATCTCTGGTGCTCCTTGAAGAGACTGAGGAGGCAGTGGAGGAAGGGGAGGTGGAGCGGGAAGATGATGCCGAAGATGAAGTAGAGGAGCTGGAGGTAGAAGAGGTGCTGGAGGTGGAGGTGTAGGGGATAGAAGGTGAGGGAGAGGGAGGAGTGTAGGTGGGGGAGAGGGGAACAGGTACAGGCAGTGGCAGGGAGGGGGAGTGGCAGCTTCTCCTTCTCCCCCCATCCCGTCCTCCCCCATGTCTTCCCAAGGGAAGGATATTCTCATACAAAGGTCCTCCAGAGTCCTTTGGCTTCTTAGGTCGTCGTTTTCTCCAGAAGGATGAAGGGAGAGGGGGAGAGGGTTGTGGTAGGGGGGGATTAGGGGGCAAGGGGGCAGGTGCCTGGCTTTTAGGTTGCAGCCGGGGAGTGCCCAAGCCTTTAACCCCCTTCCCCTGACCTCCTCCACTGCCACCAACCACCACCTTCTTCCCCCCTCCATGATCCACACTTTTCTCCTGGTAGAACGCCACGCCAGCTGGCGGGGGTTGTGGGTGACCCCTCTGGGCTGTTTTTGGGGTCTGGGAGCCAGCTCCTTGGGGGTCCACACAAGGGCCCAGGCCCTCAGGGTCTATTGGGCCATAGTACCGTTTGTATCCATCCAATCCCCCAGCACCCGCCCCTGCCCAGGTTGGAGCCACCTTTTGCGGGTACGGCCCTATCTCCGACATTCCACTCCTTACGCCCATCTGATTGGCTGTGGCAGTCTTGGGGATCCTCCAGCGGTCGACCACGGCCAGCCTCCGGTCAGGACGCGGAAGGAACGTAGAACATGGAAGAGGGGCGCCCAAGATGGGGGTGTTTGAGGGCCCAAGGGCCGACCCTGAATGCGCGACAGCCGGGGGGGATCCTGGTAGAGGGGTCTTGTATGCCTGCTGCTGTTGCGGTTGTGGCTGCGGTGGTTGTGGTGGCTGCGGCTGCGGTGCCATGGCGATGGCAGGGTTGGCAACGGTCGTCGTGATGACATGAGGTTGGGGTGGAGGGACCCCCATGGCAGCATGGTGATGGGAGGGCAGGGAAGGTTTGATTCCTGCAGGGGCCGTTTCATCCTCGAAGCTGCAGCAGCTGTACATACCCTGAATGAAACACAGAACGGCCAGTGTGAGTCCCAATAAAGCGTCACACGCAGCGAGAACCTGGAAGCTGGCGACTCTACAGACTCTGTTACTCTGCCTCTCTGCCGTTTGCATCAGCATTGCACCACAACCAGAGCGCTCCGACATAAATGCTCCCCAAAACCCATAAGAAAGCTTTATTTGCATGGATCAGACTTGTGTCTGTATCTTCCCGAGTGTGCCTCTGTGCCTGTGTTTGCCCTTCAGTGACTCTGTCTCTCCGCTCCCTTTGTCGCATGCCGACTCTGCCCGCAGAGCCTCGACAAATTCAGCAGAGTCTGCAGGGGAAGCACCTGCCAGGCATACATCAAGAGGTGCACTAAAGAAGGCGCCGCACTCCCCTCCAGCGGCCTTCTTATCCTCACAAGAGCCGCCCGGAATCCAGATTCAGCTCAGACCTGGGAGCCCGTTTACCTTCCAGTGAGGAGGGCGTTTCCTTTGCAAGGCATCGCTTCCCCTCATTATATTCACATCTGGTTTGCATGATTACATTCTCATGAGCCTGGTAACATTCTAGTGGAACCATTCAGCAGTCAAAACACGTGCACTGCTACAAATCAGCAGTACAGTACACTACACTCTGACACTGCTGCAAATGAGCACTACAGTACACTACATTCTCACACTGCTGCAAATCAGCTATACACTCCAGTACACTCTCACACTATTACAAATCAGTAGTACACTATATTCTCACACTGCTACAAATCAGCAGCACACTATACTATACTCTCACACTGCTACAAATTATCAGTACAATACACTACAATCTAACACCTCTATAAATCTGCAGTACAGTACACTACACTCTCACACTACTACAAATCAGGAGTACACTGCACACTCACAATAATAAGCATCAAGAGAACTGAGCACCACACTCTCACACTAATAGGCACCACACTCTCACACTGCTAAAAATCAGGTGTCCGGTACATCACGCTCTCACACTGAAAAATTAGCAGTACAATCAACACACTCTCACACTGCTGCAAATCAGCTGTACAGTACACTATACTCTCACACTGCTACAAATTTGCAGTACATTACACCACACACTAAGAGTAATAAGGGTTAAAAGAAATTAACACCACACTCTCACAGTAATAATCATCAGCATTGCAGTACACCACACTATCACACTGATAAGTGTCAAGAGTGCAGTACACCACACTGTCACACTGATAAGTGTCAGGAGAAGAGCACACCACACTCTCACACTAAGAAGTGTCAAGAGTACAGTACACCACACAATCACACTGAGAAGTGTCAATAGTATAGTACACATGCTCTCACACTGTTGTAAGTCAAGAAAACAGTATGCCAACTAGAACACTGTTTAAAATTATGAGTGTAGTACATAACATTCGCACACTGTTACAAGTCAGGAATACAGTACACCATGCTGTCACACAGGAAAGTGTCAGGAGTTCAGTACACCACACTGTCACATTGAGAAGTGTCAAGAGTATAGTACACCACACTCTCATGCTGTTAAATGTCAGGAGTACAGTGCCACAAGTTCTGATACTGTTAAAAAAATCAAAAGTCTAGTACACCACACTTTCACACTGAAAAGTGTCAGGAGTACAGTACACCACAGTGTCACACTGAAAAGTATCAGGAGTACAGTACACCACACTCTCACATTATTAAAAGTCAGGAGTACTGCCAGATATTCTCCACGCAGTACTCCACGTTCTGATACTTTTAAATAGTACAATACACCACACTCTCACACTGTTATGTCACAATGCACAGTACACCACATCGTCACAATGACAAGTGCCAGAAGTACAGTACATCACACTGTCACACAGTTATAACTCAAGGGCACTGTATGCCACACTGTAACACTGATAAAAGTGAGGAGTACAGTACACCACAGCAATAGTCAAGTCAAGAGTACAGAAGACCACATTCTCACATTGACAGTGTAAAAATACAAAACATACTTATTTTTTCCAACTAATTTTGTAAGTAATATTCCTTTAATTACCTGGTGGCAGCATAATACGCACATAATCACATTAAACCTATTACATATCTGAATTTAAATAGACTTAGCATTATTTGAGGAATATGTGCAAAACGTATCTAAATAAATACAATTAAGCATTATAATTTCAAAATATAATTAAGATCTATCAAGTCCCCCTCAATTGTCATTTTTTTCAATAATCAATGAAAGAATATAAAAGATTAGCAAGGTATGTTTGTACTTTTGATATGTTCCCTTTATTTGATCATTCTTGAAACAAATAAATGTTAAATCAGTATTGAGCTTCATTCAGATTAATTACTTCAGTGCTCAAGGGCTAAGAATGGTTGAACACAATTGAAACATGACAAATCAGCTCAATTACATGTTCAGTTTTATGTCATTTGAATCTTGAGGCTCATTCAGTCAACAGTTCAGTCAAGGATAATTAATTAGCAGTTCTGCTGGAACAAAAGGTACCATACACAAACAAAAAAACAGGATTAAAAATCCATGGGGTTCACAGAAGGCCAAACATACATCTTCATAACCTAATAAATCCTGGGCATACAGTACATTACATTCTGTCCACTCGACCTGCCAAGGGTACAGCACACTATACTGTGTCTACCCAACTGCCAAGAGTACAGCATACTACACTCCGTCCACTCAACCTGCCAAGTGTACAGCACACTACACTCTGTCCACTCAATCTGCCAAGTGTACAGCACACTACACTCTGTCCACTCAATCTACCAAAAGCACAGCACACTGTACTCTGTCTATCCAACTGCCAAGAGTACAGCACACTACATTCTGTCCACTCAACCTGCCAAGTGTACAGCATACAGACTACAGAACACTGCACACTGTCCAGGTGAGCTGTTGAAGGTGAGGAGTAGAGAACACTGGTACTACTCACCCTGCTGAATGCCAGGAGAAAGTCCAGTTTGCTAGAGGGCCCCACACAGTGACGTAACCTCCAGTAGACCAGATGTTCCCAAGCAAAGACCAACAGACTCAGGCCCATGGCCACCAGCAGCATGTAGAAGACCCCCGCCATGTTGTCGATGTCCAGTTTGGAGCTCATCACCTCGATCTTGTCATTATGGCAGATCCCTGACAGCCAGAGGCGCTCCAGCATCTCAATCTCATCTGTGGAACAGGGAGGGGGCAAGGAGGATGACAAGATTACTCAGCATACAATAGGCGCAGCCTGTACCCACCACCATAAAGGAAGAGCTATGAGGTGAGCAAGGGAGGTCATCAAATTAACGAAGTGCTCTGGCTTCTTGTTTTCAGGTGTTCTATCTCTGTCCTATGATGCTACCCAATAAGTCTGACAAGAGCTAGAATATATGTTTGTCTGAATTGCCCACTGCTGCATTGTGGTAAACATAATTAATAGAGGGGAATGCAGGAATCAAGGACAAGTGGCAAGAGGGAGAAATTCTGTCACCATGATGAAGAGCACGATGGGTTCCCCAGTTTACTGTGGGAATAGATGGAGAGAGGGCGGAAGAACCAAATTAAAAAATGGCAGAAACATAAAGAAAAATCGGGAGATCATAATCATTTAATTGTAGCGGTTAGTGGACCCGTGTGAGTCAGAACTTTACGGTTTTATATGACTCTTTTTTTCTGGGCCACGGTTCTGCTCCTCTGTCGAAAGCTCGAAGGCTCTGAACCACCAAACAGGTCTTCCAGCACACAGTGGGCTCGCCTCTGTGTCTCAGCAGCGTAGAATAATGATGAGACCACATGGATCGTTGGAACAAGCGACTTTATTGTCCTGTCTCCGATAAAATCAAAATATTAACTGAGTGAAACTGGTAGCGAACAGAACCTCCTTACATCATCTTTCCACGCATACAGTAACAGAAAAGAGGCTGGAGAAATAGATAAGGGGAAAAATAAGGAGGAAAAGGAGAATTTCAAAGACCACCCGCCGGTATTCCACTGCCACTACAGCATGGTTTATCAAGAAAGATATGAAAATAAAAGAAATCAGAAAGAGTACCCAGATCTCTTGATATTGCTAGCAGTATTTAAATTGTTACAATAATATGCCTCACTGATTGTTATATATCAGTAAAGTACTGTGGCAGAAATTCTGCCTCAATTTCACTTAGATTTTGGGAAATATTTTTTTTGTCTTTGCCGTACTAAATGGCATTTTTTTAAATGGACGAATAGAATCAATCAATTTTCAATCCAGGGATTTTATTTTTTTGGCAGGTTAATTTGCCTTTTAAAATAAATCACGCCACAGCTTTGTATTATAACCCACCGAAAGCAAATTTTGCCAGTTGATTTCTGACCGGGGTACGTCTTTCTGAACGAACGTGCCAAAACACGTTTTTTAGGCAGCACTGCGTCTGCACCTTGGAGCCGACAAACCACAAGCCACAAATCAGGGAGGAAATTCATGGATTCTTTACAGACAGCTGGGCCTGCAGATTAGTCACGCCATGGAGAATATCCGGCAGGTCATTCGCCAGCGTGCCGGCTGTCAGACTGAACCCTCCCGACTGACGGGACTGGTTTAGCACAGCTGGGCATAAATGTAGATTCTGGGTTAAACTCAATATCAGAACTAAAATTATTTTACAAGCAGACACCCAAATTTTCTCCATTGTACAACTATGAATGTCTCCATTTTAAAACATTGGCTGGCTACTCCGTCTTGAAAACAGGTGACTCGAATAATCTGAAAACCAAAGGGCGACTGACGTCAAAGTGCCACAGTCATTTTGGGCCACAGCTGGGCTGCTGAAAAGGTAACGAGGTCATCACTAACAGCACAAAGACTGATGGCTGAAGCAGAGGGCACAGGTTCCCTTGACTGACACATCATGGACGGGTGGTGAAATAGCACAAGACACTGTTACCGGGCATACAGCCGTTCAGCCACACTTGGCCCGGATAATAATATGAGTGACACAGATTAATAGCAACAAACATGAATCCATCAATCCCCTGTACCCATAGAGGGCGCTGCAGAGCTTGGAGCCTTAGGACACAAAATCCTGGCAGTATGAAGGGACACACTCGAGGGCGCATTAATGCATGGGCTAAAGCCCAAAGGCCTCTTCTTAAAAGGGGCCTCAGCTAACCTTATTTAATGGTGTGTTTTAATGCACCCACCCAGCCCCAAGGCAACACCTTTTACAGCCGC
>JAODLC010000140.1:2203482-2213779 GCA_026781145.1 Hippopotamyrus pictus | reverse complement strand
GGGGGGGGGGGGGGGGGGGGGGGGAGTGCGGGAACGATGCCGGATGCAAAGGGAAAGTGTAACATTCCACATGGTTGAGCCAATAAGCAGAAAGTGAAAGGTACTCGCAACGCCAACATCCCAACAGCTCCATTTCCTCTGTCCTCGGCTGCTAAGCTCTGCCTGGCCTCAGCCCCCCACCCCTCTCCATCTCTTCCCCCCCTCTCCCCCTCTACCCCCCCACTCCCTTGCATCCCTTCCCTCCACCGCACACAGCCCGGAGTGCGGCGGAAGGCAGACTGACAGAGCGAGGCCGTATCGACACTGAACGCAGCGCATTATCGGGAAAGCGTGCACCGCTGCAGTGTTGCGCCTGCGTGTGTGTGTGGGTGTGTGTGTGCATGCACCTGCGTGTCTGTGTGTGCGCATGCCAGCACCTGTGTGTGTGTACGCACCTGTATGTGTGTGTGTGCCTGCATGTGTGTGTGCGCGCACCTACACGTGTGCGTGCATGTGTATGACGCACCTGCATGCGTGTGTGTAGATTACCAACCACTGCATTCACTGTACAGAAAAATTAAACTGGTAAAGAATATGTTTCCTCCTTGTGCAGCTAAGTGTCTCTTTAATAAAGTCAGTACGATTGATTCATGGTTTCAGGCTTTGATTAGAGAGGGGACTCTTGCAGGACAAAGCATTAAATCACAGATGAAAAGATATAACCTTGTGTAGGATGTGGGTTCAGGACCTGCTCTCCTGTACCCCACGGTCAGCTTAGAATAATCCTCATGACAGCGCATTTTCATACCTGGCAATACTAAGGCCACCAGGCCCACTGTCACGGCTGACCCAGGCTGGGGTCCCTAGACCATAAAACCCGAGACACGCTGGGCCTTTGGCAAGTCAGGGCACAGAGGCTTTAAGGAAGCGCTGCATTGGAGTATCAGAATGACAGATCGCCAGACTGCAGACTTAAAATAAAATACATATATATTAACACTGGGTCTATTCATTTTCGTGCATTCGGATAAGGTAAAATAAATAACCGCACGACCAAATGTGGACACCTTACGTGGTATAGACTATTGGTTTCGATCACATTTCTGAACGGTAAGCCACGGGAAGCGGTTCTCCATTGCTCTGATTATTTCTAATGCGTACATGTATAGCTCTGCATAAAGTTGTCCTTTTTCATAATGAATTACCCATCTCGTTTCACGCAGAGACAGAAATAGACCCCTGATGGGTGTCCGGTAAGACGCTCGATGGCAATGCTGGGAAAGTTGCAGTGACCTGCCACATACCCACAGATGTGGATTAAACGCAAAGAAAAGTACATCGCCACGGATACTCATTTCATGAAAATTGGGGTACATTAATACATGAAGAAACCTGATGCATACCGACGCTTCTCCCAACTCAATCAGGAAAGCAGGCGGTTATTCGGCGACCTAAACTTATTGACAATCAAATGCATCTGTTAAATTTGTTGCGGACTCTGTGTGTGTGTGTGTGTGTGTGTGTGTGTGTGTGTGTGTGTGTGAGGGGGTGCGCGCCCCTGTGTGCGTGTGTGTGTGTGTGTGTGTGTGTGTGTATGTTTGTGCATGTGAGAACGGGACCGTGTGTACGGGTGCATGTATGGCTCTGTGAGCGTGTGCGATGTGACACAGCGCTCGAGCGTATGCACGCGCAGCAATGACAGAGGGGTCAAAGCCCAGATCCCCGGCCGTTTCTACCTCTTCCCGTCCATCCCTCCTCATAGCACAAGTCCGGGCGAGCGCCGACACCAGACACCGCAATTTCATTCCTCATTGCCATTCATATTCTTTTGGGCCAGTCCGGGTGTTTGCATATTTTTAATAAGCCCAAAATAAAAAGAGCCGCAAATGCATGGAAAATAATTAAACATATACTTACTATTTTTCACGAGCCTGTTCCCTCTCTCTTCCTTCGTCTCTCCATCCTAATCACATCTTTTTTTCTGAGGTATCCTTTATGCAGTTTTCCACTGGAAATATACACATATATATGTGTTTGTATATGTCTATATATATATTTATATATATATCTAAATATAAATTCTACATGCATTAAATTTCTCGATCTCTCTACCTATCCCTCTCACCCTCCCTCTCTCTCTCTCCTCTCTCTCCCTCTCCCTCTCTTTCCCCGTTCTTTTGTTAAAATTCAGTATATGCGCCCCGTCACCTAGCAACCGTCAACCCCCCCCCCCACCTCCTTCTCTCTCTCTCGCTCCATCACTAGCGACACGTGTTGAATGCTAAACTTACCGGTGTAGAAAAATATTAATAAAACGTAGCCTTTCTTGCTCACGTATCATAATAGAAAATAAATATTTACTAGGCGCAGTCAGCTGTGTTTCTCTCGATCACCCACACCCCCTCTCTCACACACACGCCCTTTGCACCACACACACATAAATATATATACACACACACATACCTCCGCCCGCCTGTCTTCCCATGCTTCATCAAGCTCTTTCTGCTTCTCCAAGCAAAACGGATGCATGCGTCTAGACCCTATCTGCTTATCAATAAGTAAGTGTCTTCAGATGCATTTCAAAGATCATTCACTACTTAACAGCTGTAAACGTGTGTGTTGTTCTCGGCAGTATAGCCTTATTGTATATTACGGTGGATTTGAAATGATGTGCGTGTAATTTATATAAATTGCTTAGTTTTCCTTGTGATGGTTTTCTGCTTGACTTTTCTGTATGTGTGTAATTTGTGTCCGTGTGTAAAGGGATTCAGCAACGAGCGGTAAATAAATCAATAAAACCCATAAATCACTAAGGCAGCAACTGTCGGTACTAAACGCCGAACATGTCATACCAAAATCCTCCAAGGCGGTTGCGCATTTGTTTTTGCAGACTGTATAACTAAATACTGACAGTGCGAAGAAAGCAATGAATAGACAAACCAAAGGCAGTAGGTAGCGTTTTCTTCTTCTTCTTCTTCTTCTTCTTTTACTGCACTTCCCACCTCACCCTACATTGCGGTGTCTTTATGAACAATACGGCAAAGGAGAACTGAAGTGAGCGCAATTCCCTGGTGCATTGCATACAAACGATTTACATCTGTCAAAGCATCGGTCCTTTCTGATGCACCGCTTTAGTGCTGCACAGGGTAATATGAAATCCATTTAAGTTCATTGCAAGCAGAAAGTAAGCCCTTGGATCTATCTAGATAATGCATTAACAGTCGTTTGTATTTATCAATATAATCACCCAAGCGTATATTCCCTAAGGTATCTATAGAGTGTGTGTCATAAAATTACAATCTATCATGAATTTACCGCAGCAAATAAATAACCTGGCACCGGGAAACGGTTTAGCATCAACATCTACTATGACATTTATATATTCATTTGAACATGTAACATCGTGTTAGTTTGTTAGGTGCCTCGCCTCTGTCCGTGTGTTTGTGTGGCTCTGTATGATGAGTACGGAGCATTTGCTCTGAACGAAGCAGATGGGCAAACACATACAGTACAAGAAATGCGGAGCGATTGGTGCAAGCACTAAAGCGGGCAGAAAGCCAACCAGCCGCACGGGCACACGGCGTGTACTCTCGTTTATATTTTTTACCCCATGAGGTATTACATTTTATGAGCAGCGCTATTAAATTCAAGTGATTGGACTGGATCTTTTATATTTCCATTCGATGGCATGGTATAATGACGTACTGCATTTTTCTTTTAAACTGAAGTTATATTTGAAGAAGAAAATTGAAAAGGTATTAGCCTACTTTTAATGATTACCTCAAATACAATTTGTCACACATTGGATTTTCCCTGCAGAAGTAAGTATCTATCCATCCATCCATCCATTCATTTATCTGCCACTTATCCAGGGTTGGGTCGCATGGGCAGCAGTCTAAGCAGGGATGCCAGGACCTCTCTCTCACCAGCCACCTCTTCCAGTTGCACTGGGGGAATACCAAGGTGTTCCCAAGCTAGCTGAGACATATAATCTCTCCAGTGTGTCCTGGGTCTTCCCCAGGGTCTCCTCCCAGTTGGACATGCCCGAAACACCTCCCCAGGGAGTCATTCAGTAGTCATCCAACCACCCCAACTGGCTCCTATCAATGCAGAGCAACATCAGCTCCACTTTGAGCCTGTCCTAAATGTCTGAGCTCCTCATCCTATCTTTAAAGTTCAGCCCAGATACCCTGCAGAGGAAACCCATAGGTGAGTGTAGGAATGTAGATCAACTGGTAAACTGAAAGCTTTGCCTTCCTACTCAGCTCCCTCTTTACCACAGCAGAACGGTATAGCATCCATATTACTGCCAACGCTGCACTGATCCGTCTGTCGATCTCCCGCTCCCTTCTTCCCTCATGTGTGAACAAGACTCCGAGATACTTAAAAATCTGTTTGAGGCAGCAACTCATCCCCTACCAGGACAGGGCAACGCACCCATTTATGGTCAAGAACCATGGCCTCAGGTGCTGATCATCATCCCAGCCACCTCAAAATCAGCTACAAACTGCCTGAATACATGCTGCAGATCACAGCCCAATGACGCCAATAGGACTACATCGTCTGCATAATGCAAAGACATGATCCTTAGGCCCCCAACCGGACCCCCTCTGCCCCATTGCTACGCCGAGAAATTCTGTCCATAAAAGTTTTGAACAGAATTGGTGACAAAGGGCAGCCCTGGTGGAGTTCAATACCCACTGGGAACAAGTCTGACTTACTGCTGGCAATGCAAATCAAACTCTTGCTCTGTTTATACAGGGACCGGATGGCCTGCAGCAATGGGCCCCATACCCCAAACTCCTGAAGCATCCCCCGCAGGACTCCCTGAGGCCCATGATCATATGCTTTTTCCAAGTCAACAAAACACATGTAGACTAGGTGGGAAAACTCCCATGAATACTGCAATATCCTTGTGAGGGTCCAGCATTCTGCAACTAGGACAGATTCCGCATTGTTCCTCCTGCATCCAAGGTTCAACTAACAGTCGGACCCTCCTCTCCAGTACACCAGCATAGACCTTCCCAGGGAGGCTAAGGAGTGTGTTCTTCCTGAACACATCCTCTGGTCCCCTTTCTTAAAGATTTGGACCACTACTCCAGTCTGACAATCCAAAGGTACTGTCCCCAATGTCCTTGCAATGTTGAAGAGGCGTGTCAGTCCAGACAGCCTAACAATATCAATTGCTTTCAAAAACTCAGGGCAATTCTCATCCACCCCTGGAGCCTTACCACCAAAGAGTTTTTTGAGTACTAAAGTGACCTCAGCGCCAGAGATCAACAAGACGCCTGAGTCTTCAAGCTCTATTTCTTCCAAGGAAGGCATATCAGTGGGATTCAGGAGGTTCTCAAAATTTTCTTTCCACCGCCTGACTATATACCCATTTGAGGTCAACACTTCTCTATCATTGCTGTAAACAGCGTAGGTAAAACCCTGCCCCCCCTCCTGCAAGAATCTTTTTGAGGTCAACTGAAAGTCCTTCTCCATTGCCTCACCAAACTTCTCCCACACCTGAGTTTTTGCTTCAGCATCTGCCAAAGCTGTTTTCCGCTTAGCTTGCCGGTATCTGTCAGATGCTTCAGGAGTCCCACAAGCTAACCAAGCTCAGAAGGCCTCCTTCTTCAACCTGACAGCTCCCATTACTGCTGGTGTCCACCACCACGGTCGGGCCACCATGACAGGCGCCAACAACCTTAAAGCCACAGCTCCTCAAAGTCACCTCAGCGATGGAGTCCTGGAATATGGCCCCTTTCGGGCTCAATGTCCCCATACTCTTTTGGGATGCAAGACAAGTTCTTTCAGGTGTGAGTTAAAGATCTCCCGGACAAGGTCCTCTGCCAGATACTCCCAGTATTCACTATGCATTTGGGTCTACCAGGTCTATCCAGCATCTTCTGCTGCCATCAGATCCAACTCACCACCGGATGGTAATCAACTGCTAGCTCAGCTCCTCTCCTCACCCAAGTGTCCAAAACTTGCAGACACAAATCTGTGTCTGCAATGTGATATGATTGCAAAATTAATGATTAGACTGCAACCTAGGGTGTTCTGGTGCCAGGTGCACTTATGAACTCCCTTATGTTAGAAGATGGTTGTTATGGATGATCTGTGGTTAGCACAGAAGTCCAATAACAGAGCACTGCTGAGGTTTAATTCAGGCAAGCCATTCCTCCCAATCACACTCTTTCTCACTTCACTGACATTACCCACATGAGTGCTCAAGTCCCCCGCAAGAACAATGAAGTCCATAGAAGGGGCACCTTCCAGCAGCCAACCCAAAGTTTCTAAGAAGGCCAAATACTCTGAACTGGTATACAGTGCATATGTTCGACAGTCAGAGCCTGTCTGACTTCAGTATTGCACAACAGTCAGAGCCTGTCTCTCAACACGAAGTCAAAAGGAGGTGACCCTCTCATTAACCGGGGTGAACTCCAACATACTGGAACTAAACCGGGGGGTTATAAGTAGACCCATCCATGCCCAGCACTTCTCACTATGGGCAACTCCAGAGTAGAACAGAGTCCAGCCCCTCTCCAGGAGTTTGGCTCCAGAGTCCGAGTTGTGCATTGAGGTGAGTCCAACTAGATCTAGTTGGTATCTCTCTCCCAACTAGATAT
Source organism: Hippopotamyrus pictus (assembly GCA_026781145.1). Taxonomy (NCBI): domain Eukaryota; kingdom Metazoa; phylum Chordata; class Actinopteri; order Osteoglossiformes; family Mormyridae; genus Hippopotamyrus; species Hippopotamyrus pictus. The sequence continues at coordinate 2,207,183 of JAODLC010000140.1, read as the reverse complement.
TACATTCAATGTGCCAAGAGCCAGTTTTGGTAATCGACAATTAGTCTGTTGAGACCCCTGCTTTCAACTGCCACCTAATCTACATTGCACTTGACCTTCACGGCTCCCCCTGTAGGTGCTGGGCCCACAGGAGGAAAGACCCATGTTACTCCTTTAGGCTATGCCTGGCTGAGTCCCATGGGTAGGGACCCGGCCACCAGACACGTGCCTTCGAGCTTCTGCCTGAGGCCTGGCTCAAAGGCGAGGCTCCAGTTTCCCCAGTTCAACTGAGGTAACATGGTCCATTATATTGTTCATCATGGAGGGTTTTCTGAATCACACTTAGTCTGGCCACTCACCTAACACCAATTTGCCATTGGAGACCCCCCAACAACATACTTTCTGGGATTATAGAGGCACACAAACTCCTCCACTGCGATAAGGTGGAGATTCATGGAGAAGTCAGTCCTGAAGGCTTATTTGCGATGTAACTGGAATAGAAAATGTATCAGTCTCTGAACAGCTATAGCAATGACCTCCCGGAATTAAATAAAGCAGATCCATCCCATTTAGACGTCCTTCCAAATCCAGTGAATTTCATTTCACAAAGAAATTAAGTTTCAGAGTGGTTTTCTTGGTGAAGTTCAGCTTGATTATTTCAGGGGCAAATGAATATACAGGATTCATACCCACCCATTGATTGAATAAGACATTCCAAAATAGCATCAGCTGGAGAGCACTGGAGGAAGAAAAAGGAAAAAATAAATTAAGCTCTATATATGTTCCCTCTAATTATTTGCTTGACGAACTCATATGTATTACGGCATCTTCAAGTACTACGAAGGGTTCAGTGAGATTGACTACATTAATTAACTTCTGAACACTGCAGTACATCAAGCAATATAAAGAACCATATATTATTCATAAGATAACATAAATACAATAATGTAATGAATATGTTTTTGGTGGTTCATGAATATGGGTGATCTTCTTATTAAGGATGCTTTTTTTAAGACTGAAGGAAGATCAGAGGCATCTTCGTGTCATGGGAAAGTGAACAGAGGATTCTGGGATACAGACATGCCATTTTAAAGCCATGATGGAGAAATAGCCTGCGTGAGATGACCTTCCTCAGAAAACCCTCCCCCACTTTGCTGCATCGTAAAAATTCCTTATTGAAATGCTTATCATTAGTTATTGCTCAGTAGACACGGTAATCTGAGGTCAGTTATATAGCCACTTTTTCTCCCTGAGTAGTGTGCATGTCCTGCAAAGCTGTTTCTGCAGCTGGGTGCTTTTTCGCTGTAATTGCGATTCAGTGCGGATTAGTGAAATCCACACTCCAGGCCACTGGGGACTTCCGCTTCTCACTGCTGGCCCTCGACAAGTATCACAAAACCTTTAAATCAATTGAGTGGCCCATTCAAATCAAAGCTCTTACAGTTTTTTCAGTTGCTAAGATACATTCTGCAATACTGAAGTCACAATCAAAATTCTTGACACAGTTGCTGTAATATCAGTTTATGTGGGTTAAACTGCAAATAATTTGTCATTGCTTTCATACAAAATGCATTCAATATCTAATCGCTTCAAAATTCATGGATTCCTTTCTCAATCAAAATCCACCCCCATCAACTTTATGTTTTTAGAGGCCATTTTGCATATGTTTACATACTGGTCCCAAAACTGTTAAAAATACATTCAGAACTGAATGACTACAATTTGCTACCTTACTCTGAACATTACTACAGAAACAAAATGCACCATGCATATATATAGTAGTATTTCCTGAAATACTGCTTTTGTGCATTTTCTTTTTGAAAATTTCTAATGAATATTTTGTAATTACATGACAGTAACAAATAAAGGCCATCGGAATATACTGCAACACGATTTGTTCAATTCTGCATATTTTATAGAATGTACAAGTATTTTGTTTTGTAATGCAATATTTATGAGAAATGAAATCAGAGTGACTTTACTGATGATGCTTTACTGATAATCCATATTATGTTTTATGCAATGCTGTCTGTTGTTAGTGTTTTGTAGACCAATTGTTTGTGTGATACAGTGTTCTTCCAGGAAGATACAAGGTGCTAATATTTTGGTGTCTATTTTGAGACATGGGTTAAATGTTTTGGTGGCTATAGTGCATTTTGGAGGAGAGATTAACCGGCCAAGCTGCGTGTTGGTATTGTAGACTGTTTGAAGAGTGTTGCGAAAGTGACTTCAGTATTGCACAATGTATCTCAGCAACTGAAAAAAAAATGCATCCAGAGCCTCGAATCCAGGGAAAATGAAGAGCAGCAAGGCAATTTTTACACTTTTTTACAGGTTTATTTGTTATAGCTGTTTGCCACAACAGTGCTTCTAAATGTCAAAAATCATGAATACATAAAGTGACTGTCTATAATGAAAACAAACTGCAAAATTCCCGAGACATCTTGCGAACAGGACAGCCGCATGTCCTTTCACACCCAAGCTTGTGGGTCTGCTTCTTACCATCTTTCAGTGGGTTTTGCATACTGTCTAAAAATTTGCATGGGATTTTGATGGGATCTCAGATAACACCCTGTAGTCTAAGACCTGCAATTCAAGTGGACTGGTGATTATGTGTGTGTGGGGCAGGGGGTCAGACATACGTTACATAAAAAACTTGTTATTTTGACTTTCTGGGGAGTATTTCTTTGGCCCCCACTAGGGGAAATTCAAGTTCCTAAAAATTATGCTTAAGGGTTAAGGTCAGGGCTAGGTAGGGGTTGATGTTGTCATTTGTTGGGATTAAGGTTTTGCCCACTATGTGTGTGTTTGTGATTATGTTTGCATTACATGACTTACATTACATTGTGGGGACCAAATATTTCCCACAATATAATGAAAACCCTGCGATGGGCTGGCCCCCCGTCCTGGGCTGTTCCCTGCCTCGTGCTTATAGTGTCACGCCCACAGGGGCGAAGTATATTTGCCATGTACTGGACCATTACTGAGCATTTACCTGTCTCGTGTCTCCTCTCCCTTCCTTGCCTGTGTCGTCGTGCCCTGCCGTCTCGCCTGCCCTGCATTCCTGCCCGTTCCTGCTCGCCCTGCCTTCATCCCTGTTCCTGCTTGCCTCACCTGCCCTGCCTGCCACCACAACCCTGCCTGCCTGATCCTTTTGCCCTGCCCGGTCCTTCCCATCGTCTCCTCGTCCTGTCCCTCTCTGTAGGACTGATCTCCCCGGCCCTTCGGCTTTGTTTGTTATCGGCCGTGTCAGTCTAATTAAATCTGTCTCCTGCATTTCGGGGTCTGCCTCCTTCCTGGATCAGTGTTCTAACACATAGCTTCCGGGATAGACTCCTGGACCACCCGCGACCCAGAAGGATAAGCGGTTTGGAACATGGATGGATGGATATAATGAAATCCAGTTATTTTAATGTTGTGAGGACCATTTTTCAGGTCCCGACAAAGATCTGTGAATGCAATCAAAAATCTAAAAATGCCAAAAGTCTCATATTTTGTTTGGTTACTTATGGATAAGATTAGGACTGGGATTAGAGTTTTCCCCATAGAAATGAATAGAGAGTCCCAATAAAGATATAATTACAAACCTCTGTGTGTGTGTGTGTGTGTGTGTGTGTGTGTGTGTGTGTGTGTGTGTGTGCGCGCGCGAGCGGGTTTACCTATCCTTATGGGGACACAATGTCCCCATAACGTGATAAATATCCATTTTTTTTCCCTTATGG
>JAODLC010000140.1:2164664-2203382 GCA_026781145.1 Hippopotamyrus pictus | reverse complement strand
TCATAGTTAGCATTAGCATTTTTCCCATTGAAATGAATGAGCGGTCCCCATAAGGATATGTTTACCCTACATGTGCGAGCGGGTGTATCTGTCTGTCTGTGTCCTCTGATGTCCAGAGCGTGCCCTGTGTTGCCAGGAAAGTTCATGGCTCACCAACAGCCTGCAGTGAGTAAAAAAATAGGGGAAAATAGATGGGAGAGTTTTGGAATTGTTTTTTTTTTTTTTTTTAATATGAAGAAATTAATCATTTGCTTTTTATGCCCGTAAATGCATTTTCCTTTTTGAAACTAAGACATTATAAAAATGTAATGCACATTAAAAAGCTTGTATTCCCTTCACAAATAAACAGATCTGAATTGTAGTAGATGATCTAAACTCAAATAATGTGTTGCAGGCCATAATAATATTAATTTACAGCCTTATACACTCATACATGTTATGGAGCACATGTTTAATGTGTGCCTGTGACTATGCATGATGCCCCCGCGTAAAGCTCACGCTCACCTGCCCTTAATGACAACTCAAACATAATGGAGACATTCATGAGGCTGGTCCATTAGCTTCTCCACCCACTAGGAAAGGACTTCTTAGATGTACTAGAGTTTGCATCTCAGGCACACAAAGGTGTGCACACGTCTCAAAGAACATACTTGCAGCCGGACAGTCTGAGCAATGTCAGGATGCTTGTCTTCTTTGATGTCTCCATCCAACTTTCCTGGTTGGGGAAGGAAATATACAGATATAGAGGATGCCATGGGTCCCTGGATCATAGGTCAGCACATCAACTGACCAGTTCATCTGTATCAGTACCTGTAAATCTGATGTGTTGCTGAGCAACACAGGGGTGCCCCATGGATCAGTACTGTGACCTTTTCATTTAAAAATATCACAGACATGAGGCACAACCTCTGACTCATGCTGTCTTCAGAAGTTCCCTGACAATTCTGCTGTTGTAAGATGACAGTAGAGAAAGGAAGTGCGGAAGCCTGTTGGAGAGTTTTCTTAGGTTTTTAAAAAGGAGGCATCTGAAGATCAGTGCCAGAAAGATGAAGGCACTGGTACTGGACCTCAGGCAGAGCGGGGAACCACTGACTGCTGTCACCGTGTGGGGATAGAGCGTCGACTCAGGCGGTACCTTGGAATCTACATCAGTAGCAGGCTGCAGCAGCGCGACGGCACAGAGGGAGGAAGTGCAGAGGAGGCTGTTTTTCTGGAGGAGACTAAGGTCCTTCAGCGTATGCAGCAAACTGCTAGACATGTTTTACCAGTCTGTCATAGCCACTGATGTTCATCTGCTGTTTGCTGGGGGCGATATCAATTTAAAGGAGCCAGGTAGACTGAACAGACCTGAATAAGGGTAGTTCTGTCATAAGACTGAGTCTGAGAAGCGGGGGTGGGGGCGGGGGCTCCAAACCATGGTGAATAATGAAGCCCATTCTCTAAACACAGACCTGCAGAGTCACCCACTCCACCCACTGGCTCATCTTCCTGAAATACCTAAGTGCCTAAGTGCTCTAGGCATTCCTCTCTGCCGTTTATTTGTTCGCTGCCTCCTGTCTCCATGTACCTAACCCCACCCAGCACAACCCAAATCTTCTTTAACCCATCACAGGATTCCAGCAGCTTCGATGTTCACACACATTACCTGCACTCTAACATACACTTTCTCATAATTTATTATAATTTATTAATTTAAATTTCCTGTTTCATTGGGAGTTTTTTTTTTTTTTTTTTATGCTGCTGGACAAAAAAATGTCACCCTTGGAAAATAAAGATCTTATTTGTCACGTATTATTTTTTTCTGAATGGGTCAGAAACTCATGGCCGTGTCACTCTAACATGTGCTTCTGCAGAAACGGCTTTGTGATTCGTTGGAGCTGGACCTATAAAACCCAGTCCTCTGTTTATTTCCCACACTAAGCTCCACCCAAGGATCACATATCTGATGCACAACCCCACTTCCCATCAAGATTGATGAGCAGCGGCGGTGAAATACCTGGAGCATGAGGGGAGCTGACAGTTGCCTCAGAGCCCCGGGATTTGTGCTCCTCTCAGTGCCCAGCTGATCAGCACGTCGGAGATGCTCAGCAAAAGTGTTACATCGTAGGTCCCCAGAGACACATGGAAGGAGCACTCTGCCGTCGTCTGGGAAAGGAGAGCGCGTTCCCCATAAAGAGAACCAATCGCACCACAGGGAATTGAAGGTTAGGGGCTTGGCAGGATGGGGAAGGGAGCTAATGCTATGAGCTAGCTTTACACTTTCACTATGTTCTGGAAACAAAGTTCGAAGCTCACTGGTGGATACATATACATATATTTCAAAGAGTCAGTTCAGCCCAAATTAACCCTTTATCTGGTTTTATACATAGTATATATACAGTGCATAATAAATCCCTGAATATTACTTACCCTCTGCCTGGTTGGAGACAGTGGAATGCAATATTAACTGAGAAACTTGTGATATCTTAGTATTTGGATGCATGAATGAGTATAGAAGAGTATAAATCTCATAACAAAAAAAAGTGGTAACGTTATTTCTTCAATAAAGCCACTCCTATGGCTCATAGGCTCCTTGACAGCTGAATGCTTGTGATGTGTTGTTTGTCTCATTTGTACAAATAGATAAACGTAGAAGTAAAAAAGGAACTTTATAAAAGAAGATCACTTGTATTACACTATATAGGTAAAATATGTGAACATCCCTATAATTTTGAGGAAATGACTAACTCTACCACACCCATCACTGATATAGGTGTAGAACTAAGAACAGCCAGACAAAAACCCAACAACAATGGCAGCAGAACTTGGCACCTTCACAGGGTGCCATCTTACCAACAAGTCAGTTTGCCAAATTTCTGTCCTGGTCAACTGTGATTTTTGTGGAAACACCTGGGGGAAAATTCAGTTGCGAAGTGGGGGCCACACGACCTCACAGGAAGGAACTTGACCACCCAGTACTGATACCCAACCTGAACAAATCCCACCAGCAATGTTCCATCATCTAATGGGAGGCTATTATACCAACAAATGGTGGAGCAACTTTATATTAATATGCTTGTTTTTGTTTGGTCAAGCTGGCAGACACATACTTTTAAGCATACAGTGTGGCGCTGCATTGTAAGTAGGCTATCATGGGCAGAGGTGGGTAGTCCAGGTCCAGAGATTAAAAGTCCAGACCAAGATTTTGTTTTAACCAACCAGAGTACTATGCATCTGTGACTCTGTATATTCAACTGGTTGGTTAAAACAAAATCTTGGTCAGGAATTTTACTCTCTGGACGTGAACTACCCACCTCTATTCACAGGGCAGGGGGTGGTCAGGTGATCAGCTTGTTCACTCTTTTTTTCTTGGCCCCAGACCATGATACCTTCTCCCACGCCCAGCTTTAGACCACAACCAGACTAAATGGCAGCTTTGTTTGCCTGTGTTATCCTCCTGCTCCTTTGTTCTTATTCCTCTCATCTGTTGTCCTAAACCCATCTCCATTCCCAAACATAAATAAAATCCCACTTCCATGCCCCTGTCCCAGTGTCACATGGCTCCATTTGGCCACAGCAAGAGTCAACAAAGTAGATCTGGCTGAAAGCTCATATGAAAGGTGATACTTAAAAGACGCATGTCGTGGTAATAACAGTCTAGTAAAGGTTAGTGCATGAGCCTGCCATTTCCAGATCTTTTAAAGTTATACATTTTTATCAGAAGCAAAACTTCTTGCAGGTAAAATCTGGGTTGCAGGGTTCAGATCAGGGGGGTAATTAATAGCTGTGACCTGACTGAGGATGTCAACAAAAGAACAAGCGTGGAGAGTTCAGGAAGTCTCAGCCCATTGAGAACGAGAGCGAGAAAGAGAGAGAAAGAGAAAGAGGAAACAGGTAATGCAGTATGGTGGGCGGGAAAGAACTGCAGGGGGAGGGGAGCCAGATAAGCAAAGGAGTTTACAAGAAAGTTAAATTTCCAGGAGTGCCCCAGACAGTGAAGGGAGGAGCTACAAATACAAAAGGTTATAGCATGAGAGGAGTCACAAACTGAAAGAAAAAGGGAGAACCCACCGAGTGAAGGAGGGCTCAACAAAAACAAGAAGGAGGAAGTCTCGGAGGCTGGAGAGTGGCGTGCTCATACGACTGGGCGCGCACTCGCCTTTAGACAGGGAAAAGGGGGCAGGAGATCTGTAGAGAAGCACCTGAGCAGCAGACTGACTGTGCCAACATGCTGATGAAGGAGTACAGGATATGTATGCCACTGAGCGTGGAGGAGGTAAGCAGAACCGGACAGGAAGTCGCTCTGTATGTGTGCGCGTGTGTTTGTGTGTGTATGTGCCATACAGACAGTGCGGTGTGTGTTTCTCCTGTGCCGCTCATGAACAGACACACTACGCTCTATCATGGCTTTCTACATATACTTGTAGTCTAGCTTCATTTTACCCCTCTTTTTAATCGTTTCTAAACGAGTCTAGCAGGTTCAGTCATTCACCACCAAGCACAGGTATTTGCCCAAAGGTTGAAAAGAACATGTGAGAAGAAGGAGTGGTGTTTTATGACATGTTGACAGATTTCCATCCCCTATAGCTTTTCCACTTGACATACAAAGTGGTCTTGCTTTGCACCAGCCTCTGTGATTGGTCGGCGAGGCGGCGGCACGGCACGGTGGCTTTCTCAGCCAGGCACTGGCACTATCCTTTGCTCTGTGCGTACGCCTTTGGTTCAGCATCCCCCTGCATGTCCGTCCCTCTCTCTTGCTCTCCCAGTACAGAATCGGTCAGCTGTACATGATTAGCAAACACAGCCACGAGCAGAGCGGCGACGGCGAAGGGGTGGAGGTGATCTGCAATGAGCCCCATGCCCACCCCCAGCACGGCCCCGGGCAGTACACCGAGAAGCACATACACCTCAGCAGGTATGCCCCCACAGGCACCTCGCCCCGCTGCCCTGTAACACAACCCTTGGCGCCAGCATTAATGGCCTGATTATCACCCTGTTCCCGCTCCCTCCCTCCTGTTCTCAGTAAACTTCCATCTTGGATAAGTATGTTTGTTCCTCGGATCTTCTATATCATAGAGAAAGCCTGGAACTTCTACCCATACACCATAACCGGTTAGTACAGCCTCTCGAATGTGTGTGGGAGTATTTTTGGGACAGCATTGTCCTATCTGTGGCCATTTCATTATCACAAAGCACAGGAACTGTAGCCAGAGAAGCAAACTGACCAATTCTTTCTTTTTCACTTTCACACTGACGGCCTTGCAGAGTTCACGGTGAGTGCTGGTCCCCTCCCTCTCTCTCACACTCACCAGCAGTGCATGGCTGTGCAATCTCTCAGCCCTGCACTGAATGCTTTCGCGCCTTAAAGGTGCTCTCTTTCGTTATCAGTGCTCCTTCGTCCCCAAGTTCTACATCCGGATTGAGACCAAGTTCGAGGACAACAATGGAAGCAATCTCAATGTAAGTCACAGCAAGTTCATGCGGAATAAGCCATTGAGGTGAAAGTAGAGCCGTGGGTTCTGACAGACCGATACGTCTTTGGGCAGGAGGGGACCAATTACACTGCAGGTAGCTCTGTGGCCTCGCATCTGGCCCCACTGTGCGTGTGGAATCGCACCATTTGTGAGGATTAACTGGCGAAGTTACACAGTTCAGCTGACTTGATGAATCAAACATTGCCTTTGGGGCGTGAGTGTACTCATACATGGGAAAATTACTTTGAGGTCAGGAATAGAGCAATAGACACATGTGAACTGATGAATAGAGGGGATGTAGGGATAGGGTGTGACGCAGCAGATTAGGACACACTGCCTGCGATCAGCAGGTCTTTGGTTCAAACCCCAAGGTCAGCAGAGTGATTTCACCATTAATCCCCTGAGCAAGGTCCCCAATTGCCCCAGAGACTGTCGGACCCAAAAAAATGTTGGATGAATGAAATGTTTTAAGAATACAGTTGTCTTCATTCTTGTCACCTTCAGCAAGGAATTGATTTATTAACAAAATGAAAATGGCAGTGAGTAACATCTATCACATGGATGATGCAGGTGTTTGGGGACACACCCATCCCAAAGGAGAACGTGAGCCACTTGGACATCCTGAACGATCCCATTCCTGAGAAGCATTATAAATCAAAAGAGGTACCCAGCTTTGTCTGTCTGTCCCCATCTCTGAAATGACATGCTCCATCCGACTCTCCGTGTCTATGCCAGATAAGGTTGCTGTTGCATAATGAGGTCAGGCTGAGACCTCTGGTGGGCTGGCTCAGCAGCAAGCATGTTAATACCATATATACGCTCCGCAGGACCTCAGCACATGGGTGTCGGCAAAGACGGGCCGGGGGCCTCTGCAGGCGGGATGGCAGAATCAAAGCCATCCCATAATGTGCTCCTACAAGAGAGTGCAGTGCAGCTTTGAAGTCTATGGGCTGCAGGGGAAGGTCGAGGACTTCATACACAAGGTAAACACACCCCTACAGAGCACACTTCGCAGAAATTAGGGGGGTTAATTTTTAATGAGAAGATTACTTAAATATGGCGCTCATTAATGGTAAGACCGAAATTTCAGAAAATCCTTTTGTCTATTGGGGGCTTGAAATACAGGAACATGATCTATATTTCTGCTGTATCAATGCTCAAATACATATTTGTTTCTTAATTTGCTAATTATTGTGTGGTGTTTTCCTCTCACAGACTGTTAAAGATATCCTACTTGTTGGCCACAGACAGGCTGTGGCTTGGATGGACGAATGGCACGGTATGGAAAGGGTTAAGTCATTGTCTGTAGCGATTGAAATAACAATTAAGGTTATAATTAGTAGCAATAACGGCAGTCATCAATCCTTCCGTTTCTTTTCCAGGCATGAGCATGGAGGAGGTCAGACAATTTGAGAAGGAGCTGCAGGAGCAAACCAACAACAACCTGAAATCCAAGCAAAGCCCAGGTAAAGAAGGACCGGTGAAAGAGGAACAGAACGGCTGTAGCTGTGGTTGGGGTTGGGTGGTAGGAAAAAGCGTTCATATTGAATCGCGCGTAGTAGTAATTTCACTGCGTCAATGCAACAGATTGCAAAAGACACCCACCTTGTGTTCAAAGGCAGTAATTGCAGCAGCATGGTTGTCGTATTAAACAACTTTGAAAAAGATCTTGCCACCTACCGTTCGTGCCGCAAAATGACAGTCGTGTGAAATAAATTAATGACGCATCTGTCACAAGAAGTCAGTTTATGTTGAGACACGATAACATATCAGTCTACAACAAATGTGAAACCATTGCTTTATACAGTACACATTTCCGCTGACGCCTAATCTTTTTTCTTTATAGTGAAGCCAGTTAGACATTATTCTTGAGTATCTTATCTGCAGTCTAATGTGTTAAGTGTTTTAAACAAGTGTCTTTTCAGGCGATTCATTATTCACTTCCTTCCTCCGTTTTCTTCCATTGTGTTTTCACGGTGCAGTTAAAAAAAATAATTCTCTTCTCGCCCTTTTTAGGTTACGTCTCCACCCCTCGCTTTACCCGGTCTGTGTCAGTCTCCGACGAGGTGTCCTTAAGGAAGATGGGTGCGGCACCCGCTTCTTCACCTCCAAACGCTGTGCGCTTAAACTCCACCCCAGAGTGACATATCCCTGGCGGCCCCCAGGCTAGATTTGCTTACGCCTTCCGCCAGGCAAACAAGCGGGAAAGCTACGTCCGTTTCAGGCTAGTGCTACATCCTTTTAAAATGTTTAAAAAGGTCTGTTTGCTGAGAGGTGTAATGCTATGAGGCTTATAATAGTTTTGGGATATATGATAGATGGATGTCAAGTAGGTAATGTTATTTATATAACATTTTTAATATTTTTACACACAGAAGTTTAAAAGCAGTTTCATAATATTTTAAGAGAAAAATGAGATTTCAATTAAAATATGACGTCCGTCATTTTCACTGCTATTAAATGTCTACATTCTTATGTAAATGTATAAAAACTGTGTTTTATAGTCATATGATGTTGTAATAATGTACAGTGAATTTCTTAACCATTTTAAGTTTTTAAATACATATCTGACTTTTTACTCTTCTGGCAAACTGGGTCGTTGCTGTTTGATTTATCACAATTTGCAGCACAAAAACAAACAAAAAAAACCTGACCCACTTTTTAATTGTTGTCTGTAGCACCCTTCCCAAAAGTGGCCCCAAAGCGCTTAACAAAGACTTAAAAACATCAAAAGTGATTAAGTTATAGCTTGCTTAAACGTAATTATCAATGGAAAAAGACAACCAAGGTACAGCAGAGGTGGGGAAAAAAACCTATAAAGGTCCAGGTCCAACTAACCACATGTGACAGAAGTGTTCAATATTTCGACCACTTTGTATATTTGTCATAGACCTTGACCTGCGTACTGTTGAGATACAAGCTCGGGTTAATCAAAGTGGCAAACATCCATTTCTAGCTATGAAAAACTACATCTGAGCCATTTAGTATTTGCCACCTAATTATTATGGTAATTTGAACTGCGCATTCCCCTTCATTTTAGTACGTGTGCGCGTTTCACTTCGTAGCCGGGAAGAGAGGCCAGTGTGGCTGAGCGTGTGAATCATCCGTATTGCTCAGTTACGTAGCTGCAGAAATACGAAAAAGCAATTTGTGCTTTCATATCGTTATTTTTGTTAATTACATATTCGTACGTCAACAGGTCAACCGCAAGAATCCTCACAGTACACTCGTGTGACTTATCATCGTCTTTTCCGTTTAGCGTTTTTATTAATGTCTGCAGCATGTCATTGAATAATGAGATTCACACTTTAATAACTTGGCCTCACGTACGTTTTGCGCCGATTACAGAAATCCAGGCTTTATATCTGACAGGCGTGTAACCACGTAGTAAAATAAGGGTTTTTAAATTGTTTCCGTTACCAATCCGGCACATGGACATGTAGTTCAATGACGATTTGATGACGAGTGATGGTGGACCTGATGGGCCCTGCCTGGGTTGGGCAGGGGGGCTTGGGAAGCCTCGAATATAAGTAGATTGTGGTTTCTGATTTTAATACTTTATTTCAATATTGAAATAACGAATAACTTACTTGATAAGTTGTGCTTATCTGTCTGTTATTTCCTGTATCTACTTATCTACCTGCTTCCTGCCCAAACGCCCCCCTCCCCCACCTAAAAAGGAAAAGTGGTTTGATCCTCTAGTGCGCAAATCTCATGTAAATAATGTATGCAGCCAGTGGATTTTGCCAATTCTGAATCTGAAGTGTGTGTGTGTGTGTTTGGGGTGGGGGGGTGCTAGGCACACTAATGGGTCCAAGGCCCAAAATCTGCTACTACAGCTGTATTGGTATGACGGTCAAACCCCCAACAAACAACATTTCTGGCTACAGGCCCAGCATGTGATAATACTTGTTTATCAAGGTCATGGATAATGTAGTTTGATTTCATTCTCAAATGATGTATCTATAGTATTGTTTGAATGTAGCAATAGCTGGATATTGTAAGTATATTTGACATAAGGAAGGAAACATTCCTAACACTTATTGCTGAGAGCGTAGGACAGGAAAAGAAAAAGAATGTAGCTTTCTAGGCTAATAGGACATGGATAATGCGATTATTATCATTATTGTTGTTGTTATTATTATTATTATTATTATTATTATCATTATTAATAATAATAATTAACAGCAGCAGGTTACAAGGCACTTATTGGTGGCTTTTGCTCAGTGTTGGGAGATGGAATCCTGCCTAATCAGATGAAGACAGGACGCAGCTGATCACCCAAGGCGTTGACTTATGGGGCAGCATTAATTCTCGCTCATTATTCTAGGAGTCCGGAACCTCACCAGCACTGCAGTGGAGTGATTGAACAACCCCCCAAAAAAAGACACTCCAGATGTGTTTTTCCTTAAGCCACAGCCCAGTATGCAGTGATCCTCAGATTCTCCGTTACTCACAACAGAGATGACTCACGGGCATTGCTGTCATCCTCACTTTTGGCCACAGTTACTTTTCCATTACGGTCGTGGGCACCTGTCTCCCCATCAGCCTCTGGATATCAGTCGGCTGTGCCTTCAAAACAATTGTGTCGCACAGACTTGAAGTATCTCAGCAATTACACCCAGTCCCATGGTGATAAGATTACACTAAAGTCAGTGCTTATCCAAGCCTAAATAGGCCTAACTAGGGAATCTTCATTTTTTACATAGAAACCTCGTTTGAGTGCCAGAAAATGTATTTTGTATGCAGGAAGTGGTCTATAAAATTCAGATATAAAACAATTACAAAAGAACAACTTTCCATATATCATGCATTATGTATTTTTGTAGCCAGAGTTGGACAGCCTTCCTCCGGAATGTCAGGGCTCTCTGTTGCTGCTATCTAGGTTACAATCTCAGATTCCTCTGAATGCTGCCTGACGTTCGCTTTAAACCACAGCATTTTCACCTCCGCTAGTGGGCTGTGAACAGATTTTTTTTCCCTTACTTTCACCCTCCCTCCAGTTTACACTCTATTTTGTTAAGAGTTTATTTCGGTTATTTAATTAATTATTTTCTGACTGATAATACTTCTTCATTGCCTTGTGTTGCCAGAATGATATCAGTATGTATAAAATACAGAATCGTTATTCACTCCAAGAAGACCGATGGCCTAGTTTTCACTTGCACTCTCATAGTTGGGAAATATGTGAATGCAGCAGCTTAAATAGGCTTTGCACTAAGTGATCACATGGAGTATATTTACATACTTGTGAACCAATTAAAATGAGCCTTCAGCTGGGTACAGACTGCCTGCCAAAGCCAGGACTGTGACCACCTTAATCCAGTGCAGGAGCTCTTATTCTGCGTTCTATGGGGTCACGCAAAGAATCATTAGAACATCGCAGTGTCACTAACTAAAAGAAAACCCCACTTTGACTTGAGATGGTATTGAGGAAAAATCGGACGCTGGGTGAGATTCGGGCCCGATTTGTTTTTGTTTTGTTCTTTTTTGAGTCACCGATGAAAAACATGCTTTTTTGCATGATATTTGAAGGTCATTTCGATGACTGCCATCTTCTGTATTGTACACAAGTTGTCAACAAATATGTGCCAAAAGGAAAAAGCAACTTCTAAAAAAGTTTGCCTGTTGTGTCGTGCCTGATCAAACTTGCGGGGCTGTTGCAGTGCAGTCTGTGGCTGGCTTCTAGAAAGAATGGAAAAGTACAATTTGTCCGACAGCATGAAATGAGCAGCAATATGTAATCATCTCCTATTAACATCTCAAGACTCAAAAATATCTTAAAATGAAATCCAGATGTTTAGGTGGACTACATGCAAATTTTATACCCAGCTTTTGAAGCCTTTGTTTTTCCTTCGGCAGAAATGATCTTCCTAGCCTAATACGTAGCCCTACCAGGAGTGACAAACTACATGTTTCGCATCATTAAGGGGCTGGCTTTTGCTTGACAGAGACAAATTGGAAAAGAAAACATGGACACCAGCCTTCCTTCGCTTCTTAAGAAAGCCAGAAATGCCGCAGCGTTTTCCCGAGGATGTATATTAAGACGTATGAAGCCTGTAGAAGGCGGATGACCTTTTCAGTCAGGGTGTAAGCAGTACTGTAACGAACACCTCTCTCTCCGTCTGCACCCTGACTTATTGCTTTGGGAGCTGGGTGATAAACCTCCGCAACAAGCCATGCAAAGATGTTAACAGCGTGCATTTGTCTCTCGCCGGTGAGATATTACGGCCGGTACGGGGTGTCACCGTGACGGTCAGTAATGAATGAGAGGCTCTTTGGGCTGCCTTTTGTTTCGCAGCGAGGGGTAACTCACCGGGGCTGAAAGAGCGCACCGGCTGCCTCAGCATCCCAAGCCTCGTCACCCGGGACAAATCCCTGCTCCGGGGGGAATCTCACTCCGTCCATCTCCATGCGACCGCTTAACATATCAAAGGGCCCGCCTCCCTTTCATCTTCAGGAAATACGGAGGAACAGAACCGTGCACAAAAAATGCCAGAATGAAATAGCCTTCAAGGAAACCTGTTATGCATGAATTATGCTTGTAGGATTCTGCACGTGTGAATCGACACCATGGATCCTGAAGTCTGATAGGCAAAAGCCACATAAGATCCTGCTCTGTGCATTCATTTTGTATTCAAAAATAAAAAGAAACTTAAATTAATGACTACACCAGCACTACTGCATATTAGAATTATTAATATCGCAGAATAAATATATCCCTCTGTCTCCTTGAGTAATCATGTTTCTCGTGTTGAAGGGTAGCCTGCAGTTTTTAATCTAAGCTAAAAAGCACTGAGGCCTAAAATACCCTTGGAAAAATTAATGGCTTAATCATTGTGAATTCGAACTTCTATGATCAGGAGTTCTGCAACGCGTTCGTTCATTTCTGGGATCGCGGTGTCAGGGACAGGGAACGTGTGACACTCTGGAAAGCACCATGTGTTTTTCAGGGTGATGTTTTTTGCCAGTGAAAGAGGCTCTATGACAGGAGGCACTTTGGCTCGCTGAGCCGCACTGTCACCTAATGCTTGCACAGTTGGAGCTGTGATTTGACTTTGCATGTGTGTGCTTCCTGCAGCTTCTCCAGTTTCTCCCCGCAGTCCTAAACCATGCAGGTCGGCAGATAGACATCTCGAAATTGCCAGGGTGTTTGCCCTGTCTTGCACCCAGTGCTTCCATGGAACAGACTCCAGGCTTACTCTGTACCGGATCAGTGTTACGGGAAATAAACAGATAGAAACAGCAAGATATCTACACTGCTGCAGGAGACCTGCCAGGACCTGAAAAAGGAAGCTTCAGGTTACAGGTTCCCGCATTGCCTGCGGTCCCATTCAGGCTACGCAAATACAGCACACTAATAAACCTCACCAACACGGAATGCCTACTCGCCGCCTAATGAAACCCGCGTCGCTCGTCCTTGGGCCAGCCTGTCAGGCTGACTCACCGCAGTCAGGAGGCACCTGGAGAAGGAGGATGAGTCCCCACAATTTCATCATCAGTGCTTTAGCAGAACGCAAGATATTATACAGCAAAACCCCATATTAAAGATTCAAAGTAGACTTTTCCAGGTTATCTCAGAAGTTGCCCCCCCACCCCCCCCCCCACTCCCCTCCCCCCCCCCGCAGCCTCTCAAGGCTGCTTTCATGATGGTTCCACCTGATGTAACAAGTACACAAGCGGGAATCTGGATCTGAAAGCAGCAGGCAGACAAGCTCCATTGGCTGGCAGCCAACCAGCAGGGAAGGCCAGTCCTGCTCCGTGCCACACGGCGGACAGGGCAGAGGACCACCTTTACACGCTCCCAGAATAAATATAGAAGAACACTCATTTCTAATTCACCAAGGTAACCTTAACAGTGAAAATCTGGCACTGCTTTACAAGTCACAGGGCCCAGCAGCACATAGAAAACAGCCTTTCGGGGGTGGGGGGGGTAGCGTTCATGCAGATGCACACCTTCCAAATCCCGCTGCGCATCTCTTTGTGGATAAACAGCTTGCAAAGGGCTGCGGTAAGAGCTAAGAGCTACACCGCGTCCGATAAATTTTTAATTAGTGCCCTTATTTCTGATGCCCCTGCAAGAAAATAAATTGAACACAAGTAAATATAATCTGCCCAGAATAGTTTATGAGGAAAATCGCCTTTGTTGTCCCGCCGAAGTCAGGGCTGCTCCAGGGCCCGGGGCCCTCGTGTTGAGAAATACGGCCCCCACCGCTCCTCCAGCTCCGCCACATTTCATTTCCACCACTCTCCGCCTCCACCAGAAGCAGCTCTCATTCTTCACCTTCATTGTCCAGGAAAAAAAGAAAACCTCTTTTGCAAACAACGAATGGTAAGCATTTCGTTTAGGTTGAGACATTCCTATAACAAACAGCACAGCACTCAATGTGTAGCACGGCTGCTTTGTGCCTACGGGGTTTTGGGTTCGAATACCACCTGCACTCCCAGTGCGTGAAGGTCAATGTTCCCTGTGTCACTGAGGTAGAAGTTTCCTTCTGTAGTCCATGGAGATGCATTGAGGCCTATTGGTTTCTCTAAATTGCCCTCTGGTGGATATGGGCATCCCCTGCCTTCTGCCCTCTGCTGCCTGGGATGGACTCCAAGCTCCCCTCCTGTTATCCTGCACTGGCTAAGTGGTTGGCAAATGGATGATATTTGCCATACATATTAACTCTGAAACATCTAGTGGATCATCATGGGAGGTGCCCGTCGGTGTAATGTGCCCTCTTGTACACTTGGAGGCAGCCTCCCCGTTTTATCAGACTTTTTCTGTGGGATGTCGTCTCTTCCGGTCATCCCCGGAGACACACTTGGATTGTAAACAGGCTGCGTTCCTGCGGCTTGGGTGCCTATGCAGCGGTGTGGCCTGCCCATCGTCCCCTGTGTGTCACGCTGTCGCTGTTCTTTTCGCTCCATTTGCTTTTGTCCACGTTCCCAACCTTCAGCCTGTACCCAAAGAAGCACTGTTCACCTGAGTGTCCTCTTCTTTATAGCTGTGCCTTAAAGAAACCTGTGAATATGGTATATCAGTACCCCATATTAGATCCTACCAGGAGAGCTGCTAGGACCTGAAGACACCAGACTCTTAGTCCAGACTGCAGATTGAGGGTGCGGTTGTTAAAACATCTGAGGTAAATAAATCATTTGGGGCTCACTTGGATTCCTCCGGGGCTTTGGCCCAAGTGCCCCAAACTTGGGACACTCCAGGGTCCTAGTGCATCCTGCATGCACCTCGATCTTCCTACAAATATGGTGACGTTTTAATGAAATAATAGTAATTTACCGATAAGGCAGTACATCCAGATGATGGGGGAAATTCCAATGACAAACAGAATATGTAGCATCAAGAGATTTGCTAGTAAAAATATCGATAATACAGTAAAAATAGTCAAACTCTAATGTCTGTATATAACGTGGCAGGTATTCGGATGAAGTGTTATATCAGCATCTCTCCGCACTGCTCGGGCGTCCCGGTGGCTATCCGGGATTAACGAACAGGGCGGTGTGCGACCAGGAAGGGGAGGACACCCGAACTTGGGGGCTCGTCCGGGATAGAAGTCTCCGAGGGCTCACTGTATCAATACACCATCTTGGCTGTCCGCATCACCAAACTGTCAGACTCTGAAAAGCTGCACTCTGCTCACACTCAGAAAAAAAGAGAAGTGAAAGATTTATTCAGAAGTGTCAGCACTGTATACGCATAATCCCTGCATACCTGCGGTCATTTATTTTGTGGTTATGACACACCTAATTGTATAATATTTATATTACTCTAATGCTTATTTGAAACTTTGATATTAGCCCAAGCACTTTCTCCCAAAAGAAATGTATCCTCTCTTTACAAACTAGAATCTTGTTACAATTGCTTAAAGATGTTGTATAATGCAGTGATATATACACTGGAGAAGTGGTAACATTAACATGGATAAGCTGGGGGGTTCAGCATTTCCGAGGGGGTCACTGATGCAGAAAGAGAAGTGCACAGTTAAATTACTTTATTGCTAACGCAGCAAATGGAAAGCAGCCAGGGATACATTACACAAAACCCGTTATAAAGTCTCCATTGTTCCACCTTCTCCATATCACAGGGTTTGTGACGATAAGAAATTTCAAAACTGCATGTAGAATTGCTTTTTAGGCATTATGCTAATCAAACCTCAGAATTACTCAGAGTTTATATACATTTAAGTAATTTGGCATGGCGTATCCTAACGAGTAAACCAACACCCATCCATCCATCTTCCAACCACTGACCCTTCATGGAGGATACAGCCAATCCAAAGCAGTTCTGCTAGGATTCCACTCCATCACAGGACACATACAGGCACTACCTAAGACACACTAAGGCCAACTGAGAGATGCTAGTTTGCCTGCCTTTGGACTGTGGGAGAAAACTAGAGCATCCAGATGTGGGGGATTCAAACCCATAACCACACAGCGGGCATACAAACAGCAGGGGATTTGAACTCATAACCACGTGGGAAGCTTACGCAACAGGGGGTTTAAACCCATAACCATGTAGAGACATACACACAGCGGGGGGTTTGAACCAATAACCATGTGGTGGGCATACACACAGCAGGGGGATTTGAACCCATAAGCATGGGGACTACACACAGCTACACACTACCTATACATTGCTACCCCAAAACCATCATCCTTGGTCAGAAATTCTCTTCCTACAGCAGTAATTGACATATAGGCCATCGCGATTGACAGGTCGTCTTTAAGACATTCCTAGTCAATCACAAAAATCAGACCATCCCCTTCACACACCCCCCCCCGTCAGCAAAACCTCCCGAGAGAGGCCACCACCCTGGTCACTTATTCTGCTCATTTTTTGTCATGCCGCCACTCAGTTTATTATTTTCTTGGTAAGTAGTTCTCACTGCAAAAAAAAGGTTGAGAAGCACATTTCTAGTCTTCTTACCTAACATTTTGAAAAGGTTGTTTGTATTCCTGGTAATGGAGTCAATAAAACTTTCATTACTTTACATTCTGACACCAGCTGCTCTTTTAAAACATATCTGCACCTGGGAGGTAACGTCATCGTAAGTGTTTATCCAGAGAAAATGGGAAAAGTCTATATGACAATATAATGATACAAAGTAATGATGAATAACAAACAGAAAACTACTGATATTTTAAAATGCAGGAAAGAAGGAATGCCAACAGTTGTGAAAGCAATTAAGACTTTTTAATTTCTAAAGTCGGAGTACAACTTTAACGTCAATGGATAACATTGCCAGAATAACTTATGCAATAAATTAATCAAAAATGGGTAAAATCACCACCTGTAAGTCAAACCCAGGCTGTTAAATGGCTGTGTTTGTATGCAAGTCACCTAGGTCACTTAGACATGCTTTGAGAGCTACCAAGGTTTGGCCCGTTTCGATCAAGGCGTGTGATGGAATTCCTGCTTCCGACCCCCAAATGCCCCTGGTAGTGTTCCGGCACCAGGAAGCGCCTGAACGCCAGGGCCGGGTTGATGCAGGAGCGAACCTGGGTTGCAACCTGGGCCCTGACTTGTTGGGGGTCCTGAATGGTTTATTTCCATTCCAGAAGCATTTTATGCTGTAGGTAGAGCCCCAACGATGATTTTAGCCCAGGGCTCCCACTGCCCTAAATTCAGCCCTGCCAAATGCACAACACAGTGCCATACAGACACAGACATGGCAGTTTTTAATAAGGGCACAGCAACGCCCCTTGGAAACTTGGCAGAAGCCTCGGACTGTCTGGGACATATGTGATTGTGTTATTCCGCGTGGGCGTGTGCCATCCTTCCCCTCCTTTTTGGATCTAGGCTAACAGCAGGCGATTCGGCGGAGTCCGTGTCTCGACCTTGCGTGGCACACAGACCGTCGCTGAGGACCTTCTAACGCTACCTGTTTGGTCACAACAGTGGACGTGGGTGGAGAAAGGAAGGATGAACGTGGATAGAGAGACAAAGAGGTGGCAAACAAACCCATGTTAAGAGGCAGCAAAAACAAAATTCTTCCCATTGTGGTGACTACAATAGCCCGATGAGGAGGTAGCTTTGGCAGGAGCAGCTGTTCCATCTGCTCTTGCACCATGAGCTGAACTCAAGGCCAGAGGTCAACAGTAAGGCAGAGTATATTAGATGTCAAATAGGCGATTCCCTTCTTGGAGGCATGATAGTTTTCATTCCTACTTGTTTGGTCAGACAGTGCAAGGGTTTGGCATGAATTTTGACAACATTCAAAGATTGAATTCGTTGATATATCAGTCACACCCCTGTTATGGGTCATCATGTTTTCCTGCCTCTATCATTGCACAAGACAGAAGATGTTTCATTCACAACACTCCGATCACTGTGCTATTGTAGCATTTTTTTAGAATTTTGCTTTAGTTACCCTCGTAGTCCAACTTAGGAATTGTTTTTTTTTTTTCATCGAGAAAGTCACAAACATTGAAAGAAATTCACAAGTGTGGCAAGGTTTAGGGCGGGCATTCTGCCTTTATCCCCACTGCACACAAAGGAAAACACACGCACTGGGTCCTACCATCACCACTGCTCCACCATCAAATCCAAAATCCGATTCACGTTGAGGTCGGAGTCCAGGCCAAAGTCGGTTTCCACAAATGGGGCAGCCGGCGGAGTCAAAGGTCGAAGGCCAGAGGACAGGGACTCCAGCCAGTCGGCAGGGTCAAAGGTCGCAGCCTCTCGTCTCTTCCTGGACAAGGTTGCAGTGGGGGGTGTGGTGCAGATAGGAGGAGGCGGAGGGGGCTGCGGCTGGCAAAGCTGGATGTTGCTGGAGGGTGATGGAGGAAGCTCCAAAAGGAGAGAGGAGCAGAGTGGGGAGGACAGGGGGTTTTCATCTTTGGATGGGTGCAGAAAAGATGGTGATTGGTCAACATGGGAAGGTGGAGAGGATCCTGACAGGGAGGAAACCACAGTCTGGGACTCAGAGACTGAAGAAGCTGTATCTGAAAGAACAGCAGAGGGTGACATAAATCAGTCAAGAGAGCAGGAGCGGAAGGTGAAGGCCAGCTCCCCTTCCGGGTGGCGGGGGGGTTAGATGGCGGATGGTGCCGGCATAATGATAAAATAGATAGAGATCGAAATGAAGTGGGGGTGGTGGGAGAGGGGGGGGGTTACCTGTGCAGCTCACAGGTTCATCCAGAATGTCATCTATAGACTGACTGGGAGCCATCTGACGAAACGGGTAGAAAGCGCAAGAAAGCAGATGGTGACTCACCCGCATGTCAAAACAAGTTATATATCTGTACTATAAATAAGTATATATACATATATATACATACAAGGCATGTCACGGAAAAGGTTAGAAGAACAGATGCGGTGTGAGCTCTTAAGCCTGTGAATAAGTGATACAGTTTATACTACATTCTCCTGCTGCATACCGACAATATGTTGATGTCGAGGCCAGGAAGAAGCAAAAAAATGTAAATGTAGCCACTGGACATTCCTCACCAAGACTCTCTGAATGGCCTCCTGTAGTTCCTCCTCCAGGCTCCGCCCACTGGAACTGGTCTGGACTGGACTGGCAGTGATCTGCATGGGCAGCTCAAAGTCCTGGCCAATCGCATCGCAGGGCTAGGAGCAGAGCAGCTTGTTCACCCCAAATTGCAAAATAAACTATGGTGAATACACCTATACAAGTTCTACAGGATTTCCTGAGATGTAGTAAAGTTATAGCCAACAGAAACAAAGCATTCACCTGCGTAAACAAGACCTCCGTCTGACTGTGAGTTTCTGAGCTCTCCCGCTCGCACCCAGGTTCCTGTTGCAGGAATGGATGGAGTGAATTATCTGGAGACTGGAAAAAGTAACAGGATACAGACGTCAATAGCAGAGCATCAAAACTATACAACTGTTACATCAATAAATAAAACATATGCATGCATAGTTAGGTATACACATGCAGGGGTTGGACAATTTTAGACCACATTAATTTATTAGTATAACCATTTTGAGCCATTCCTCTGGCAGAACAGTAGCCAGATCACAAGGTGAAGCTGCTGCAGCAAAACGAGTCACTCCTCCGAAACGACCCAAAGTAGCTCAATAATATTCAGATCTGGTGACTGTGTAGGCCATGGGAGATGTTCAGCTTCACTTTCATGTTCATCAAGCAAGACTGCACTCTGTCACTAGTCTTGCTGTATATATTGGTGCATTATCATCCTGATTCATGGCATAACTTCCAGGGAAGAATATTGCCTGGGCCTATGAAATGCCGTGATATTGCAGCCTAAACCATCACTGATCCACCCCCGTGCTGAATTCTGGGTATGCAACAATTTGGGTGGTAAGCCTCTTTGGGGTTTCTGCAAGTGTAACTTTCCCGGATGTGTCAGTCAACACTGACTCATCAGAGAACAATACATGCTTCACATTGTCCACAGCCCAAAATTTGCGCTCCTGGCACCGTTGAAACTGATGTTTGGCATTGACACAAGTTTAGCTTCAGCAGCCCAACCATGAATATTGACCCTGTGGAGCCACGAACAGTTTTTTGGAAACAGGAGAGTCAAGGTGTGCATTTAATTCGGCAGTGAGTTGGGTAGCTGTCGTTTTATGTTTTCTGGATACAATCCAGCTTAGTGCCTGCACGTCCCATTCAGACAGATTCCTCTTGGGTCCACAGTTACACATGTTAGATGTTGTCCGTATGCTGACATTACCCTGGATACCGTGGCCCTCAATACACCACAAAGACTTGCTCTCCTGGTCACAGATGTATATTTGTACATTTGTATGTATATGTGGAAAAAATATAGGAGGCAGGTAGTAAATATAAATACTATGAATGAACAAGATAAATAAAAAGGATTACTATTATTGCATTGGTTATTGTCATCACTTAAGACTAATGTTGATTTATTTTTGTTATTATTTAATGATCTTATGGCCCAAGGGAAGAAAATGTCCGTTAGTCTGGAGGTGCATGTTTTGATGGACCAGAGGCAGCAGGTCAAACAGGTGGTGTGCAGGATGGGCAGAGTCTCTGAGGATGTTATGGACTCTGGAGAGGCAACGGGAGCTGGCAATTTTCATTATCCATCCACATTATATCCAACTCCACTGTATGTCATTGTATGGAGAAATTAAATATTACAAACAGTTCCCTTGTGTGTGTATGCAGAATGGGTCCACGTAGAATGACAGGTTGACTTACACTGTCTCCAGCCACGTCCAGGCATATTTTGGGAGTTCTGTCCCTTGGGCGACTCCTCATCCTCTCCCTCATCTCCATCTCCACGCTGATCTCCTCCGCTGCCTGGCCTGGTCGCCAGGAGATGCCAGAGGTCAGCGGGGACGAGGACGGAAGCGGGAGAGCAGTGGTGTTGGTGATGGAGAGGAACCCCGAGGCTTGTTCGCTACTGCCCCTGGAGGGCAAATTGTTGTGCTGCCTGTAGGTGTCAGCTGAGAGATCTGGGCTGAGGTTGGGGGCCAACACCGGGGTCCCCGGTGGACACAGGGGCGTGGGGGCGAGGCAGGGCCGGGGCAGCTGGTAGGGCCGCAAGCGCTCAAGGAGCGAGGGCTTAGTGCCCGACACAGGAAGCCCCCGCTTACGGAGCTGCTGGCGGAGCTCGGAGACCTTCAGGCAGTAAGGGGTGGGGGAGCAAACAAATGTGACATGAGTGGGAAAATCAATTTAATAATGATAAGGTAATAATCAAAGTTATTTCTGGGAGTATTTTGGCTGGAAGCTTTGGTGCCGTCTCACCGTGAGGTCGTCAAGGTTGGCGGGAAGGAGCTCAGGTTTGTGCATGGGATCTGGGCTGCAGCCGGGGTTTGTTGCTATGGGGACGGTCTGGGGGCAGGTGCTTGGTGTAGCTCCAGTATACTGCACTATCTGAGGCTCAGGACTGAGGGCGGAAAACAGAGATGATAAGAAATGCTTGTCAGCAATGGCCTGCATTAGAATATCCATAAAGCATTGGCCAAAAATCACCAAAGAACCACAGCGTCCGGGATCAGGGCTCTCCTTAAGTAAATATGCAAATTCACCTAGGTGTCAATGTGTTCTGCTGCTGCTGCTGCTGCTGGTTTAGGATCTGTAGCTGTAGAAACACCTGCTGTTGTTGCAGGAGGCGGGAGTAGGCAGGGTCAATGGGTGGGACTTGGGCGGAGCCTCCGCTCGTCACACCCCCAGCCCCGCCTCTTTGGTCAGGGGGTATATACTGGTGGTATTTCAGTTTCTTAATTTTGGGTTTGGAATCACGGGGCTTCTTAGAGCGTGGTGGGCGCGTTGGAGGGACAGAGGAAGCAAGACAGGACTGGGGAGGTGAAGTAGACGGCTGGGCTGTCTGGTAGAAGGAGAAATACAAGGCCAAATTTGAAATGAACGATAGTGTTACAGCAACACAGGTAACATCTGTAACATTGTAAGTATGCAATGCAAATGTATGAAAATGAATGCAAACTTTGGGCAGCAGAGGTGGGGCCTGGATAGTTAGGAAGATTCCCTTGGCTCTCCTGGGCGTTGCCATGGAGTCGGATTCAATCACAGTCATGGTTTTTGTTTGGCAGATGCCCTCGGTTACCGGGGGCAAAGCCAAGCTACACTGGAAACAAGACAAGAGTGACATGTTTAGTGTCAAATACCAAATACCACCCAAGCATATTTTAAAAGTAATTTCAGTCTCTTCATCTCACCTGAAAGCTATTGGGACTCTGACTTAAGGAGGCTCCATGAGACGAGTCGCTTAGCGACTGGTCCCCAACCAGCCCTGGAGATGTAGAGAAACCCGGTGACTGGTGAATCCCGAGTTGCTCGGGAGATGAGGAGGAGGAAGAGGAGGAGCAGGAGATATCATCTTCAGAGAGATCTGACAACTCAGGGAGAGGAATGGGAGCTGAGGAACGGAGAAATACGAGAGTGTCATAATCTCGACATGGTCTTCGGTCAGGAAAGCCAAAGCTGAGATGTAAAAAAGGCAGTTTTAAAATCCTCCAATCACAATGCGTTTCCAGTAACACATGAGTATGGTAGTTATTTGAAGAGCCCAGTAGAGGTCACTCTTCCATCATTTGCCATGAATGCTTCCCACGTCTAATCCAGGGGTAGGCAGCCCTGATCCTGGAGTGCTGGTATCCAGCAGGTTTTCCATCCTACCTGTTGCCTGATGAACCACAGCTGATCTCAGGTGGATAGTAACTCATCAGGTAGGATATAAAACCTGCTGGATACTGGCACTCCAGCAGCAGAGTTGCCTACCCCAAGTTTAATCGCCGGTTGGCCCAGTGCGGCGGGACACCCACTGGCTTCTAGGGGCAGGATGTGCTTCTGCAGGAGCTCCAGAGGACCAGGCCGGCGCTGGATCTTCTCGCTGAGATCCTCTGCCAGTCGGGCTCTCTTCTGCTTCAGTCCTGCCCCACAGCTCCAGTCTGAGAGAGACAGTAAGCTGCTAACCGTTATGCTAGGCCCTCACATGTCTGTCCACCTGCATGACTATTCCTGTCAATCAGCCAATGAGGGAAAATTTTATTGGACAATTCCAGGATATACTCCGGAAATACCTGCCGTTTTTACCTGGGTTGTTCCAGTGGGTAGTCCAAATTATGCAAAATGGTACAAGTTATGAGCAATACACTCTTTGGTTTATCTGAAATCTGACCATGTATTTAAGTGAGAATGAAGTGAACCTATGTAATCGTCAGACATCTATGCGGAAGTCATGCGGGAGCTCACCCTGTACTTTGCTCTTTGCAGGTTCTGTATTCAGGCCACCACTAGGGGGAGCCTTGTGGGTAGGGCTGTCATCCGAAAGACACTGTAACAGCAAACAACAGGTCACAGGAGACTTTTCTCAAGCATCATTATGTTTTAATTATTATACTTTTATTACACTTTTTATTGTGGGATTTTTGGCAGCCATTAAGATAATGTGAAAGGACATTATTTACCCCAGGAGTACACTCCTTCTCTTTCTCTCCTAGTTGAGGGTGGCAAGTACTTTTCACACCTTTGGGCCGGAAGGAAAACATTACAGTGGGAGAAATGCTTAAAGAAAACACCTTTTAAATAAGTTATAAAAAAATACACTGCGGAGGAGCAGGCGCCTTGGGTGGTGATCTTATGCTGCTTATTGACATGCCCACCCGCATGCAGACCTACACAAATAAAGCTGCAGAGAACCTACCGGAATCTGAGTTGATTTCATTCTGTTGCCTGCGGTTCTGTATCCTCAGCTGCAGGACTGAAAAATGAAGAAAGATTAGAAGGCTTAAAGAACCGCCTGAAATCACCTGTCATGTCCCGGGTCACATACACCAACTCTAGCAGCAAAATTAACTGGTGAATTACAACCAGTGGCTTTACTGGGTGACATTTCCCATAATGCAACTCTGTGCTGAGTTCTGAGATCTGAGAGTAACTGGCAGGGAGAGAGGGAGGGAGGTAAGAATTTATCCATCACTATGTCTATTTTTATCATCTCCACCCCCCTCCCAGCTGTCCCTCTCTCTCTGTCACTCTGTCTCCCTTGCTGCCATGTGTGCAAAGTAAATTCTTCCTCTGACTTTCTGGCTTCAAATCCCTCCCATGAAGTGGTAAGATAAAACGTTACATTTAGGCAAACCTTCCGCTATTCAGACAGCCTCCTTCTAAGACCAGATCAGTCCCACAGTTCCGAGCAAAACACACCAAGCAAAACCGAAGGAGCAGAGGCATAGATTTTAATTAGCTGAGCGCTGTTGAAATCCTTTACATCAGGTTGGTGCAGTACAGGGGAATGTACCCCCATATGTTTCACTGGACAAGGCTGATACCATCTGCACACGGCACTGTCATGCAGAGTGGACACAAAACAGGCTACACACCAGCTCAGTCGGGAGCTTTACCTCCCTTTATGTGCACTAAAATACTGCAGGGTACTGCCCAAAACACTCCAGAGTACTGTTCTAAGACACTCCAGAGTACTGCTCTAAAACACTGTAGAGTACTGTCCTAAAATATTGCAGAGTACTGTCCTAAAATACTGCATAGTACTGTTCTAAAATACTGCAGAGTACTGTCCTATTACAGACAACACAGTGAAATAACTGCACTACCCAGGGAGGAGAAATCAAACATGATAAGGCACAGTAATATGTGATGTAATACTATATATAGGGAAATACGACACATCTACAGATTTATGCCAGGAAACAAACAGCTGCATGCTTTTGTTATGTATCATGGTTTGGAACATGACTACCTTACACTTGTAATAACTGCTGACTTAAAATTGTCATAGAAAAATAACAAATAATTTGAGTCTGTTAATATGCAGAGAACTTGCTGATGATCTGACTGACAGCATTATTCTAATGAGGTTTTAAAAGCACTAAAACCAGGACAAGGAAAGTAAATAAATAATGCTAGTTAAATAAAAGAAAATGTAAGTCAGGAGTCTAGCCAACATACATGAAATACACTAAATGTTAAGGACATTTTATTACTACAATTTAACAAATTCTACGTTTCATTTAAAAAATTTACCCTGAAAAGCAATCCTCATGAGCAACCAATACAAGGCCAAGTTTTCTCTCTTTTTTGTAGGAAACACAAAAAAGATGTAGTAAAGTCTAGTGAGTAGCCCAGAATTAAGCCATTTACTGAAATTAAGATAATATTTCAAGATATGCTTTTAGTATATATAGTCTTTTAAAGTCAAGCAAGTATAAATAGTAAATAATATTTTAAATAAATATATTGTCTTAAAAATTATTATTTAATTACGTGACCAATAATACTATGAAATTTTACGTAATCAGAGAAATCGGTACCTGATGGTACCTAAACTGAGCAATTCAAGTAATATTTATAATGTTCTTCCAGAGTGCCTCATAACCAAGAAATCATAGAAGTGAAACTCTTACTGAATACTGAATGTCTTCACTATTTGTACTGGTCACTGTCACTATTTGTACTGGTCACTGGTCACTAAGGTGACCAGCCTTTTGTGACTTGGTTTGATAAAGAAACAGCAGAAAATATCACATGAAAAAGGCAAAGTGTAACTGAAAGTCAATCCAGCACAATTAGGAAGCCAGCTGAGAGCCCAGGGCAGCTGCTAAGGTATTATATGATGGGGAAGCTGGATTGGCTATCCTGAGGTCACCCATCATGCCTTCTTAGCAATGGGGGCCGACCCACAGAACCCCCGCTGAATTTCTTACGTCTGATATGCAGTGTGCTGCTGAGGCCATATAAATGTAAGACCATGGAAGGGAGTTACTGTACTGATCTCTAGCTTACACTGTACAATTTATTGGGCATAACTCTGAAACACAACAGATATACCAAATGATTTTAAAGGGGGACTGAGGTGGGGTCAGACCGGCATGAACTGTTCACCTCTGTACCCCAGTGGTCTTTATTCCTGTCTGGCCCTTAATAACAATAAACAGCAAAGAATATAATTTTTATTTCTTCACAAACCTTAACACAGTTTTTGTGTTCCGATACTAATAATTTCCATTTTCTTATACTTTTTGATATTTTGTTTGGATTTTTAAATTAAACAATATTATTACCAATACACATATATCATTAATAATATATATATATACACACATATGAGACAAAAATGTATATATATTATATGTAATGAAAAAACTCCTATTAATGTACACAAAAGCAACATTTGACATGAGGGTCTTAAAGGCAGATGTAGTTCACAGGGAGCATTCTTTGTCACACCTGAGAACCATATAGAGTGACTATTCAAATACTGATCTCAGTGGGGATCCTTTCCTATCGCTTTGTGGTTGGGTGGTCAAAACCCAAGCCCCCCCCCCATGTTTATTAACATGCTGGTCTGAGGACAACAGTCTTTGTGGAGTGCTAAGTGTTAAGTCTTCCCAGCTGTAGTCACAAACCATGTTAAAGCATTTACTGCAGTATTACTATAGCCTATTTTTAATCAAAACTGGCTATAAAATATCTGCTGGTTAGTACAAATTATTATTTAGTTCACTTGGCCTGAATTTTACTGGTTCTCTATTTTTGTAAGATTTTGTTCTACAAATTGCCGCAGTTAAGCAATTTGTAAAGTAATATTTACCGTGTGTCATACTTTACTGTTGTCGCGCCAATTAAACTACGTAATCGGGCTCCGTCACTATAATATGATATTTGGGTTTCCGAGGGAAGGTGTTACATGTCACACATTCTACAACATTGACCAGGCCACAATAAGATGAATTGTGGCGAAGGCCACAGCCTTACCGGAACGAAACTTGTTTCGGATGAGAAGGGACCTTTCAGAGGCCAGTAGGGTCATGACGGAGAGGAAGAGGAGCGAGAGGACTTTCCAGAAAAAAAGAGTTGAGTCCTCCAGCTGGAGTACAGTGGGGACAGCACTGCTGGGGAGGACAAAAGAGAGGAATGAAGCGACTGCATTACACCTTCAATTCACTGGCTGAGCAAAAGCCGCCCCAGACTTCCTGACAGGCAAAAGGAGATGACGAGTTCCAAGGAGAATCTAACTCACAAACTTACTGGCAAAGACAGATAAACAAATGTTTGAGTGGAGGAATGTGTGAGACAGTCTGACTGACAGAAACAGAGGCACAGACAAGCATGAGCCAACGGACATGCAGCCACGAGCTGAGACGGACTTCTTGGCAGAAAAAAACGAGGAAAGATGACAGCTCTACAGCAGGCACACTAAACCCTTCAGACATTTACGTATGTCAATACCAACAGACGTGTGATAAAAGACAGACAGGCCGACGAGCGAGATGAAACAAAAGGCGAATGAAGGAAAAATGTGTCAGGCAAAGACGACTGACAACAAAGGTCAGACTTTATGCAAAACGGAAGTACCTGTACTTCAGAAGTGTATATTTATATGCCGATGGATCCATTACATGCACAAACTGCAAGAACATCAGGGAAAAGGACTTACCAAAAGAATGGAGACAGGAACTGGTAAGGGGTCAGTGTGTGAGATTCAGTTGGAGGACGGAGAGGTGCAGAATTTCAGCTGCATTTAATGGATCCCTGGGTCATCCTTGTTGCCCTTTCCTGGCTTCCCTAGAAAAATTGTTGAGAAAATGACCTAGGAGGGTGGAGATGGGATTATCTCCCTCTCAGAAGTCGCTCTCTGCCTGCCACTTGCTCACTCTAACCCCCTCACTGAGAAGCGTGCCAACTGTGTAGAATTGTCAACCGGGTCCCCCTCCCAAACACCCACCCCCAACACCCTCTGCCCACCCCGCCCCCTGCCCCCCCCCCCAGACCGGTAATACAGGCACACAGAACCCATGCAGACTGACTGACTGCACGGTTCGGCGATAATCTGACAGCCGCTGCCCATCAGCCCGTGTCACTGTGTCTTCGACAGGTCCACGCGTGTCGACGCACGTGATTAGGGGGCAACACAGTGGGGGCGTCAGGCTTTCTGTCCTGTTACCACATCCTAAGGGTCTCCTATTGGGCAAACTTTGCACATCATGCTGTAGACTAGGGCAATGCTGAAGCGTCTGTGTCTCCTGAGGGTGTTAGCATAGTCCTGTGTACGCTAACGTACACGCTAACGCCAGCATATCCTCCTCAGTAGTCTAGCGTGCATTCCAGCCCCAGTCAGGACATGCTGTTTACCTGGTATTTATACAGACACATCATGTCACACAGAAACCAGGTCAGCTGGGGCAGCCAGTAAGCTAATGATTGCCTATAAAAGATTTAATTATCCGGGGAGTATGTGCTTGCGTGTGTGTGTCGCTGGATTGTGCTGGGACTGGGGGGGAGGGGTTGGTGGGGGGGGTTGAGGGCCACCTGTTAGCGAATTTGACAGACAGGTCAGTCTGTGCTGGTTCAGCAGGTCGGTGGGGGGGGGGTATATCTTCTTTATTTTTAAGTAGATAAATGGCAAAGTGAGAGGAACTGAAGACAGGTGCCATGAGAGGAGCTGTGGACGGGGTCCACGCCAGCACTACTGCGCAGTCCGCATGAAAGACGCAGCAGCAGCCGTGCAGGGTGCCTGTGAGGAGACACCCGTCCCGGGGAAGAGGAGAGGGGGCCTTACGCGGGAGGCTGCTGTGACCAGCCACTCCGAGGAATGTCAACGTATGTGTCACGGGCAGATGCTGACGGCAACATGTATTATTGGAGGAAAAATGATGTAATGCAGCCTCCCTGGCCCCCCCCCCATTCTGGGAAAGCCGTCGCGATTAGCACCTGTTACCTTCTCTCTCCGGCGCGCACCCCCCCCCCTCCCCCACCCCGCAGCACAGCGCCAACGCCATGTAGCGTCAGCTCTGTGTGCCAGCAGGCAGCTCCACTCGTTCTATTTCAGTGCGTTAGTGAGCAGTTAAAGTGAGCAGTTAAAGATACTGAAGCATCAAAAGAGAAAAGAGAAAATAAACATCGTCATGTTACACAAGCAGCACTGTAACATATCCACTTACAGCTCAGGTTCCCCAATTTTACAAAACACGTTTGTTCTGAAACCATATATTTTTTTTATTTGCAAATACTTTAAAAGGCTTAAACAAATTCTTCATTCGTTTACAAATTCTCCTCTTTTCTATTGACCAAAAAATATCATATATTAAATTATACCTTACATTGGGAAAACATGAGCATGCAGAGTTTAAGAATATGAACTATATAATTATATTTACAAAATAAGAAAATACAAATCAGTTTATTGGTATTTGGCTGAAACCAGAGCTCACTTGTATTTAGTGGTCCCAACAAAGCGTACTACACATTTTCAAAACTGCATCTACGCCATCATGCAACACTGCCCTCAAGTGACCATCAATAGGCACTACACTTAATATCCAAGAATGAGAGTATCTAGGGGTACTCGACTGTGAACCAGTCTTAACGTGCAGCTTCAATAACTTTAGTGATGAAATACATATGAGGAGTGTTGTTTTGAGGGCGGAGTTAAACGTAACATTACTTCCCTCTTCATTTCAAACCACAGAAACTCATGTAGTTCTATACCTCTGTGAATTGTCAGAAATTAAGCAATATCGAGTGACGGGAACTTTTACCAGTAACTATTACATTTTTATTAATTTCCCGCTAAAGCTTTATGTGAACCATTCAAGTGACCATCTTCCCTATGGATCAGAACCTTTGATTTGAAAAGGATGTGTCCTCAATGACTGTGCTACCTGCGGTCTACAGGCGTCCCTTACGAAGACTTCAAATCAGCACATCAGAAAGCATCTTGACCACAACAACACTCTAATAGCAACACATAATAATCCTTTATCTACTTGGCGGCATAATTAAGATTAATCCTACACATCAATCAGAAACTAACAGGCAAATCACCTCCCATGGGTCCTTCAGAGAGATGTTTGTGATCTGCAGCCATCCAGTACTCCCTTAATAATAAGCTGCTTCACTGAAGATCAAAGAATGCTTGTGAGTCATTTCCATGCCTGTCACAAATCCTGCATCCTTATGTTTAACCAGCAACCTGCTGGGGCATCTTAAGCTGATCCACTCTCCCACATTCTGCACCAACCAATCCCAAGAGCTATACAATTAGACCCAAAGACTGTCCTTTTATCAAAAAAGGACTGCATCATATAAAATCTCATTGGTTGAGCTTTGCACATGTAACAATGAACTATTTATCCAGGGTTTAGTAAGGTGGGTCCCCACCCCAACTGGCATCCAGGCCTGGGGGGCTCTGCTTCGTCCCCTCCGTTTCTGGGATTCTTGATGGAACTTGCAGCCACCCTGGACCCTGGACTTGATAGGCAACTAAGATGGATGGATGGATGGATGGATGGCACCCACAAATAGGCTACAACGGTTTAAAAAGATTTTTTTGCTGAGATAAATCATTGTCCGATTCAATGTACAAACACATCTACATACATTCTACAAACCATACAGTAACTGACCCTAGTAAAACAAATAAAATTTTATGTACAACAAAAATATTTACAAAAGCATCATAAATTTTAATTAGAAATAATATTACAGTTTCCCAGCAACACCAATAATTTATGAAGGTGTAATATTTACAATCTTTAAATTGGTTTTCACACACAAAGGTGTGTGAACAAAACTGAAAACAAAAGCAATTACACTTTTTTGCATTAGGTAGACTTAGGACATATTACATATGTTTGTACATATGTTTGCAACATACAGTGTTTAAACAATATATGGTCTTTGCACTAGCAATATTTTCAACTTCCACACATGAAATGTTAAACAGCCCAGTCGTAATGAGTAAATAGACGGTGGTTCTGAAGTTAAATCATACCGCTTTGAAACAGTCACCAGCATGGACGACTGATTAAAGAAATAAATTACATAAAAGTTCAAAGCCAGCACATGCAAAAATATACTGTGGTTGACACACTGAAGTAATTGTGTTTCTGCCACTTAAAATATACTAGCTTACGTGAAATGTAACGTTAAGTACATTAAATAGGCCTTTATTGGTGAAACTTCAAGCCATCCAGCAATTATATCTACAGCAGTCAGGCCACTGTACTCAATAACATACAGAGAGAAGCAGAGCACTTAAAGGTCAAAAGGTATAATTAATATACAATTTAATATATCATATGTATTATCATCATAGATCCAAAATGCTTATAATTCTATTTTTACTCTTCTGCATAGTTCAAATTCCAGGCTAATCGTTTTCTGCTGCAGATTATTGTGATTTTTTTTTAACAGCACACTTCCAAGGATTAATTTTCCTATTAGGGATGAGAACACAAAGATGAATATCACTTTAAGCAGAGTAATGTCATATGTGGTGATGAAGGCTGTAACTGGTCTTGGAAGAAATCAGACTTTTGATGTCAATTTTGACATAAGTGACTACTTCATTCAAATGTCTTACAATAACGGATAACTGCTGAAATCCCCTGAAAAACTGGTATTACCATCCATACAAGTTCCAGAATTCCTAATCCTGAAATATAAAAGATTTTTCGGTAATAATCTTTGGTAGGACTTAAAAATTCAGTTGGGCCCAATCAGTTTGGTTTAATCATGTATGTTGGCTTATTATGCATTTAATTAATCTTATAAACTTTGAAAAAGCAAAACACTTTTCAAGAACCATGATTAAAACACGCCTTTTAATAAATTTAAATGGAACCATTTGGGAGGGAGGGCTTCATTCCAGTGCCGATTAACTCAAGGGGTCAATGACACCTTGTTGCCACCTATAGTGAGCTGTTATCATAATCATCTGGGCGGTCGCTTACTAACACCAGTCTCCAAAGGCCGCCATCAAATCAGCTACTTCAGCAATGTACATTATAGGGCTGACATACTGATTCAATGGAAGAGAGTCTGTGTTGTCGTGCAATAAATTACTAATCGTAAAATTGTTTTACAGGTATTTTGCCCATCTCAACAAGAGAAAAAAATTTACGTACGTATGTCAATATAACGTCAGCAAAATATTATCAGGAATGTTTTAAGTACATTTTTGTGTTGTCAAAGATATAAAACTTTTAATATAAATTCTGGAAATTGTATCAATTTATGCTTTCCTCTGAAGATGAACAGCTAGCTTAAATGCAATTAATGGCAGTGTGTCTTTTTCTGCTAAAACACGATTTAAGTGCCAGGACCTTTGGACTTGCCTTCCTATCATAGTTGGAAGCAAAATCCACATGGATACACATTACTGCAGAAGACACCAAAAATGAAAGCACATCTCCTTGTTCAGGAAACGGTCAAGAAGTTAAATCTCAACCAAGTGGCTAACTCGGTTAAACCATCGCTGAGAGAACAAGCTTCATGAACACGTAGCCAGTGACATGTCCATGACAGACAATTGCATATCCGTACATTTGTAACCCATCGATAGGTATAAAACTATATGTACCCAAGACACAAGACCATGTGAAAGTTCAACGTGACACAAATTGCTAATCTTTGTCAGTGTCAGAATCCATGTCCGGTACAGCACAGCTGTACCACTCGGCACTCTCCTCCTGACCTCCTGGCATTCCTTCCCCATCTCCATGCCCATTCAGTTCATGATGCTTCCGTTTCGTGTGCCTCCGGAGCGTGTTGCGCTCAGCGAACCGCATGTGACACTGCGGGCACTGGAAGGGCTTCTCACCCGTGTGGACCCGCTGGTGTCTGAGGAGCTCTCCAGCCTCCCGGAATCTCTTTGAGCATATGGGACAGATGAAGTTCCTTTGACCTGTATGAATGTGCTTGTGTCTCTCCAAGTGGCTCGAGCGCTTAAAGGCCTTGTTACAGAGCGGACACACGTACGGCTTGCTCTGGGAATGGGTGATGGAGTGGCGCTCCAGGTCAGAGAGGTAGTAGAAAGCCCGTGGGCAGTACTGACAGTAGAGAATACGACGAGGGCAGGACGAGGACAAAGAAAAGTTTTTTGGGTGATTAGTAGGGAAAATGGCTGTGGGAGGAGGTGTTCCAGACCTCTCGTAATGAGACTGATCAGAAGGAAAAACATCTGCTGGAGTGTCAGAGGTGGGTGCAGGAGGAGAATCTTTGGAAGTCTGACACACAGAGGAAGTAGAAGTAGACTGAAGAGTGTTTGATTTGGGGGAATTTACAGGTGATGATTTTATTAGCACAGGGGATGTGCTGGACTCTGTTTGGTTTGCAGCAACATTTGTTGAATCAGGTTTAGAGGGAGACTTTGATTTCTTGACACTACTGAGCTTGGGAAGTGCCGTTTTGGAAGTAAGGTCTAGTTTGGGCTGTCTGATATTACCTGAGGAGACAGAGGGAGAATCAGGGCTAGGTGTGGGACCAGTACCATTTCCTACAATGGAGGTAGAGGGAGTGCCAGAATTGAGTGCATCCACAGGTAATGAACCGCTGGATGGCGAAGAAGATCCAGTGACTGTTTTGCCAGATGAGAGAGGAACCGATGCAGAAGCTGAAGACTGCGTGTTGGAAGAGAGCAGGGGAGAAGGTATGGAGTCAATGACATTAGCCTTAGAAGACAGGGATGAAGGGGGAGTTGAAGTTGTAAGTGGAGAAAGAACAAGAAACAAAGGAGCTGATGGTGGATTTGGATTAAGGGAAATGGGCAAAGAAAGAGTCAACAGGCTTGCATTTGATGTGGGTTTAGCTGATTGAGGAGAGGGAAGGTGGGAAGAAGGAACAAGGAGAATGTTAGGCGTGGGATTAGCCATAATCTTGACTGGCTGGGAGGTCAGGTTTGACAGTGTGGAGGATAATGAGGAAGGGGAAATAACAGCAGGCTGACTAGGTTTGTTATTCAAAAGAGGAACAATTTTAGGGGCTGAACCACTAGTAGAAAGCTGAGAAGTTATTTCTTTAGAAGACACACAAGGCAGCACTTCAGTTAAACCTTTCTTAGGAAGATCATGATCAGGGGAGCATGCTGTCCCAGAATCCTTAGCTTCTACCCATCTTGCTTTCAGTTTTGTCCGACTGTGTGTGGAAGTTTTACAGGATTTTGATGGTGCCGCTTGGATGACCTTCTTGCCATCTGGCGTAAGAGTATAGGGAATTCCCTGGTCATCTATGAGGAGGAGACCATCAAGATCGTCTGAAGTGGAGGACGTTGGAGAATTATTCAAGGAGGTAGAAGGGGGTGACAGTTTAGGACCCCAATCTGACACATTAACTCTGACAACCGCTGGTTCCTTGTCAAAGAGAGCTTGAGAATCATCGTCATGTTCTTCCTCCTCATCTTCCTCTCGCTGCATTATTTCATCCACTTCCATCACCAGTGTGCTTTGACTTCCAGTCCCATCTTCTGCATACTTCTCCATTTTGGCTGTATGATTGCATACAGCCCTTTGTGGCAAACTTAAATTCAGCGCTTCTTCCTCCCCTTCCATTTTCGGTATAACCAAATTTTCATTCTCTATCCTACCCGTTTCGGGCTCATTAGTCCTCTGTTCTTTTCGTTTACCAAGTCCGTCAACCAATGGAAAATCTGCTTCCTCCCTCTCATTATTATTCTCCTCATCACTGTCTTGGATACTGTCAGACAATTCATTTTTACTCGAGCAATTCTCCATGCTTTGTAGCAACTCAGCACTTAGTCCTGTTAGCAAATTGCTCTTAATGATTCCAGTCAAATCCAGCATTTGTCTTTCTGAAACAGTAGTCTTCTCCTCTGTCGCATCTTTGGCTAAAAACCCAACCTCATACATCACGGCATTGTGATGCTCTTTTATGGTTCCAAGAGAATCCCCTGCTGCATTATCTCCATCATCAGAAGGAACCTTTGAGCCCTTGTCCTCTGTCT
Source organism: Hippopotamyrus pictus (assembly GCA_026781145.1). Classification (NCBI taxonomy): domain Eukaryota; kingdom Metazoa; phylum Chordata; class Actinopteri; order Osteoglossiformes; family Mormyridae; genus Hippopotamyrus; species Hippopotamyrus pictus. The sequence goes on along the minus strand of JAODLC010000140.1, from coordinate 2,168,739 downwards.
TAATCTCATTGAGAAATACCTGTGGATAAGAGTCACCCTGCCAATAACTATGGGAGTCCCCAATGCATACCTCCTCGATCTCATCTTTAAGAACCACCATGGAGTGACTGTGTGTCTCCTTGCCAGAAGTGTCTATGAAGTCTGTGTCTGGCAGACTGGGGTCAATGACACTGGTCCTCTGGACACCTGGATCCACAGAAGTATGGATAATGTTGTCCCCACTCTCCTCGCCTTCCATACCACTGCATCTCCGTTTCTTTCCACGGTTGGCCTTCTGCGTATCCTTGAAATGCAACGACTGTGAATAAGGAGGTAGAGATTGAGGGGACTTCAGGGAGAGATCCACAGCGTGAACTTGAATTTCTGTCAAGGGTTTTGTTGCCGCTGGTTGTTCCTCACTTTCTGGAAGATTGGGTCCATCCACCAAACTTGTCCTGCCAGTAGCCAGGATAGTGCCTGACTTGGTATCCATTCCAGAATAGCCCGTCTTTATCTACAAGAGAAAAAAATAATAATTTTAATACACCTTAGGAAAAACAAAAACATAACCTGCTAATTATGTAATATGATCATTTCTGTTACAGTACATCATAACACCTTATTACATCTTGCCACTACAATGACAACAGATGTTGGAAAATCCACAAAAATTTATTCATAGATATCATAATTCCTTTATGATCTTTTGCTCAAAATAGCTATAATTGATCATACTATACACAATATGCATTTTATAAACTTACAAGTTGAACAATTTAACAGTAGTATGTGCCTTCAACAGCAGTTTTTTAAAAATATTTCATAAGCTGTACGCAGGAATGTATAGTGCATTTAACATCCAGAAATATAGTCATAGCAAGTCCTACAGTATGAGACAGTATTGAACAACATGCAATTATGTACCGTCTAATAAAAGTCCAGAAACTGGTATTAGCTTTTCAAGGTAGGCCTAATTAAAGAGAGTGGCATGTCTTCAAAACCATTACCCTTTTACCAAAAAAAAAATATCTGAAGGGTCAGATGGTTTATTTTTACATAAATAACCACTATACTAGTACAAGTGCCTTTGATAACTGAATTATTATTCTGCAAACAGTGCTACAGAACCACAGAGCACCTTTTGGGGTGAACAGCCCGTTTAACAATAAAATTTTCGCCACATTGCAAATCGACACACATGCTGAATGCACTGCAGGTAACCATATGGCCTTTAAGGAAAAGAGAACCCCCCAAAGGTCTGGCTGGCTCATGCTATTTCCAAAGTTTCCATGTTTCAGCTGCAACTGGCCAAAATTTTTGCAAAATCATGTCCATTTTAAAAACAAACCGCTATTCTGCAGAGAAAACCCCTTCAACACCACACAGCCAAGTACACTGAACACAAAGCCAAATGTTTTTGGTCAAAAATGCATCCAGATGTAACACTTAAATACTTCCATGCAACAATTTCATTGGCGCATGAACATCAAGAACTTGAGGTATCACAGTAGGTAAGTTGTGCTCCTAGTGAACAGTAGATCCTGCTGTATATGACCCTTGACTAGATGATTTGGTGAGACACACTGCATAAGGAAACATAAAATACTTCAATGCATCTCAAAGAGCTATCGCATCAGAATTCGGAAGAGACAGACATCACTCTTATCCATTCTATACAGCTGATGAGGGCTTGTGTCATTTTATAGTTAACCATATATATGACATGATATATATATGACAACGATATAATGTTATATATACACACCACAGTTTACTCTAAAGAAAAACTTTTTATTTCAATTCATACAACTGTAAACTGAAATATACAACACAGGAACCGTCGAACCAAAAGTTTGCAATCTGTATAATCTGGATCCATTAACACTTAAAGCAGAACCATGCAACTGTCAATTTGTATCTCTTTATCGACATGTGTACTGCATCACTAAGTTTTATAGCAAAATCATTTTTTTTTCATTCAGTGTGAACAATGCCTAATATTGAAGTGCTTTAAAAAACGTACACTTTAATGATCAACTATAAGTAATGCTAATAATTAGGTGCCCAATGATCAACAATATTCTTAACGTTATTTCCAAGTTTTTACAATAAAGTAACTGGGGAAGCAATTTTGTTTCCTAATGAACAAACAAAGAAATAATTAATGGCATAAATACAATAAACGTATTACACTATTCTCATTACTCACTGCCTAGCTAACTAATCCCAAAGCTAAGTAAATCAACGAATATGTTATACCCCTGGATGGTCCCATAAAACCAAGCCAGAACAGCAGAAACTACTGAGTTGGTGAGGGAAGCTGACTAAAATTAGACCGAAGACTACGCATACTTGATTTAATAATTTATAACTGTTCAAATTCACTATGCATTACGCCCACAATTAAGTGAAACCTAGATGATTATGCAAGGAGCGCGTATAGGTACAGCGCAGCCAGGTAGCCTTGGTCAGTGCGCCAGCTATATCTTCGGAATAGTTCATTATGGTCACAGGTAAACAACTAGTATCTTAATAACTAATAGTTAACTAAATATCGCTCGGTAAAGGAGTCGAATCGGTAAAATTACAGTCGGAAAATACGGCCAGCAGCCCCGGGTTCGAGTGACATCGAAAGCCCCCCGGATCAGCTTTACTTACACTCCGGCTTCGTCTAAAATCCCCCTTTTTTAAACTTAATTTGGATCCACATCGGTGCTTCCACATCAGCCGCGACTCGATGCAAACACTGAAGCAGAAATCAGGGCGATCGGACCCTCGGCCGGCGGCTCAGATAGACAGAGAGAGAGAGGGAGCAGCACTGAGACAGTCGCCATTACAGCCCGAGGTCCGAAAAACAATCTGGAGAGGAAAGGTGATTATTTTTAGGGGTGCTTGTTACAGATGGCAGGTTTGGACCCGGGATAACAGCGGCACCGAAAGCGTGACCCGAAAAGAGCGTTTCGAGAGCTGCGTGCCTGTGTTTCGGTCCCGTCGCGCCCACAATAGGCGTATCTTTCTCGGACCCACGGCCAGCCATTTTATGCGAGCCGAAGGTTCGAGCCGGTGCGCGCACGCCGGCCGCAGGCTCCTGAGCCGCGATTTCCCGCGATCGAAGCGCCGCGACGCCTTAGTGCCGGCATAGGAAGAGAAGACCGAACCGTTCCCGACTCGGATGGTGTCCGGGATGCCCCTGAAATCATTGCACCGACATAAAAGTGGATTTGAAAGTGAGCCACCCCCCTCCTTGTCCCGTCCCTCGGGCACACTGGCTTACCCAAGCCGCGCTTACTTCCGGAAGACCAAATATGAATGAGAGAGGAGAGATGCAGAGAGAGGGAACGGGAGGAGGGAGGGGACGGAGGGACGGAGGGGGGCGGTGTTAAGGGTGTCGCACACGTCCCTGTCCGGCTGGAAGCTGCACCGTCGAAAGGTCCGCCCGTCCAGGGTTCAGGGTCTGAGACGGTCACAAGCTGTACCTTTAGTTGTATATTCGTTATATTCATTAAATTAGCATGTCACCCCGTTGCTTAAATCTGTTTTGATCGTAAATTTGCCCAACACGTGTGAAGAATAACCACGCAATTCGTATTAGTCGACAGTTTTTATTTTACACTGACAGCTGGCAGGAGGAGTCGACTGAAATTCTACAGAGAGAGACCTCTGGATGGTATAGAAACTGGTAAAATAAATATAGACAACCCTGGTTAATAACATGGCGAGTTTAACAACAACTAACCAAAAAAAATAGACCCTGGAGGCATTTTACAAATACATAAACATTTTTTTTAAATGAGCAGCGCAGAGAGAGAAAGTGGAATCAGAAAAGAATCAATTACAAAGCAGGAAAAAATCCTGACACTGATCCAAAGTAAGCAGTTTGTGCTATTTGCTGTAGTCGTTGAGATCACTGATGTTCACTAGTCACTGGAATTACAAAGCTCAATTTCTGAAACCAGGCGATGGGGGAAGATTTTGTACTGCAGCCAAGTCGGCTCTAAGACAGGGATGGAGAGAAGACATATCATTTTGGTATTTATATATTAAAACATTAAATTTCATTCTAAAGCCACATTTGTTCATGTTTCTGGAGATACTG
>JAODLC010000140.1:2125429-2164650 GCA_026781145.1 Hippopotamyrus pictus | reverse complement strand
GAAGTAGCCATGGATAAACATAGCATCTATACTTGAAAGATGTTTCTGACCTAATCCTCTTCAGTAATACATTTTCTGGAAGCCCCTGTGATACCCTAGATAAACAATATAATCCACTGTACTGGTAGAAGAAGAAAATTAACAACTATTATAAATGATTCAAATATACATAACCTCACTAACTTATTAAGGTTACCCGTTGTTGTGGCCAACTCACCAAGGTAACAGTCTGGTGCTGGTAGTTCACCATCAAAGCAGGACTGCACAGCAGTGAAGCTGCACTGTTTCTCGGGGTGTTTGCAGTAGAAGGTGACGTTTTCCCCATGCTGGACAGTGCCATCGGGAATCTCATAAGGCCAGAGCTTCAGCCCTCCCAGTGTCACTCGACTTCGCTGTGCTGGGACTGTGCAGCGGGCTGAACATGAGAGCCGACTGACATTTTGCTGTACAGTGAAGATTTAGACAACAAAATGGGTTTGGATGCCTCCAGTCTGGAGCCTCATTGCTGTCTTACCTCTACAAAAAGGGACCTCACTCCAGGTGCCATTTGATTGGCAGTTCACCCGGTTGGGCCCATCCAATAGGAATGTCTTCTTGCAGAGGTAATATATATCCTCGCCCATTTCATACTCTTGTCGCTGAACAGCCACCAGATAACCATGGTCCACTTCAGCAGGTGGAGGGCAGAAAACTCCTGACAGGGAGGGAAATGAAAAGGCAGGGAGGACTGCTGTGCATGAGAGGTAGGGGGGGGTGCACAGTGCAGGCTTCACACTGGCTCCCTCTGAGCAAGAGTGCAGTTGCTAATTGTGAACCCCAGGTGGCAGCACAATGCTGCGGACAATGGGCAGCCTCGCCAGCCATCATCAGCGTACATGCACAGCGAGTGGCAGCAGATTGAATTATAAAGCTCGCGGGACGTCATCTGCCAGCTCGTACTCAGCCACCTCTAGCCTGTTCTCCCTCTCTCTGCATAACAATGATATGCAGACACTTACTCTGACAGATGGGATGAGGGTACTGCCAAGTCTGGTTCTGCTGACAGAAATTCTCCCTGTTTCCGACCAATTTATATCTGAACCAGGAGCAAATAAAGGAAGAACTGAAGGTTAATAATGACACATATACATTAACATACAGGAAATTATAAATTGTGGTAAACAAATTTATTTGGCACTGGGGCATGACCAATACAGGTTCTTTTGTTGAAAAGTCCTGTAAGATGCCCTCTATATAACACAGTGAGTCTGTAATAAATTAGCTCCGCGTATGTAACACCCCTGTGAAATTATATTTGAATTAATTTTTCTAATATTTATTAAGAAGCAAATGACCTGCATCTGAATATAATCATGTGCTGTGCAAAATATTAGCTTTAATAAAAGAATCAATCTGAAAGAGAATGCATTACACCAAATCTCCCTGTCTCTTACCCAGGGTGGCAGCTATATAGGATATTTGAGCCGACTGCAGAACTGTCCTTGATTGTAAATTCGTTCCGAATCTCATCTGGTAGTGGGCAGTAACGTGGCCCGATTGCTGGAACAGCTGTTTGAATGGAGACGAAGCAAAGAGCCAGCTGGTAAGGCAAGACTGCAACAACCGAAAGATACAAACTCATTCATTTGCACAGTGGCTGCCTCGTTACTGAGCCGTGTCCCTTAACACTTATATGTCCTGTGCATGTCCGTTTGCACCTTCAGTTGTAATTTCTGAACCACTAAGTAATTATTCAGCAGACGGCACAGGACGAGAGACGAGGCAGGAGGCCTTAGGCTCTGCTTTGGAAAAGAAGCACTAGTTTAAATGCACATCTGACAATTCAGATACGACGTGTGAACCTGGGAAAAACCAGCTGTAGTCTTATTAGCGTACAGATTCATACCCCTAAGATTTATTTCTTTTGTCTTAATGTTAAACAACATCAAATACAAGAGAACTGTAGTGTTTCTTCTGCTACACCCAAAGAAGGTGAGACAAACTTCCCATTGTCCTCGGCCAAACAGAAAAGGAGAGCGCATGTGATGTGTTCATAATGCATGGCAGGCCTTTGGAGCTGCGGTGTGTCAGGGCCGTATTATTGTACCTAATACAGCAACAGGCTCCCCTTGAAGGCACCTACAGTACACAGCAGAGACTCCTGCAGAGCTTGACTTTACAGATACAGGGCTGCCGGGCTGGAGCCTTTGTTGGGGGTGGGGGGGGGGGGGCATCCGCTACCTGCCAAGCCAGCAGGGAAGTGTGGTGCTTCGAGCTCCACAAAGAGCTCTGACGGTGAGCTGGGCTACCTCCCACCGCCTCTCGCAGTGCATGAAAGAGCCCTCGAATACCGGGAATACTTCAGCAAACAGCAGTCGCACACAAAGTACATAGAACCGAAGAGGTTCACCAGCAGCTGGTGGTGAATTTACTAAAGGTGTAAAGGAGAAACTCATTCCATTGGCTGCATCTAGCACTGTTTGCTGTATTGTTGTGTATTTGATAAATAAACTTTGATTTGATTTTGATTTGGAAACAACATCATTCAGTAACATTAATCCTAGAGCTAACAAGCAAATGATCACACACGCACTTCCTAACTCAACACGTGATCTTTGCAATGAGATTCAAAGTAAGAGCAAACAAAGCCCACACATCAACCCTTGAACTCACCTGTGCATGTTGGATCCTCGCCACTCCATCGACGATCGCCTTGACAACGGCGGACTACCGCCTCCATACCGCCAGCCATCGCGAAGCCAGGCTGGCAGCGGGTTTCGAGAATAGCGGAGAAGGAGGGAGCGGGAGAGAGCAGCACAGAAATGGTGTTTGGGTTGAGAGGCAGTGGCCAAGGGCAGGTGCGACCTGGGAGGTATGTGGAGGAGGTGGGGGGAGATGTTAGGAAAAATCTTGGGAAGCGTAAATGAGTGAAAACTGAGGGAGGAGATTCCAAAAAAAACAGCACACCAAAATCAATGTTAATGGGAACAGTGGGAAACAAAGATGGAGAAGATATTGACACAAACAGATCAGCAAGCGTGTTACGGGTGCACAGGCCACATATGGAATGGAAAACAATGGCAGCCTTGGCACTCGAGCCAGTGAAGGTAGATGAGGAGATTGATGTGGAATGCAGCTGGGGTTCAGCTCCCTCTGATCCTCCTCCACTCACCTGGAATCACGCAGCTGAGTCCGCACTGCCCGTCACACAAGCACCTTCTCCTGCCTGGACAGTCCTTGTCCGTCTGGCAGCGCTTTGGGCAGCTGCTTCGCCTCTCATTGCCCAAGACACTGTCAGGACATGATTCTGTCTGTTCTGCTAAGGAACCAAGCGGTGAAGGAGCTTACGGAATGATACCAACAAACCCTGATAACAGAGACTCGCACAAACAGCATCGCTGAAAGACACAAACTCAGGAATCTGCTGTTCGGTGACTCTTGCACAGTTTGATTTTCAGAGAGCAGAAAATCACACATTCAGATATGTAGTTACTTGCATGCTGTGAGAAAAAAATACTAAATGGCTCAAAGTACTATCAATGTAAAGAAATGCACCAAAGCCATTGTGTTACCAGTTGCTTGGGAGATAAAACGCTCGGTACAAGCCCAGACAGCTAGAAGGAAGAAAAGAGAACAGTCCATCTTTCTTTGCTGGCTGGTGGGTTATGGAAGAGGCTGACAGAAAACAGGCGATACTGAATGGGGGGGAGGAGGAGGAGGGTACAGCCAAGTAAAACATCTGTTTTCTATTGAACGTTCAAAATTGGGGAACAAAAAAAATAAATAAACGGTGACCTTTCACCTATTTCTGTGAAAATAAGCTGATAATGGACCAAGTATGTCCAAACACCAATCAGGTAGCATCAGGAGTGCACACACACAAGCTATCTCACTCCATTCCTCTGGCTAAATACAACAGAAGCAGTATGTGAACACGATCTCGCAGTAACTCAGTTTGCTTAAGCCCTCTCGCCACTTTCGGTACACATAAAAGCATGGAGCCTGCTGCTCAGACTTTGCCATTGGGACAACGAGTCATTATATAATTCATAAACCAAAAAACAAAACCAAGAGAGAAGTAAATGATGACAGAATCAACCTAGAAGTTAAAGCAAAAGGTGTAGTCAGCAAGAAGTGAATCATTTATTGCCACTTTTGGAAAACTACATTCTCCAGCATCTTTTGGGAAGAACCAGTAGGTTTTACCTGTGCAGCTGGGTAGCAGTGTGTGCTGATGGGATCTGTAGTGAATGCTACATATTAATAATCATTAATAGAGGGTCTAAGTAATCCATAGTCCAGGCTGGGTAGCAAAGGCTCTCAGTAACAGACTAAAAACACACTTTAAATGTCCATTAAAATCGCAGTATTCAGTTTCTCGGCGAGAAAAACTTAAAGCTTTAACACCTACACAACTTCAGTTTTTAAATATTAAAAAGTGGACAACCTTTTCGCTTCTGCCATCTATCTGGCTGGTTTCTGGTCATTCCCAGTCTCCTGCTTCACCTTATTCCTGTGTACAGCTTATTCTTGTGTCTTAGAAATTTGAATTCACTATTAAACCAGGTTTTAAAAGGGTATATATTAATTTATTTTTCTTATAAGGCCTGGCCCACAGGAAAGTGAATTGTGGGAAATAAAACACTGGGGACATGCAGGCGCTGGTTAAAGGGTGGTTGTTAGTAGTATAAAGTGCATATTCCACCTTCGTGCCATAATAGCTGGAAAAAGGAAATCACAACATTAGCTCAAAATAAAGGTCATAGTCATTAACACACCGGTAACTAGTATGGAACTGATAATACATCTTTAATCTTTGGCTTAGGAGGCCCAATGACTGGATTGCAAAATTGTTTTATTCTATATACTTCACCTAAAATTAGCTGGATATTAAGAATTAACTGGTTCAGAAGTAACAAAGTAAAACAGTCCCTAAAAATGGATGTCTAATCATTTTACCCCAATAAATCTGAAATACTGAATATCTGTCAGAATCTTATGTTGCATGTATACACATACAGTTACATACTCACACATCCAGACGTACACTGTACATACAGAATAAAAGAAGGGAATATCACTTTTAACATGTTGGTGATTTATGTTGATAATAGGGAGACTGAGATTAATGACTGATGGAAGAAGTTATAGAGAACAGTTACACAAACAGAGCATAACTGAGGAAATGTCAGCTGTAGGCGTGAGAGAGAAGCCAGTACACAGTATCCAAGGCTTAAAGGCCACAGATTGGAAACATTTTTATTTTAGTAAAATATCCTGAGCTTTTATAATTAGTAATATTCATAACATTTAAAAAAGACTACATTTATGTAATTCAATTATTAGAATTAAGTTTCCAAGAACAATACATTAATGAATATAATCTTAAGTATTCAATAAGTATTCAATCATAGCTTATAAACCAGGATTTACACAAAGTTAATAATTTAGCAGTATATTTGTTTTTTCAGAGGATTTTGTTCATATGCAGTATTTTTTAACATTGATTAAAAAATAAAAACAGTAATGCAGTTTTGACCCACAACACCCTATCTGAGAACCACAGTTATGTACGAGGTACAGTTAAAAAAAAAAAATTATAATAAATAAAAAAAAAAGATAAGGAAAGTGCTGATTCAGGCCATGGGGGGGAGTGATGTGCTGTTCTGCTGCCTGTGGATGAGTGCCAAGGTGCTCATCAAACTGGTTATCAGCCTGGGTGAGCGCAGGCCAGATCGTTTCGGTGCCTCAGCCCCGCAGAGAGAGGCGGAGCGTCCTCTGCAGCTACATCGCTTTCCACCGCTGAGTAGAGACTGCCCACTCCCAGGGCCCCATTTGGGGTTAAAACATGTCTATCCTTTGAAATATTAAAACATCTAGACTGTAGTTTGAAACTGATTGATTTCACACTGTCCCTCATTTCCATACTACTTAAATCAGAGACACATATTGATTTCAGAAGATTTAAAGAGCATACAAAATTAATGACTTCACAACACAATTTAGGACCATTTTTCAGTGTGCTTCTGTAAAAACTCTCCTCCCAATGCCAGTCTAAGAGAAACAAATATTTTACATCACTTCACCCTCAATATAAGCTTGTCTATTCTTCTATAAACCATTCCCATTTCAAATATATTCTGTGTTAACAAATGTAACTTTTCTTCATTTCTTTGTATATTTAAAATCCCATCCATTAATTTATAAAATATACAAAATGATTCTATAATGTCCTCTCCTGCCCTATCTCGTTCTATAAATATAAAAAAATAGTTTCCTATGGCAACATATTTTCGCAATCATTTCTTAAAAATCATCCCTCTCCACTTGCTCTCTGAGATCAGCAATTATCTCTATTGACCATCAGGTTCTCTTTAGTTCACAAATATATATGTTTACAATAGTTAAAATGGAGTGCGATTCTTGCTTTTATCCCTCTATGACATCATCTCCTGAGAGCTGCCCCTCCCATCCTCCACACATCGTGGTCTCGCCTTAATGGTCTCCGTGGCGACTCTGGTACTTGCTGAGAATATCACGGCAGCGGCTCAGCTCCTTGCGCATGTCAGCCACCTCCCGCCGCAGGGCCGCATTCTCTCGCTCCAGGAAAGCCGCCCGCACAGAGATCTGGTTCTCCTTCAGGCGCCTGGCGTCCCGCGATCGTTTGGCCGCATCATTGTTTTTGCACCGCCGGTTCCAGTATTTTTCATCCTGTGGGTGAAGGGGCAGTGATGACACAGGCCAGAGCAGAGCAGTTCTGTTAGGGTCGGCCTAGAAGTGCCGCCAGAGAAACCCAGTCAGAGATATTGCTCGCTACCTCACTAGTACAATAAAACCATGGAACTCAAACAACTCTCATGTCGACCAACTCGACATCAAACGGGTCTGTTGAATTTTTTTCAACTTGGACCTTGGCCGAAATCTTAGAACATTCCTGCTAAAATATGTATGGGTCGAGACGCATTCAACTCTACCAATTCGGACCTCGAATGGGTTGGTTGAGAAAAATCTAACCACAACTCACCCGAAAACTCGGAACACAACAAAACAAAACAGCTCACACACTGAAACCTGTACGGATTGAAGCGCGTCTCTGATGAGCTGACACAAAGGCAAACAGACCTACTGGGATGGTGATGCCTATGAATCGCTGTCAGTCTCACGGTGCCTCTCAACCAAGTCTGATGTGTGAAAGCCGTGTTCCTGGGTTCAGTGTGAATTTTTTTTGTGCTTTAGAGTACAGTACATTTAGTGATACAGTAATCATGGCCCTAAGAAAGTGAGCAGTGATATCAGCAAACCACTGAGAGCAACTATAGAACCTAAAAAAAAAAATTCTAGCAAGACTTGAAGGCGGTGCACGTGTGTCTGATCTCGCTTTGGAGTATGGGATTGTTATTTATTTCATGCTTATTGCTTTTGTATGTGTTAATTTTCATGTGTGTATTAGTTTTATATTGATTGTTAATGCTTTTTATCATTAGTTAGGTAGGTAAATAAGTTTAAACAGGCAATCATTTGGGAGTCTGGAAGCGATTAAATTCATTTACGTTATTTCTTATGGGGAAATTCTACTTGGACCTTGACCGAATCACAACTCGACCTGCCTTCTGGAACAAATTAAGTATGTGTTCCAAGGTACCACTGTATATTCACACAGAATTAAACTTACTACATATACAGAAGAAAATCAACCAGGTATGGCCTATTGCTCTCAGTAGTGTAATAATAATACCTCTACATCTGGGCAAACAAATCTACCCTGCATCATCAACCTCTACTGAGCAAACTGGGAAATATATCCAGGAATGTTTACTGACTGGAGACTTAAGACATGCTTTAACGACAATGGACCCTGAGGAATATAGACAATTAATTAGTGTGTTCATCTCTTACACATAACCTGTACCATAAGGTACTGATGATAGGGTGAAGACGATGGTCGATTAGAGGGAACATGAAAGTGGAACCAATAACTGCTACGCAATAGTGAAACCTCCAAGCAGTAATTGACACTGACAGTAAACATCACCATTTCATAAGATGTTTGATTTGGTTAATATATAAGCCTTTATGTCCAAACTTGTTATTTGTACTGAAAAAACCAGCTCCTTGCTGGCGTCTTTCAACAGAGGCGGATTCTGTCAGCTTCCATCTCTAAGCAGTAATTTAAAAAACGAGCTATGGTATATTTTACAAAGGCTGGGTAGATGCAGAACATCCTTAGATGGCCCTTTGGCAAATATGGAAATCTGGGTACCTTCATTTCGTCTGGTACCAGCATTTTTTGGGCCTTCTTGATTATCGGCTGAGGTCTGAGCTCTTCCTCGGTGAAGTGACGTCTCCGTGGGTCAAAGGCCTCCTGTCCGGGAATACTGGACAGTGCCAGGTCTGCAGGGTCGGGGTCAAAGTTCACTATGATGTCATTCCCATCAGAGCAGGTGGGGAGTGGATGCGGGGGACAGGAGGAAGAGGAAGATGATGATGATTGTGCAGGGGAAGAATCCAGAGACCCTGCCTGGCCTCCTGAAAAAGCAGGAAAAAAATTAACGTTAGATACAAAGTCAAATATTTTAATAAACAAGAATAGGATGTCATTGGCAAAAAAGGTATTTTTTATAGGAGGCACAGTTATAATAAAATAGCCCAGACTGACAAGTTGTGACACTGACTAAACATCAGATGGCAGCACAGAGAAACAGAGCATTCACCCATTACCAAACCTCAGCGATCAATGACCAAATCTTAAATGCAAATTTTGACATATTGCTATTTTTAAACATTGAAAATCACGGGGGAAAAAAGAAAACTTTAAAATGTATGTACACAAGAGCATGCATATTAGACACAACAACCCAAAAACATAATAACCAAAAACTTGTTTGTATTCATATCTTTGGGGGACTCTCCATTCATCTCTGTGGGAAAAACCCTAATCATAACCATGACAGCCTTAACCCCTACCCAGCCCTAACCTTAACCATAAGTAACCAAACAAAATACAAGACTTGTGGCATTTTTAGTTTTTTTGAGTGCAGTCACACACACACACACACACACACACACACACACACACACACACACACATACATACATACATACATACATACATACATACATACATATATATATATATATATATATATACATATACATATATATATACACACACATATATATATACATATACATACATATACATACATATACATACATATATACACATATACACATATATACATATATATACACATATACATACATATATAAAAAATATACCACATACACTCACTCTCTCAACCCAGTCAGTTTCTCAGTCAACAAAGCTGTTTCTTTACACTGTAAACTTACAGTGACATAAAGCTCAATAAACAGCAACCAAAGTCACGTCTCCGCATTTGTGGCCTTTGCTCCTCCTCCTCCCTCTCCTGCTCCGCCCCCCCCCCCCAGCAGCACGTGAAGAGCCGTGTGCCCATGGAGCCAGTGTGCGGGGGGGTCAGAGCCTTACGCGCACACCCTACACATACTTTTTCCACTCCTGGCTCCTATTCTCGTGCAGCTTCAGCGTTTCTGAAGTTTCAAACCACATTCATGGCTCCTTACTAATAAAAGTGGGTCTGTAGGTGTCTCTTTTCCCTGTTCTAGCATACTTTTAGAAATCATTTGTAGTGTTATTCTGTTTTCACACAAGCCATGACAGACATCACTGCAGTAGTACGAGTGCAGAATCGCCTCCAAACTGTTCATGGGGCGCATTCATGGAATTAAAACTCTAGCGTGACCAACAATCTGCAGCAATCTGAATTCATTGTACATGAAAATTTTCTGGGTAAATTTACTAAAGATACTAAAATACACAGCAGCACTGACCCAACTGTAACCCTAACCCTCTCCAATATCCCTTGCACACACCCTCAGCCCAGAATACATATCTCAGGGCTGAACCATGACACAGTAAAACCACACCCACACCTCTATCTCCTTCTCATACTCCACCCAAATGACCTCTCTACTACAACCTCTTCTATTCTAGCACTGTGGAGGATTTTCTGGCTAGATGGCCAAGCACTTGTTCTAAATTCATTGCAAGTCTAGCTTCAGCATCAACCTCCATTTCCATTTTCTCCCTCCACCATGGCTCACCGTGGAGACACTCTGCTCGCAAGCTTGGCCCTGCTTGCTGCACATTGAGCGGCAGCAGTGAAGGAGATGAGGGAGATGAGGAAATAGGTGAGGAGATGGAGGACGACGATGAACATGGAGGTGGGGGGGACGGGGGACACTGAGAGCTCTGGCTGGGGATGGTCGATTGGGAACTCTGGGAGGGAATCTGGGCGGAGCTCGAGCTGCCATGGTGCAGGCTCCCCATCCCGTTCTCGGTGAGGAACTCCTCCAGGTCCATATACTGCAGCTGGAACAAGCTGCCATCACAGGGCAGGGTGCGCTCCCACAGCAGGGGGCCCAGAAAGGCTGATTGGGAGGGGGCTTTCAGGGATCTCCCATGGTCACCACCATCCAGAGAGCTGCACATCTCCTCTGGCTCTTCTTTCTCTGGAAACAGAGAAACCAAAAGACTGGTGTAAATGTAATAGAGACAGAAAGTCAGCCTCTGTAATATTACTGGCCACACATACACAATATCAGTATAGGAAAGACAAATTACAACACTCTATAAACCCAAATAGGCAAAGAGATAATGCATATATTGACACTGAAATAATAATACGACAAGTTCAGTGTTTCTGATTCTGCTCAGGAATGTTTCCTTCACTGCATTTACCCAGAATGACAGAGAAACAGGACACTTAGGGTGACAGGAAGAGGAAAGATAGCTGACTGAGCAAGGTAGTGTAAGAACATATTGTCAGGGGCGCCATAAGGTAGAATGCCATCAAGTCGAGGTATAATAATTCCAAAGGCCCCTGAGTGACAGGGGCCCAAAAAAATTTGGAACATAACTAGATTGGTCAGGGTTGGGGGGTCCAATATGAATGGCTTTCATGGGGCCCAAAATCTCTACCCTTGCATACTGTTAACAATAAGGAGCTGTTACGATGTCTTTCAAGATGGATAGTTCCAAGTACTCTAAAACGATGCACAAAAATGCTAACTGAAAATTGCTGTTGGAGATTGCATGAAAAACAATACTCGTTGTCTCTCAAACCTAGTCTTAGATACTGAAAGCTTTCACCGACTGATACCCTGTAAAGAAATACACTGAGAACAGAACTTTAAATGACTCGGTTTAGTGTTATCAATAAGGAAAATTATACAGCAGGGGCAGATAAAACGCATCAAAAAATCGTACCTTTCATATCGCGGCAGTCCTTGCTCCTCTGATCACAGTTTGAGGGTGACTGCAGAAGGGACTTCAAACTGGCCATGGAAGTCGGGTTTCCCGCACCCGGGGTCATTCCTGCTTGGTTACCGCTTCCAAATTGTGGACTAGCTCCAGCAGGGATGTCAGGGGGCACAAGATGAGAGATCGGCCTGGACATTGCAAGTCGACAGCTAATGCCTTAAGAGGAGTAGGCTGCTTTGACAGGAAGGAGCCGAGGAACCAGCTGCCAATTTATCGATTAACTGTAATATGAATTTCGTGAAGGATTCACGTCAAGATGCACGAATTAAGTTTTGAAAACCTGTCCATATTCCAAATTTTAGTATGTCTCAAGCCCACCGGTGAAATAAGCTGGCAAAAACAGATACAACGTTGCTCATTGAGATTTTAATAAGTGTACCCAGGGTTCGCAATATAATCCGCTTGGATAAACATGAAAAGATCGTCAAATAGATTTTGGTACATATGTAACCGATGAATCAATGCGAGGATCCATGAAAATAATATAGCTAAATATATAAGGAGATAGAAGTGTCTTGATATTCCCGCGTCGACAGGCAACGAATTCAATATTGTCGATTGTTATTTTCCCGTTTTATTTTAACGGATCCGTGGTTCCTTTTAGAGAATGTCAATCTGGCTTGATCGTCGCAAAACAATTCTTCATTCCTCCATGATTAGATGAGCAGAATGTTTGGCGATCAGGACAAAATATCGAAATCGCTGGGGAAAAATTTCACCAAGCAATAGCAATCACGATACAGCGAGATGCGGAGAAACTTAACAGAGCAAGGCTGGTAGTGAAACTCCGAATAACACAAGACAACTTGTAAAGAAACAGCTTCATATTAGGGGAAAAAAGCAATCAAGAAATCAATGGAAAAAATAGGCGATCCCTCGGTATTATGGACGAAAAGACGACTAAAGACAGACATTTAAATAAAAGGAATACAGTAGCTATTATGACTAGCAGCTGGTTGATATTTTCTTCTCTTGTCTCTGTTGTTCACTCCAGCTCTTTTTTTAGTTCCTCCTCCCCCCTCTTTCTCTTTCTATATATGTATCCAGCTACCGAGGCGTATCTTGCGGTTCAGCAGCGCCGAAAGTCAGCTGGGAGGAACACAGGCTGCCCCCCGACGTCACCCCCACGGGGCCGTGACGAAGCCACGATGACGTTGCTCAATGATAATGAAAAGCAGGCCAATAGCCACGCTCCACAGATAGTCACACCCACAAATAACCACGCCCCACAAACTGTAAGACTGCCCATTTTATTACAACATTACGCTATGTTTTCCCTGTAATTAAGGCACTCCTTCGGGAGAGCGAAAATATTCGGCTCGGCCGCCAAACAAATGAGAAATTAAGCTCATAATATCAAAAAATAAAATGACAATAATATATGCCGTTTGTACAGTAAAAGTCATTCATTTAATGAATGTGTTGCATGACTGATTTCTGACTTGAACTCGAAAGTTACATTATTTCAATTACTAGTACGCATGCTGAAATGCATAAAATAGTAAAATTATAGTTTATAGCGAACAACATACGTATTATTGTTATTAGTAGTAGTAGTGGTGGTGGTGGTGGTGTTGGTGTTGGTACTCTAACTACAAGATCACTGTTTGTTAAAAAAAAAAAAAAAAAAACTGGGAAATGCTGTCTATATTTTTACCAGGAGTGAACATAGACTTGATGGCAGTAATTATTAACATGTAAAGGAAGGCGTAGCATTCTTCTGTAACAAGTACCCGTGCTGGCGCTCACATGGCCGCGACACGAGTAGGCGTTGCCCGTCCTGTGAAATCGCTTCTGTGGTTGGTCAGAAGTAGAATCAAACACGTAAGACAATATTTGATTGGACTAAACTAGGTCAGTGGCCTTGCCCACTGTTTTGCCCAGGCTAATGTGGCGTGAGGCTGAAGGCAGCAAAACAAAAGCAGAAGGCTGAGGAGACTCCATTAAATAGTAGCAAGTTTTCATTTCTTTGTTTGACTGGCCAAAAACATTTAGACTATTTTGAACTAGCAACTTACCGATGTGTAGAAAATCTATAGTTGCGGTCAGGAACCTGTGAAATCCTGCAATTAAAATTACTATGATGATTTCGCTAATAAAGAATGAAAATCTTCTCTCGAAACGCCAGCTTTGGATGAAAGCAATGTATTTCAACGAAAATGGTCCATAGGTCTGTGTTACACCCCGTTAGTGAACTGCTGATTTGGATTCAATTGTATGTATACCATATCAGATGTACGTATACCTCTTTCTTCGTTCAAGTATGTTCATATTCACATTTTTTAAGGAAAGGTACAGAAGACATGACGTGATGAATGAAATCTGATATATAATTCCATTTATAAACTTTTTTTTTATAAAAGTTTGTGCGGTGCTCCTTTAGTTTACTTTGAAATTACATTCGGTTCCGTCTCAAGCGGTACAAGAACTCATAAATAATAATAAAAAAAGAATTAGTAAACCAGTTTATTAAAAATATCCTCTTTTGGCTAAAGGTTTCTGCATTGTGGCGGTTCAATGCCTTGAGACGTAAACACATTGCTACTAAATATATAGCGTGTCCAAATGGAACCTTTACAACTTTGTCATTTTTGCTTGTAAATGCAATCATACAATTAATCGGTTCTGCATACTATACAGCAACTAAAACATTATTTTTTGGTCTTGGACACGACTAAACTTTCTAAGGAATCTGGGAGAAAGTACACAACAGATAATTTAGATATAATATCGATGGACACCACAATGGAGAAATTCAGAGACAATGTCGTATAGTGGTTAGGATCTGGGTGTGCCGGAGATGTGGAACTGATCTGAAGTTATCTCTTCTGATCTGAGGCTAGTCAAAGAACACTATGTACTGAATAAGGTACATATAATGTAAGGACTACTGCGGAAGATTATTGAGTCTGTCGAAACAATCAATGCAAGCACGCAGAAGCGATTTTTCGGAGTTACATGTTCGTGTTCTCTTCATAAAGCACAGTGACATCAATTAATGAATCTACAAACTGAGATAAATACTTCATAATAAAACAAGTACTGAAAATTTCTCCACTCACTATTTACAAAGACTTTAAACTGTTCAGATTTCATGTGAATGCTTGGCGGTGTATGCATAAAAAAGAAAATCACATGCACGCGCAACTCTTAAAAACATGCTGTTGCACTTAGAGGAATTTTCTAACGCATGCTTGCAGTAAATTACGCTTGTACTTCCACCTTGTGGAAGGATGATATCAGTACATTTTGTCTATTTAAATTAGCATTAAATTGGATTCTGTTCGAGTTAAAGCAGTTTTACTGGAAAAATTTGAAGTTTTGCTGAGTCAATAAATCCATATAACCAAATGGGGTCAGTTTTGTCAATAATAATAATAATTTTCACTTATTCAAAGAATACCCAGCTTTGTACATGCAGTGATTTATTTTACATAAAAAAAATGATAACATGATTCTTTTTTAAATGTTTATTTTTTGAATATATTCCAACTATTTTTTAATCACTAGGCAAATAATATGATAGAAATGTATTTAGTATTATTTTTCTTTTTTAAAAGAAAGCTTGGGAAAGGGATATGAATGTGGATGCAACTCAGTAAAATACTACACGTGTGTAAGGGGAAAGGGCCCGAATTCTGGGAGAGTAGCTGGACAGGAGGATAACATAAACACACTGGTACATTTAATTTTTAAAATGACAGCCCATAACTCCCTCCCTC
Source organism: Hippopotamyrus pictus (assembly GCA_026781145.1). Taxonomy (NCBI): domain Eukaryota; kingdom Metazoa; phylum Chordata; class Actinopteri; order Osteoglossiformes; family Mormyridae; genus Hippopotamyrus; species Hippopotamyrus pictus. The sequence continues at coordinate 2,149,587 of JAODLC010000140.1, read as the reverse complement.
CAACCCACCCACTTACCCACCCTCCAAACAGCAATGATACAAACTAAAACATTACTTAAAAAACAATATAGCAATAAAAAAAAAATTACAGTACAGTCAGCTTGTTCCGACCCACCTCTCAATTTCAGTCTTTTCATACAAGTTGCACTGTCCACTGGTATGTAATCAAGTTTTGTGATCAGTCTTCTCCAAAAACGTAGCAGAGGTTTTGCACCTTTTTTCCAGAAGAGTCCCACCATTGCTTTTCTTTAATACTTTGTATTCATAATCAATAGTTAATAGATCCTTTAGGGATTTGGTATTACCTGCTTGATTGATTCACAACAGTGAATTTACAATATGACTTACTGACCAAGAAACACAGTGTCTTATGTACTGACACTTGAACTTTCCACCAATGTTTTTCTTCAGTCACTGACCTCCTGCATTTATCCAAATGTACTTTATAAGAACAAAACAGTCAAGCACAACTTCACAGGGCTCTTAAGTGAACACTAACTACATAATATACACAGCAGAGAGACTACATAGGGTAATCAGGATAAAAGAAACAGTATTAGCCTTAATCCAATGAAGCTTAACATCCCAGAAAATTTAGCCAAAGAGAGTGTAAATGGTGTTTACAAATCAGGATGCACAGAAAGTCATGTCCTTGCAGACTCTCACATTCACTTGAGAGATTTTGAGGTTGATTTTTGCAAACTATGTAAATTAGTATGCAACGTTCTACAAAAAAGAAAAATCACTCCATATACTGTAAGTCAGAGTCTAGGGAGAGATGTGGTAATGACACTTAGTCAGTTCAAACCAAACAAGGCAAAAGTAGCCCGCCTGTAAAAGTGACCTACCACTGGAGTAATATATCTCACCCCAAATTTCCAAAGTGAAAATCTTCTACTACTCATACAAAAAAGACTCAGTGCCTGTATTCCATTAGCACAGTTTCACCCTGTCCCTCTTTCTTCACCACCTTGCTTGGTGCAGATTTCTGTTTCAAAGCTGTACTACCCCCTCTGCCTCCCCCAACAGCACCTCGACAGGCTACAGTGTGCCTCCCTAGAAGCACCCCATTCCAGAAACGCAAGGGACACCGTGGACAAGAAAAAGATCCCTTGGTGAGATGGAACCCTCGATGACTAAGGGCTGCAAGGAATTTACGAGAGCGCTTTCCACAGACAGGGCACTCCAGGCGGGCTTGGGGACAGCTGGTTTTTGGAGGATGTCTAACTGCCCTGTGAACCAACAATGCTGACTGGCGAGAAAATATAGTTCGTGGGCACAAAGGGCATGGGAAGCATTTCTGTGGGACATCCAGTGATGACAGCTTCCCCATGTTCAACCCTCCTCCGGCTCGTCTAAGCTTAAGAAAGTGTGCTATTCGCTTCTTTCTTCTAAGCTCCTGTTGATGAATTCCCCCTCTTTTTTTCTTTAGCAATTTCCGCCTCTTCTCTTTTTGTTTCTGTGCCTTCTGCTTCTCATCCCTCTCTTCAGTCCCCCCACCTGTAGACTGTCCTCCTGTGGTCCCTATAATATGTAATGTCTCTTTTCCTTTTTTCTTCTTCCGGTGTTTCTTTAGATCATCCTGAGACTGCAAATTCTGTTGCTGTGGTTGTGGAATCTGCATCTCTACTGGAAGCTGCTGTGCATGCTGATTATGCTGCTGTTGAGAGGGTGACAAAAGTAGAAGAGGATGAAGAGAAGGTGTGGTGTTAAGGGGATGGACAGGTCCAGTTGGGTACATAGGCTCCCCCTTAATTCCTACAGGTTGCTGGTGGTTAGAAAGAGTGGTCAAAGTTGAATTATGTGGGAGGGGATGAGAATATGTGGGGGCACTGGATGTTGCTGAGTGAGGAGGAGCCAGCTCTGGGAGGTAGAAGAGAGGAGAGAAACCAGTTGGAGGTTGCTGGGGAGGTTGCTGGGAGTGGGGTACACTGGTGTGTGTTTGCTGTCCTCCATGGTTTCCACTGGGGGGGACAAGCTGAAGAAGGGCATTTGTAGCTGCTTCACTCTCAGAAACAGATCCAGTTGCACTTCCACTGCCCCCAGGCACACCTCCTGGCTGATTAGCTTGGCCAGTCCGTGTTAATCCATGCTGTGAAAGCCGGTGTCTGGTCAAGCTATTAGCGTAAGCAAATGCCTTCCCACAGACCTCGCAGCAAAACAGCCTGTCCCCACCCTCATGAACTGCTTGATGATGGGCAGTCAGGTGAAAGTGATGACGGAATGACTTCCAGCAAATGGCACAAGTATATAGTCTAGGGGGAGGCTGAGTGTTGGGTCCTTGAGGCTTGATGCCCTGAGGATAGGCATAGTAAGATTCAGAATTTCCTTGATCCCTCTCTTGGCTAATGCTCCCTCCAGGAGTTACAGCAGAGTTGCTGCTGTTACTATTATTTCCTCCAGCTGTTGTGGGAATTTCCTCAAATTCTCCTTTCTGATGTAGTTTTCCATGTCTCTTCAGACTCTGCGCATAACCGAAATCTTTCCCACACAGACCACATTTGTAGTTCTTCTCTCCAGAATGAACTGTGTGATGCTTGGTAAGATGGAATGCTTCCCGGAAATTTTTTCCACAAACAGAACAGTGGTGGGGCTTCTCCCCAGTGTGGATGCGATCATGCCTTCGAAGGGTTTCACGACGTGTGAAGCCACGACCACAGACACTACACAAAAAGAGACGTTCAGGATCTCCACTTGTCCCTCTTTGGGAATGAGTTCTTCGCTTGCTACTTTCCCCAGTAGCTCCAGCCCCTGATCCGGCTTCCTTCTTTGGGCGAGGTTTCCGAGGCCGCTTAGGTTTGACAGTTGAGGCCTGCTGCTGATGCTGCTGTTGGTTGTGATGGGTTGAAGGTGTCATTGTACTACCCATGCTATCTTGGGTGCCCCTATAAGCCTTGTCCATTCCAGATGTTGATGAGGGGGCACCAGGAGAAACTCCAAGTGGACCTAAGCCAAGTCCACCAAGAAGCCCTCCAATAATATCCCTTCGTTCTTCTCCCCGGCTTCCAGCATTATTGTGCTCCCCAGGCATACATGAAGCAGCAGCAGCTGCAGCAATAGCAGAAATGGCACTGTTAACTGAGCTGGTTACATCGTCTTCAGTGTCATCTAACAGAGACGAGAGGGGAAGATGAGGCTGCTGCTGCTGCTGTTGAGTTTGACTTTGTGGGTGTGGATGTAGAGTTGGGGCTAATGGTGCTTTCCGGAGTGCAGGACCTGTCATTCCACTTCCACAGGAGGGTTCTCCAGGATAACAAGGAGAGGGATTAGCTTGAGAGCGATGTTGCTTGTAGTCACCACGGTACTCATCACCTCGGTACAATGTCTGATAACGATTCCGAGAGTAGTCAGCAGAATATTTTCCTTCTGTTTTATTCCCACTGCTTGCAACACCTCCCCTTCCTGACTGGAAAAGACTTTCACATGTTAAAGCCGATTTTACATCTTGATCTTCTCCTATCATACTCCCAACCACTCCATCCTCCTCTTCCTCCTCTTCCTCAGTTTTTCCATAAACCACCCTTCCAGTAAGTTGCCCACTTGGGTATTCCACTGCTCCACTTTCACCTGATTCTATACCCCCAGGTTTACTTATTTTACTTCTATAGCGTCCATCCTGTCCAATCATTGAGTTATTACCACTAGTGCTAGGCCTCGACCTTGATCCACGACCTGGCTTGCCACATGTACCTGAAGCTGCATGGTTAAGTAATGAGGTGCTTTCACGAAAGCATCGCCCACAAGCTGGGCAACGGTAGGGCTTTTCCTCATGAATCTTCTCATGGCGGGTGAGTGACTCACGGCGATTAAAAGCACGCTGGCAAATAGTACATGCAAAAGGTCGTGCTCCAGAGTGGATGACCCCATGCTGGAGGAGGTGTCCCCTTTTCTTAAATCCCTTTCCACATTCAGGGCAACGATGATTCTTTTCAGGACTTGGGCAAGATGATGAAGATATGGGAGCTGGATTTGACTGTTGCTGTTGAGCACTTAAAGAGGCTTGAGGTTGTGGTTGTTGATGATGCGAGTTGGACTGAGATGTCAGGTCCTGGGTTGAGTGGGGTATGTTGGCATCAGGTTGGTGGTGATTTTGGCTGGGATTGGAAATGGGGTTAGCGCTACTGTTAGTATTGCTACCATTTCCAGAAACTAAACCATGACTGCGCAGATGTCTTCGGAGGCTGGAGAGATGAGTAAAGGTTTTACCGCATTCCCCACAGTGATAAAGAGGCTCTGGTTCAGGTTGAGTAATGGTGGGTGTCATAGCACCCATACTTTCAGATTTGGTAATTTGTAAGCCATTTGTTACAAGGACTGATGCTGCGGTTGAAGAAGGGGCTGATGATGACGAAGATGAAACAGCTGAGGAAGATGAAGCTGAAGAGGTCAGGAGAGAGGTGGGCTCTCCACTAACACTTTGCATATTAACCCCTCCACTGCCTCCAACAAGGCCCGAAGATGCATCATGACCATGCCTTCCAGAACTACTATTCGGATTTGGGTCTCCAGCACTATGGCTGTTGCTACTGCTAGTATTATTGCTGCTCTCAAGCTTCCTTTGAGGCAGGTAGCCAGCCATAGCCTTCTTACGTCTGCCTCCTCCACTTCCCCCACCTGCAGTGTCCCCTTTCCCTTCCTCCTTTGGGAGAGAAAGAAGTGGCAGCGGGAGAGGTAAGCCAGATTCTTGCTGCATCAGAGATGCTAGCTGATTAGAGGAAAGAACCGGAATACCTTGGAAATCAAAACTTCCAATTGAGGAGGACTGGGGGGCTGCGTGGAGAGGGTGATGAGGGTGGGAATGAGTGTGGGGGTGGGATAAAGCATGGGGTGGTAACTGTTGTTGCTGCTGCTGCTGTTGTTGTTGCTGCTGCTGCTGCTGGGGAGTAGAGTGACTGTGTGTGTGAGAGGGATGAAGAGCAGGGGGTGGCGCAAGTCCAGAACTTGTTTCCCCACCAGCTTGACTTAAACCCAAACCAAGATGGTTGTGTGTTCCCTGCTGGACAAGAAATTGCTCCAAGCTGGCATTAGCTGGCACACCAGAAAGGAAGTACTGATTGGCTGCCAGCATGCAGCTGAACTGCTGGTGTAGGCTGCGAGCATCAGACTGAGCCCCAACGAGCTGGTGCCCCAGCGAGGTTACTGTACTGCTGCTGCTGGAAGGATTATTAGAGGTGGAAGCTGAGCTTGAAGGAGATGGGGTTGAAGATGAGGGTCCAGGGGATGCTTGGGGAACAGAGAGACCAGGATGCAAAGGTGGTGGTGGTGGAGGAGCAGATGCAACAATTCCTCCAATACCCCCTGCTCCTCCAGTACTTCCACTGCCTCCGGCAAAGTGCTCAAACCGTCCCATTCCTGGGTGCAGCTGTTCCTGGGCTAGTGCTGCCTCAGCCGGATGAAATGAACGCAAAAACTGTGGGTATGCCGTTCCATGACTTGTACTCCCCCCACCACTAGCACCACTCACACCCATCTTGCTTGACTTGCGAGAACTCTGGGAGGATGATGAAGATGACGAGGACTGTGGTGGCAGAGGTGGTGGAGGGGCACTCATTTTGGAAAAAATCGAAGAGGAATCCGAAAAGGCGTTGCCTCTAGATCCCTGCAGTGAACCAAGGCTGATTCCAGACAGGAGGGCTCCTGAGGTTTCGGCCTGCTGCTGCTGCTGGAGCTGCTGCTGGTGCTGATGAAGCTGAACTTGCTGTTGATGTTGCAGTTGCCTCTCTAATCCAAGACCTTTAAACTGGTGGGCCTGATGTCCACTCAGCATTTCTATGATGTCCAAATTATATTTTCCAAACTGGAACATCTCCCATTCACTTGAAGGTGGAGGTGCTGGAGCCACACCACCAGCTCCTGAAGTGGTGATAATAATTCCACTACCACTGACTGAGGAGCTACGGTTAGAAGCCCCTGAACTAGAGCCACTTCCACCAGTTCTGGAACTGCTCCCTCCACTCCTTCCTGCACTGCTGCTGCTGTTTCCGCTGCCACTATTACTTGTACCTGCCCCTCCACTACCACCCCCTCCACCTGATGAGCGCCCACTGCCCCCACTCTCCATCCAAGAGAAGTGGGCAATGGGCTTTCTGGATATGAGTCTCTTTTCTAATCAATGCTTTGTGCTATCAGTTGCAACCTTTGTCCTTTAGCAAATATTCCTTCTACAACATTTTATTCAGGAGTCTTCAGGTCCTTTGGTGACTATATATTAAGTAGTGGTAGTAACTTATCCGTATGTATTATTCTTGAATTTATTGTGCATTTTTGTTTGCCCCTTGAGAGTCTCAGCTCTTGAGCACTGATGTGTCCTTTTGACAGTCTTTCTTCGTGTATCTCACAATGATCTTAAACACAAAAAGTAGCACTTGTACAAGGAAATACTCTGACAATTTCTTTTGATGTGAGGCCTGTGTTTTTTGTCATTGCTGTCTCATGAAAGGATTGGTTCCCATACTATGCTTCTCGTATATGTAAGAAAAATGTCCCTTCTCCATTCTGTTCCCAAAATTTTGGGAAATTTACTTTGTATTCCTTGAAAATGAGGTCTTTATTTTGCCAATTTAATAGTACAGAATGGTCAATTAAAATCCACTCAGATCTCTCGCATCAGTCCTCTCTTCTCTGTATTATACTCCTTTCTTCTTGTTCAGTAGCCTCTCAGCAATGGTTTAAAAAAAAGCAGAAGACAGGATAACAGCGGTAATAACTGGAAATTTCCTTTCTTTCCGCTGCCTGGTCCTTACCTTCTTTTCATCTCTTGAAGAAACTGAAAAATGAAGACATGTGTAAATTTTCAGCTCAATCATAGTTATGATACTTAAGATGTAAGCAGCCCATACTACATGATACAACTACTCTGTATGCACACTCACATGGAGTAAGTCTGCCTCATACATTAAAGATTAACTCCCAACAGAGTTAGTTCTGTGTTGCTTGAGGACATGTAAATTAAGTACACTAATTAGCTTTATCGTGATGACAATAAAGGAAAAAAAACAATCATAATAAGAAATTTGAACTCAGATGTAAAACTAACTCAATAAAAGCAGTTTCACTGACACTGAAATAATATTTGTGCCATTTGTACAGTATGATCAGCAAAGCACCCATAAACTATTTACATGCAATCCATTCATAGTGGAACCCTTATTTTTGGCTTTAGGAACAAACTGCTCTTTATCAAACAAGATGTCAAAAATGGGGAAGGTTTCTCAGTTCTTTTGCTGTAAACTGGTGAGTGAGGATGGACGTATGCTTCACTATCAAATTTTTAACTGAGGACCCTTTGTTCTCAACCCATCACAACATAACATTCAAAACTCATATTACGCATCCATTACAAAACACTGTACACTGAGATGCAGGAATGTAATAAACAAATGACCATTTACTATTTGACATATCAGGAGGTTTCAACAACGTTACAAACTGATATTCTAATAATGGAGGAAAAAAAAACAGAAACCTAAATCAATATAAAGCATGACAAAGTAAACATTTCACGTAAAGAATTACTAGCCTGCAAAAGTACTTCTTTAAGCGTGCATGTGTGTGTTTGGGTTTGTGTCAGTGCAGCAATGCAGTCTTATATCAGCTTCACTATCCTCATGACTTTAGACCTCAGCTCTAATTAAGATGTGCCATATTCTTGGTAAAAAAGTAAGTATCAAACACAGCTACATCAATAAATTCAAGCTGCGCACTGAGCCCTTTCACAATGTCTAACTGAAGTACCAGATTCTTCCATACTGCTGAACTAAAATTTGTAAGAAACATTAACCTTTAACATATTTATTGAATTTCCAATTATTGAATGACAGATGTATTAAAATAATTTTGTTACACTAAAAAGTCTATGAATTTTACATGATAACCAGCAAACATGGAATTCCAGCCTTTAAATATATGTTGCTTTTTATATGAGGCAAGTTTTATTTTTTTAAAACATATTAGGCCTATTTCCAAGAAATTATTAGTATTCAGAGAAAATGATAAATATTCGTACCTTTCAGCCACTAAGTCATATTAAGCATGTTGAAGGGCAGGAAAGATGGGTTTTGCCCATATTCATTTGAAATAGATTTCAACAATGCAGTTGGTACATGACTGAGGTTAGATTTACAATCAAAATCACAGGAATTGAAGCAATATCATTGTGTGAAAGTATCTCACATTAACTGCCTCCAAAACAGCCCAGCTTATAAACATATTTAAACATGTCAATTTAGGACAACTGCCCGTTTTAAATACTTAAAGCATTTACACATTCATTTTAACAATTTATTTCATTCTACCAATGACTGGATTAGAAGTGCAATTTATACATGGTGTTCATATCATACCCCTTTAAAAACATTCCTTTACTACTTAGCATATAACAAAACAAGCCAATGTAAAAACAAAAAGTTCATTAAAAGATGTCCTAACTAGGGTTGTAACGGTAGACATATTTGTACTGTACAGTTTAGTTCATCATTTTTGGTTTGGAAAGGAAATTGAAACGAATGAAAGCCTTGACTGACAGAGGTAAGAGCTGAATTCACAAAATAAAAATTTCAGGATACATTTTTACTTAATTTGTGTGTATTTCTTTTTGTAAACACCCCTTTCCAAGGAAACACTGAAAGCATAAGAAATGTTGATGTTTAGCTACTTTGCTTAAAACTCCATAGCAAATCATGTCATAGCAAATCATAGAACACTGAAATAAATCATAAAAGATTAACAGGAACTGAATGTTGAATCTCTTTGTAATCATTTGTGAGCTGGCGGTATAATTTTAAAGTTCAAATTAAAGTTGAATTACATTTAAAGCTGTGGGTATCTAACTGATATCTTTACCTGAATATTGAACCAAACATAACAGCGTAAACCTGATGCTTAAGCTATGGTATCTATTCAATCCCCATCACCTTGTAGCCTGATTATACCACATGCAACAAAAATGACAATGGTGACACTGTTTTGAAAACGTATGATTCAATCCCACAGGGTTTCTTAATTTAAAGGTCCATACAGTACTGGCATCTCTTAGTTGTATGGTGATCCACAATGCATTACATAAATAAGCATTTACGATTATTTACGCCTGTCCAGATAATTTACCATTCTACTCTAAATGTGTCTACATTTAGAGTTATAAAATGCCTGCAATATAATTTAATCATGTATATTTCTGACACATTTGTGTCGAGTTTAACTGAAATCAAAATGCAATAGTTTGGCTAATAACACTTGACCAAACTTTTACATACCTCGAATAAAATTTACTTTACTTCTGGTTCAGGATTATTTGCCTGAAGAAAATTAAGTATTTGGAATGATGGGTTTGTTTATTTGTTTTGAATATAAACTGGGATCCACAGTAGACATATCAAACCGTATTGTGTGTTATGTGTATCAGCGATTAGCTCGCATGACTGTGGATCGTTACCGATTATCAAATATTCATCAGCGACTTCGTAACCATCTGGCAAGGAGTATTGTAAATCTAAAAATTAGTTATTTTGCATTAATATGGATATATTACTAATGTGGATCACTAACGGCCCCGCCTGTTATAATTCATAATTCTGTTAAAATGTGTAAACTATATAAATAACCGATCTTGGAAATTTGTAACGGTTGCGGGAACATAAAGTATTTGATTAAATGCAGAGTAGAAACAAATCTTACCTGTACGTTTTTGATGGTTGTAAGCTAACCCAAAAGTGATTTATCAAGTGATGCGACTTACAGAGGGGAAGAGGGTGAGGGAGGGAGAAGCGCATTTCATGTTATATTCACATTTTTCAACTGCTGATCAATCTTTTTTTACATAAAACAATCGGAGTTTGAAAGACGTATTCTTGAGGGCTTTCTGAACGTTTCAACATCAGTTAAACTTCGGCGTATGTCATCCATTCAGTTCATACTTCTGTATATAAATACATTTTTCAAAAAGTTAAGCTTTATATGTGTCGGTAAATGTTCATTTGACAGTTTTCCAAGCCAAAACAATAAAAAAAAATAGCTCCCAATCAAGCTAGCTTTCAAACCTCGGAATCTCTGCACGGCCTCTTCACTTTGAAATAAAAATACGGAAGCTAAAATGGCGTTAAGTCCAGATGTTCGTAACAAAATAAGCAGGAGTCACTTGAAATATTCCTTGTTTAGTGTGTTACTGGCACGCCTGATTGAGACATAGTTTTGAAGGCCTGTCCTTCTGTTTTTCTTTTTTCCCTTCACTCGCTCATCGGCCCGTCCTGCTGTTTTCAAACCGTTAGCAAAAACCCAGTTTCCGCTACTGGGTTATATATAGGATATTTATATCGCTCGAATAAGTATCCAGCTTTTTTAATTCTTTATTTTGGCAGCGACAATTTTCCTTTTCTTTCGGCAGGATGGGTCTTCACCGGGATTTATGGATTGTTGAATTGCTTTTTGTGTCGGCCAATTTTTTTCCGCCCCGAGTCGATTTTGTGCCCCCCTCCCCATGTATGTGCGTGTGACGTGTGTTCGCTACACATCGGTCGTTTCCGGAAAAGAAATACTTCCGCGTAGAGTAACAGTGAAAGCTGTTCGGGCTTCATAAAGCCCGATAGAAACAGGTCCTACCTGCTCAAAATATCATTTTTTGTGTTACTGACCATAAACGAAAGGGAAAGTATCAAACGAATAATAACACGCTGTGCGTAATATAATTGAATCAATAGAATTACTTAATTGATATACCAGTATTGAATATCTGGTATATATAAATATAATTCATTTTAGAAGAACATATTGAACTACAGCATGCTAAAACGAGGGAATGTGGTTCTCAAAATTTAAGCCGAGATCATAACCATGCGTTTATCGTGATTAAAAATAAGTAACTGCAATAAAGCACACCAGTGCAATAGGCTGAAGCCATTTTATTATAGCTAGCAATCCCTTATAGCGTTCAGAAAACCTGTCCTGTAAGATGGCGGCCGACGCTGAGTTCGTGCATGATGCCAGTTATGCTGTGATTCTGGTTCAGGCAGTATTCTAGTGTTATGTGATCTTTGGGTTGTGTTATGTAACGGTACACTGCTCATGTCGCAGCAAAAGGCTGTCTTCGTTATTATCTCGAAACAGAATCCACAAAGAATAAAACCACCGGGGAGTTTCACATTTGAGGAATAAAATGAGTAGAACTGCGATCGTATGTTACCTCCGGTTAGAGCTGCGTTATGTAAAATGCTTCAGTGGATTTTATTTATACAAAGACGTCTAATACGAAATGTCTGTAAAACGCTGTTAATAATATAATTTTTTTAATTAAACTAGAAGTTATATACACGACCCATCAAAGGCTTGACCGAAATTGTATATGTAAATGTGTGTATATACAAACTATAATCTACAGGGGAGAAATCCTATAGACCTATACTAGTTGAAGGCTATATCGTTACTTGCCTTATCGTTTATGATACTAATACAAAATAATAAATTAATAAATAAAAATAGAATGTTCTGGGAATTGAGAATCGTATGTGTGTAGTATCATTTTGTATTGGACCTTTTGTTTTGTACAAAGAAGCTACTCCTTAACCACTTTTTAACAGAATTTTATTGAACAATTTTAAGATTATAACCATATTAACCAAAATAAAAAGAAGAAAAAGTGTACAGTTTGAAAGCTGTGGTCTTCACTGAAACACTGATGAGCAGTCTAGCTAAAGTCTAATAAAATAATGAGAAATAGCCCAGTCTACTCACAAAAAGTTTCAAGGTCTCTAAATAATATTCCCCTCAATCACCTGGGGAATAAAACAGGCCAAGACAACACATTTTCACAGTCTTATAACCTTCTTGGGTTTGTTTGTTCAAAACACACATACACACACACACACACACACACACACACACACACGTGTTTGTATTCATATCCTTTTGGTGATTCTCTATTCATTTTTAAGGGAAAAACTCAAATCCCAACTATGACAACCTTAAATCATACCCAGCCCTAACATTAAGCATAAGTAACCAAACAAAATACAAGGCTTTTGTCATTTTTAGTTTTTTGATTGCAGTCAAAGATTTTTTTTTATAAAATGGAGTCTGCCCTTGTAGGGACCAAAAAGGTGGTCCCCACAACATCAAAATAACAGGTTTTTATCACACTGTGGGGACATTCAGTCCCCACAATGTAATATATACATGACTCACACACACTCGCACAGAATAGCATTAGCTAATTTTAACTTTTCATCAGCAGGCACGTCCAATAGTCAGAATGATTTTCCAAAAATCCGTAATAAAAAAAAAAACGAATGAGTCACAGACACTAAGCCAATTCTTATTTTAAAATCTAGTTTTTTTCTGTGGACTGTATAAAATGATGTAAATTTCAATAATTGTACTTAAAAAACAGAGTGGTTGTGTTTTTCACATACACACAAACATCCCCAAAGATTTGTGACCGCATCACGCCAAAGTTTTTATTTTACAAATTTTCACTTCATTCACCTCAGAAGACACTTCTATGCAAGTCTGTGGCACTGAATGTTTTTGATAAAAATTTCACTCTATGCTTGCATCTGCATTTTTCTATCAATAATACAAAGATTAAATTTGATCTGTATGTGAAATTATTTTAAATCCAGGAAACACTGAGAAAACTCACAGAGGAAAAAAAACTATAGTAAGTATAATAATCAAGAAGAATAATGATAACAATAATACTTAGTAATAACAATTGTTGTACTCGCGACCATAATAAACACAAAATCATCACTGAGTGTACAGGAAGATTGTCTGAGATTTCTGTATATAGAATGTCACTGGTTCATCTACTCATAGTCACGTACTGTACCACACTCAACCAAATATGCTGAGCCAATCATATGTAAGAAATGGCTTTTGTATCCACCCAAATTCTAGCCGTTATATAAATCCAACTTACATGTCCAGTTGGCAGTAATGATGACTTATAGGAACCCTGTCCAGACACATGATTATACAATGTCAAAAAACAAAACTATTTCCTTAATTTCTTTCTCTTGTTTTGCAGTAAACACATCAGTATTTTTGCTGATAAGAACTCACAAAATCTATTAGAAATGTCTGTCTCCTACAAATAGTAATGTATTTCTATGTGCAATCCAAAATGACCTAGCTGTACCATTCTGAATAATTGTGCAGAAAATATTGTATGTTTTACACTTAGGAATTCAGTTTAACCACATGATTACAATAGTAACTATATTAGCACAAAATAAATGTAAGCTAAAGTATAGACCAAACACACATACAGGATTTTGAGAATAGCCCTTAATATTACTAAGCATCATTATACAACTCTCCACGTATGATGAATGGCTGTTTTAAATTATAGCTGCACGACAGGATTCACTGGTACTATCAGAAATCTATACGTCTGATCACTGTGCTTGTCCTGTTCTTAGTAAAGCAGTGGCTGACAGTTATACAATCGATAAAATGTTGTGCGGTGCTGTCATTCGACAGCCACATCCCTGGATTGAATTTGCTGACAGTGATCCAATCACTGTGCAGTGTCTCACACAGTCAGTGACACCTCAAAAGCTTCCCATGGATATAGGCTATATTCGGGTATGAATTTCAGCTGATATTGTATGTTAATTTTCCAGTCTGATTACATCTCTGTCCATAAGCAAACAAAAGATGAATAAGCCTCCTTTTGCAGACAATTTTTCTCCCATAGCTCATGATGATCCACACTTTGCTTTGAAGAGCATTTGCGCATTAAAGATTACTCATGTGCCTTAATTATTGTAAAACAAAATTACTCCTGATCTCATCACCTCTAGTCAGTGTTTAAAGTCCTTTAAAGTCTTACAGTTGATCATGAGAAGCCGAGTGCTTTAACATAGTACCATGCATTTCCCATTTCTGACATGACTGCATGTCACCATGTCACTGCAGTATAGACCACATATCCATTTCATAAGTTCATGAGGTCGCCGTTATCAGTAATAAGTCTTATTCTTCAGGGTAGACAGCATCTCCAATAAATTACAAAGATATGTTGTTCATTTAGTGTGGCGATATTTGCCTTCCAAGGCGTACAGTGTTAATATCCATGTCCAAACCGCCTCCATGGATGTTTTGCATCCACTGCAATTCTCATCCATTCTCATCCGTCTCCCATAATCACTCGTTCAATATAGGGTCATGCTGCAATAAGATGATCAGCAGGAACAAATTCATTATCAGACGTTCAATTTAAGAACACGAGCAGAAGCAAAGGCGGTCCTGATGATAAAATATCCAATTAAAAAAAAAATAACGAGTGGCCCAATTAGCTCCTTTTTTTCCCATTGTCTGATGAGGTTTTGCTCAGGCAATCAGAAAAAAACTAGATATCATTAGCCTTTGTACTATTTCCACTCTCAGTTCCAGGAGGCAACTGTTAATGGCTGTTTAGGTGAAAATGATCTTCTAACACGGTTTCATCCAGCATACCCTCTGATACAAAACATATAATGTTCAGGTCACCTGATCGATTGTAGGACTGATTTTATTCAGTCATTCTGCATCTTCTTCCAGAAATCTGCATTCTGCAGTCTCTGTTCCCCCTTCATAATATGGCTCAGTAGTTTCTGTTCCCACAACATTTAATGAAGACGGACACTGATGAAAGCTTAATTGTCCTTGGTTTCCCCCGACAGCTGATCATGATGTCCATTCCTTATCTCATGCTCTTCCTGAAGGTCCCTGGCTTCCTTCTCTTGGCACCAGAATGTATGGCAATTTTTTAATAAGAAATATGGCTGACTTTTCACACACATACATAGGCATATATATACATATATATTTATATAAAAAAGCAGGATTATGTTCTCCTTCTGAACCTTATCACTATTATCAACCAATTATCATTATTTTGCCATTTATGGGCATTTCTCTCTTTCTTCCTCTGTTATCGTCTATCCCCCACCATTCCATCCCCAATGCCTTCTCAAGTCCTCTCTGCCTCCTCTCCCACCCTCACACCGTCACTTCATTCTTACTTCCTGTCCGCAGACCTTGATTCCCACCTGCCCCTGCACCTGTCCCCGCGGCTGCTGCTGCTGGTCCTCCTCCTCCTCCGCCACCCCCGGGAATGAAATGCAGCTGTTCAATGGTGTTCTGCCTCTTGGTCGCAAACGCCATCCTTCTTGCGGTATGGCCTATGGTTCCTGTTCCTCCTCCAGGTACCTCAGGCCGGCCCACCGCTCCGGGGCCATGACTCGGCACAGCGACGTTCCTCTCCTGCTCTCTGCCTGAGGTTGGGTGGGAGTTCATTTTTATCATGTGATGTCGGTCGAGAGAGGGTGTGGCACAGACATTTTGTTGCGACTGAGCTTTTTGCTGCTGGGTCAACCGTGTTAGAGTAGGCGTCATACCTCCAAAATCGCCCACGCCGACCCCTCCGCCAACGTCTTCCCCGAGTCGGTCTGGGGACATCAGGAGCCTCTCTTGTGACTTCTTCGGGGTCTGGGTGTTGGAGGTCTTAGCTGCAGATGCAATGGCTTTGTAATACTGATGCTGTTGGTTTTTGGAGAGCTTGGAGAGGGTGTTGCCTTCCCCCACCGTCAGCAGCTGTTCTTGGGACATCACCCTTCTCGGAGGCTTGGACAGCGTGTCGAAGTTAGAGTTGTACTGTGACTTAGGGGGTTGTAATGGGTATGGATTGGGGGTCACTGGAGAGGCAGACTGGGGGTGTATTCGTGGCCGGGATGCATGTAGAGGGAGGGTACCCCGGGCACCGAGGGTATAGTCCCCCCCCCAGGGGAGGTGGTGCTGGGAAGAATGGAAAGAAGGCGGGGCATTGTTGGGCCGCCGTTTGGAGGTGTAGTACCCTGAGTAGTCGTCCAAATCTTTTTCTGTTTTTTTTTTTTTTAACAATAAAAGGGAAAAGAAGCAGCCAGGGATAAATGAGGAGGAGACTCCATAATGGACCTGAAATATGAGGCAAGTTCTCCCTACTAAGTTGCCGGTAATGGGCACTAATCTGGCACATAACATAAGCAAAATGTTAACCAAGAAAACTCATGGTTACATCAGTATCTTGGGTGCATCCACTAAATGTGGAGTTCAGTCATCTGAAGATGTTTTGGTTTTATTATTTATAAATATTTCTACAAAATATATTATTTCTACTTGGATCTTTCAGGTTGTGAATAAAATACACATCCCTAATTTTTCAAACAGAAGACAGAGGACATACCATTTCTAGTAGGGCCTACTTCATCATAATAATATGTAGGCTCAGTATGATGCAATTGGTCTCCCAATACCCTTTAAACTGGACACCTCTACTTTGACCCAACAACTGATTCTATGAATAACTTTCACCCTGCTCGCCATGGCCCATAACTCTGTCCCGTGCTGTCGCTATAGAATGTGCCCCCCCCCCCCCCCCCCCCCAAGAAAGTGCTGGATGCCATTTAGATCCCCTGTTTCAGACGGCACACTCACCCAGCCTCTTCAGTGAGCTGTATCTGTTGATTTCCGGCTTCATAGCTGCTTCATATGAAGGGGGCAGCTGGGCCAGGTTGTGTAAGGAGTGGTGGAAGGATGGGTGACGAGCAGAGGTGTTGTTGCGCTTGCTGGAGAGAAGAGTCCCTGAAGAGGCCAGCTGGGCATTATTCATACGGGGAGCGCGCTCTGAAAGAAGTGGCAACCATTACATCTCAACCGCCTATGAAAGTCATTCCATGAAAAGAAGTAGTTGGAATAGAGAACGTGAGCATATACATGCCGTTTGAAAGGGTTCAGAAATGAGAGCGAAGCTTGAAATTACTGAGATTTGGATCTATTCAGAGGCACAACGGGAGCGGGGCAGAGACGACAAAGGCACTCGTGAAATCAGGAGTAGGGGCTAGCAAATACCAGAAGGAGGAGGTAAGAGAGTGAGGAGCGGGAAGGAGAAGCCATGGGAAAGTTAAGGGGAGCCCAGCAAGAACACTGGAAGGAGCTCTAACCATTATAACCCGCAAGAAGAGGAGAAGGTAAGATGTCCTACTGAGTGAACACGAAGCGTGTAAACTTCACAAAAACCAACAATAAAGTATCAAATATTTAATAAAACAGCTGCAGAAAAGGTGAAAACTTGTTTTCTAATATCTGCAGCTGCTTTATGAAAGCACCTAAACTAGAGACCTTACCAATGGTAGCGGTGTGTTTAGGGCTGGAAGCAGAGTGGTGGATGAAATTGTGGTGCAAATTTCCAACTGTAAAGCAGAACACAGGCATCAGTGGTGTGACGTTACCCATCGCACACCCGTTTCCCCGTGTTTACAGGCCTGCATGATATGGAGCTCACAATCAACCAGCTACTGCTACTGCTGTATTATATATTTTCCAATATTGTCATAACTACATTTACGTTTGTTTGTAGTATATATAGGTTACTTTTTCCCTTCTTTGCCCATGTATAAACTGTTTTCTTTCATAGAGCCCCCTGCTGCTCTTACTTATAGATGGCACACAGTCAGCCCGTGTCTGACTCTGGAGTCACTCACTGCGGTTGTCTTTGCTCTGGCTGACAGGGGTGTACAGGTTTTTAGAGGGCCGTCCTAGGGTGCCCTCGTTCGTCCCAGAGCCCAGGGCCACGCTGTTGTTGCGCTCGCCTTGC
Source organism: Hippopotamyrus pictus (assembly GCA_026781145.1). Classification (NCBI taxonomy): domain Eukaryota; kingdom Metazoa; phylum Chordata; class Actinopteri; order Osteoglossiformes; family Mormyridae; genus Hippopotamyrus; species Hippopotamyrus pictus. The sequence goes on along the minus strand of JAODLC010000140.1, from coordinate 2,131,979 downwards.
TGGACGGGGCTTGACTGGTGACGCAGAATGTCAACCAGAGATCTGGAAGAGAATTAGGGACTCAAGGATGGCATATGTGCATGTCACAGGCTTTTCATTGGGAAAATTAAATAATCATCCCTCCATACTCCAACGAAGTACAGTATACTCCCATACTCCCAATTAGGACACATATATGCACACATGTACACTCTAACTGCATGTCTTTGGACTACAAGAAGAAACCTGAGCACCCGAAGGAATTGGCATATCTAACTGTCCACATAGTACTGACATGCCATTCGATTACATCATTTTTAGTTTGCTATGCGCAAGGAAACAAATGAATATATTGCCTGACACAAGCAGAATTAATAAGTAGATGTTCAACATGGGATCATTCTGCTAAACGTGGCTGTGAGCTGGTTACAGTCAGTCATAATGGCCGCTTTGGGAACATTTTGGTTTCCCAATAAATGACACCAACACTGGAGACTGGAGAGAGAGTAGTTGATAAATCCAAGACTGTCTGTCAGTTCTGTTATACCAAACTCGGATATGTTGCTGGAAACACGTCCAACATGCTAACTCATTTGCAATGACATCATCTGAGTGTGTGGACGCCTAGAGATAGGCAGACACAGCCTCTGCAAGTTAGTCTCCCCACTGGCACCTAAGGAGCTATTGCCAACAAATTCAGACTGGGCTAAAAAATTACAGCTAATATGATGTTTATCGCTACAGATCTGCGACCATACCCAGTAGTAGAAAACACATTATGCAGTCTTATGTTTGAATTTTTATTTTACATATTCATTTTTAAAATAAGCTTCTCTTACATTTTGTCATTCAGATATGTAGACAGACACATCGCCTTTGGTTTAAAGTTGTTCCTAATTACATGTTTGCAATTTTAATAATATATAATTTCTGAACAAATTTTATTTTCTCTGCTGTTACTGAAATTGCACCGAACATTGAACCCAAAACAATTTCGTACCGAACCAGGAACTTTATGTAATGTTTCATCCCTAGAAGGAATCAATACTGCAGATAGGTTAGGAAAAACATGGATACTTACATATGTACCAATACAACACTACAAAACCCATGAAGAAAAAATGAGATAAAGAAATATACTTGGATTTTGAGACAAGTAAATGTAACAAATATGAACAAATGCTGAAATATATATCACTGGTTTTATGGTCTTGCATTCATTGGGTTTTCATTTTCGAATGAACCATTATAGATTTTTTTTTTTCAGTAATTGTGTTGAAGCCATAAATAGTTTGGAAAATACACAATTACGTTTATTCACACAGTAAATCTCTTAAGAGCAGATAACTGATGTTTAATGATTTAAAAACTCTGATATTACATGTATAAACAAAAACAGAATGAATGCCACCTGATACAAGGGAGTACCATGCTTCCGTGGCTATGTGAAGCATGCAATGTATTAAATGGCAGGCTTTTATTTTGAAAACATTTATCAGTTTTGTTATAGAGAAAGCAAAGTCTGCATCTGGCGACTCCTTCTAGCTCCTGATTCAAATTCAGTCTAATTTTATTGGTTCTATATCAACACTATACATTTCAGCACAATATGAAATATGATCATGCTAACCCCTGGCTTCCTTGCTAGCAGTCTGAAATGCTATTGGTATGTATTGTCATTATTGCAGTATAATAATCAACACATGGTATTTTGTGTAAAACAGAACCCCCAACAGGGGGTGCATGAACAATACCAAGAAACAATAAATAAATATGCCAATAGCGGGGGCGAGCTGTAGAAAGGTCTCTGAACACCGAAGCGGACGAGGTGGGTGGCCGAGGGGCATTACGGAAGGGGGCCCATTGCAAAATTTAACCCCTCAGCCAGCAAATTTAATTAAGCGCCCGTTTTGGTAAAAGACAATCATGCAAAATTCGCAACAATTTACCGAGAGCCTCCCTCCCAGCGTCGGCAAATTTTACAGAGGCCCCACCTGCCGACCCGTCGCACCCCATCCTGGTTAAACATATTCGCATTCACAGTTACCTGGCCTCTCAATGGTCACATGACCACAAAGATCCCCTATTCTTTTCTATATTCCTCATATTACAACAGCTCACTTTGTGAGTCCAAAATCTGCTACTGCACCCCCTTACCAGGTACTGAACGTGTGCTTGTACGTGTCACTGGGTCCTCTCAGCCTGAGAGAGCAGTCTGAAAGTTTGAAAGCATATCCACTCCTCATTCACTTACTTATCCTGGTCAGAGCCATGTGTATCTCTGGCAGTATAGAACACCAGGCTGGAGAATCAGATGGCAAAAACATGCAAACTCCACACACAGAAATTGGTGGTGGGATTCAAATCCTAACGCTGGAGGTACGAGGCAGCAGTACTACGCAAATACCTTCCACCCCAAGCATATAAATATAATAATCCCTTCAAGACGTATTCTGTAAACTTAGAATCACATCTTGCACTTCTTGCCCCTTAAAACTGAATGACAAATTCATGATGTTGTCAAACTCAAGCAGAGATATACACTGATATACTGTCAAACAGGCTGCATCCAAACAACAATGATACACAATGATACACAAACGCTAACGCTTCAGTGGGGTGACACTGCTGCCACCAGCTCCCCCTCTGCTGCCCCCTGTCCATATTGAGAGCTACTCACCTGGGCACGTGGATGTCTCGATGCCGAGGCCGGCGTGAGGCCTTGTGGAACGCCACCTTAATGCCCACGGCCACGGCCACCGTGAAGGAGATCACACCACCGATGACATATACCGTGTTATTTGTCTGCTGCCGGAGGGGGTCAAAGTTAGGGTCGTTGCGAAGGTCGAGGGGAATCGTGACCGGAGGCGAGGTTTTGGCCCAAACAGGAGAGTCGTAGTTGTTGCAGGAATCCTGATCCAAGCGGTTGCTTCTATGCTGACAGCAGAAGCGATAGTGGCACGTCCCGCAACAGTATATGAAATTGTCTTTGGAGCAGTTAAATGTCAGGTCGAACTGTCCCATTACGTCGTAGTACCCCTTGCAGACGTCCACTTCCACCAGCTTTTTGGGTGCGGGGGCCACCTGGGCCGCACCTAGTGGGGGTTTCAGGGCATCTGCAGTCACGTTCCGGGGCAGCATGACCTGCGCCAATGGTTTCGGTGGCATCTCCTCCACTTGGACAACTGGTTTGGGCCTCCCTGAGGAGGACGCGGCCCGCTTGCTGTTTTGGATCGTCAAGAGCAGCAGAGAAGGACTCCCGGGCTTCGGGTTCGGTCGCTCAGTTGAGGTCGAGGATACAGTAATAAGCAGGGCAGAAATGACAAAAAGGAGAAGGGAAGCAGAGCACATTTTGGGATTTGAAGAGGGCCTCATTTTTCAGTTCTCGACTTTCTACTTTTATGCAGATTAATCGGTAAGCTCTCTATTATGGTCCAGCAAAATGGCTCGTACTGAGTGGAAAGAAAGCAGCGGGATATGAAGGCAAAATCATCAAATGTAAAGTCCTTAAAAAATAGTCAACCTCTTCAGAGAATTCAGGACACTAAATAAAGTTGTCAGAGTCGTGTCTCATGGTCCACATCTACATGCAGACGTTAACCCGAGATAAATTCCACTAAAAACAAAGACTCCTATGTACGTTCCAGCTCTAAAACAGAATAATAAACAGTGAAAACCATATAGTTGTTGCCTAGGCAACAGAGATGTGAAGTATGCATCAGCACTTCTATGCTTGCACAGGTTTACAGAAACGAGGCAAGAGGGCAAGAGAATTAGCAAAGCATCTTTTTTCTGTAGCTGTCTGTCTCTAGCACACTACAATGATCATATATAATAAATAAAATTATTCAACAGACAACATGCTTATAAGCATATTACAGACACTGACAGCTAATTTTATGATGGAACCTGATTTATGAGTTTTCTTTAATCACTCTGCAAGATCCGAGACATCTGTAAACTTACAAGAAGATACATGTAAATTTTTTAAGCCCCTGTGGATGTCTACATTTGGCAAAAATAACAGCTTCTTTATTCCAATAAAAACACACGGCTGCAGTCTGTAGAGGTATTTTTTGAGGAAAATTTCCTTTTATAAAAACACAATTTTTGACAATTGTCTCCAATTGTGCCCTAATACTATATACACTTTTATTAAAGTAACACAAACACAAAATGTGATAAAGTATTTTGAAATTAAACTTTAATATGAACTATAATGTAATATGTATTAATGATTTTTTTTCACTCCAAAAATGTACGTCTAATAAAATATATTGTCACATTACAAATGTCCCTCTCATAAAATATGTCAAATTACATATGGAGATGTTCTAATATTTTAATTAATCAGTCTTTGTTCTATGTTTGTAAGATTCTACTTAAATCATTATCAGTCAAAACCAGTTGTTAGCTAGTTATTCAAAACTGTAGTATAAAATAAACTACAGTTTTATCTTCATATGCTTCATATCAAATTTATGACTTTAAAAAAGTGATAACCTCAGAAAGGAAAAGAATTGATGTGTTTCTCTATTAAACATTTAACTTTTACCAGATTAAAGACTAATAACCCAACAGAAATATTAGATTCAATATAAATGTAAAAGTAGAGAGTATATCAGCATTTTTTCATTAAAAATGTAAACTTTCACCCTAATTCTATCGTTGTCGGTATGTTATATGCTTAGAGTAAGCATAACCTATCCAACATGCTAAATATCTTTAGAGGAAACTTAATTCCTCACACAAGTACATCCTCCTTTACTCCTCTTTTTATATAAACAGATTTCAGTTGTATGGCACATGCAAAAAAGTGAAATTTCAAATATTTTACGATATAGACATTCCCTTAAATGTAAACTTTACGTTTTTGTTCCTCCTTGTGATCCTTATAGTTTTTAAACCATACAGCATCGGTAATAGCTAAAGGTGGCTCTTCACTGGCTTTAAATATCATATCCGAGGGAGCAGCTTGTTCATGACTGTAAACAAGTGATTGGCAGTTGAAGAAGTTTCCTCTTTTTTAACAAATCCTGAGACCACCTTTTTTGCCAGTACTGCAGTGTTTTTTCTCTGCGTTATTCAGAAACAGCCATTGTGATTCACTGAGAGCGCATCACAGTATCAGTAACTTACTGACAGTTTTGACCCTAATCTTGCTCCATTTTTTACTTCAGAAGTCAGACAAAATGAACTAAAGCTATTTTCTATTATGTAGGAGAAACATAGAACTGCAATTAATTGGTGGAATTATTAACTACGGTAAGTTCTGGCTATATATTTCTGAATGATTAAATTCTAATTACAGTAAAATGAGCATTGGATGATATATCTAAACCTAATATCTGTGACTTAAATATATTTATCTAAATGTTATAAATAAAACTATGTAGTTCAATAGTTTACTATGCTGAAGCTATCGTATGGTACAGTGCTTAATATCAAGTGCAAGATTCAAAATCTATGTTTGTAAAAAAAAAAAAAAGGAATAGTTTAAGATATTAATTCTTTATTGATGGAAAAAAAGCCTGGGCCTGAGCACTGGTCACAGATTTTGGAGTGAACGACAAGAAATGAACAGAGCAAGTTACGGACACCAAATATTTGGCTGAAGAAATGACATTTTGCAATCCGTGTTCGATAAATTAATGGCCAATAAATGGTTTATAAATAACTAGTTAAATGTTGTGTATTACAAACTTAATTTGTGTTTAGATAATGATCAAGCTGCTTTTAAAATGTGGATTGATTAAGGAGAATTTTTAAGTGTGTATAAATTTTGTTATTTAAATGACCTCAAGGACAAATTCAGCATGAACCGAGAATGAAATAAATATTTTTGAAAGATTTCAGCTAATATCTGTTTCTATACTAAAAAATGATATATGTTATATTATATGGAAGAAGTTCTATTCTATCTTTATTTTAGCAAGTTTGGCTTATAAATTCAAATAAATTTATAATCATAAGGGTGCGGTTGACAGGGCAGGACGAAAAGGGGCATTCTTCCATGAAAAGCAGCAGAAAAATCTGATTTGCTGTCTTCTTGAGAAACTATGGATCCGGTTCAGCAAATGATCGCTTGTGTTTCCTGTACTTTTCAGAATTTACTTGGCATTGCTTCCTCGTGTCTTCTTCAAGTTTTAACTTTTGGATCAGTTCTTCCCAAAATAAAAAGTTCATAAATCCTGTGAAATAAAAATGTCTGAAATTAGGACGGGGACACAAACAGCAACCAAACAGCATCCATTCACTGAATACTTACCTGCTGACACTGCTACACCCTAAGCCTAACTCTTACCTGGCACTGCCCCCCTACACCCTGGCCCTAACCCTTACCTGGCACTGCCCCCCTACACCCTGATCCTAACCCTTAGCTGGCACTGCCCCCCTACACCCTGGCCCTAACCCTTAGCTGGCACTGCCCTCCTACACCCTGATCCTAACCCTTACCTGGCACTGCCCTCCTACACCCTGATCCTAACCCTTAGCTGGCACTGCCCTCCTACACCCTGATCCTAACCCTTAGCTGGCACTGCCCTCCTACACCCTGATCCTAACCCTTAGC
>JAODLC010000140.1:2113860-2125329 GCA_026781145.1 Hippopotamyrus pictus | reverse complement strand
CCCTGACCCTTACCTGATACTGCCCCCCTACACCCTGACCCTTACCTGGCACTGCCCCCCTACACCCTGACCCTTACTTGGCACTGCCCCCAAACACCCTAAGCCTAACCCTTACCTGGCACTGCCCCCCTACATCCTGACCCTAAACCTTACCGGACACTGCCCCCCTACACCCTGACCCTAATCCTTACCTGGCACTGCCACCTACATTCTGACCCTAACTGTTACCTGGCACTGCCTCCCCCCCCCACACCTGAGTCTAATCACTTGACACAAAGTTGATGCTCCTTCTATAGCATGCAAGTTCTACCATCTTCTTTCCAGACTTTACTTGTATTGTAAGTAGATGTTCTGGAAGAGCAATTAAACAATACATGACATGAAGAATTGGCAATAATATGGTATAATTATTCAGATAAGTCACTATTATTAATAAATAATCCCCTGAGTTCTTTTGTCTTCTCTATAAAATCCATCCATCCATCTTCCAACCAATTATCTTAGAAAAGGATGCAGTGAGGCCTGAAGGGACAAAGGAAGGACACAACCTGCAATTCATCGGAGGGCACAGACACACAGACAGAGAGACACACACAGGCACAATGAGACATACAGACACAGACAGAGAGACACAGGCATAGACAGACAGACAGACAGAGATACACGGGCATACACAAACCCACAAGCAAAGAGAGACATACAGACACAGACTGACATACACACACAGGCACAGGCAGACAGAGAGACACACACACACCGACAAACATACAGACACAGAGACACAGGCACAGGCAGACACACACATACACGGAAGACACACAGATAGACACGCACACACACACAGACGCACACACACACAGAACACACACAGACGCACACCCAGGAATAGAAACACATACAAGCACAAACACACAGTCACAGACACACTGGAACCGACACACAGACAGACGCATAGACAAACACAGACACACACAAACATACACACAGACTTCAGGGTAAGTCAGAGAGCCTGACTGCATATCTTTGTACCAAGCACACCACTAAAGTGGAATATTTCTGAAACAAATATGTATATAACTGCGAACAATTCAGAACCAGGCTGCATGTAAAGGATCCTAAATCCTGAATAATTATGTCATAATCATCACGGTCATGATGACTCATTAGCCTGCATTACGGGGCTTATAGGAATAACTCTGATGCATGGCTGGGAGAGACGGGGCCAGAGATGGACAAGGAGCAAGACAGCAGGAAGCGATATTTATTCAAAAAAGGAAGAAAAAAAACAGAGGTGGGAAAAGAGGCAAAAAGTGCAGGAAACACACAGAATGTGTCTCTGCGAGAGCGCGGCGCGTGGGCCGCTGAGCAGGTGTGACATTTGACGAACAGTTTATAAGACGGGACGACGCACATGGCCAGCGCGGACGAGACAGCTGGACACAGAGGCGGCCGGACAGACAGCGGCCCGACAGACAGTGCCCCCGGGGACTGCCAGGGTGGGTGCATGGCCACTTCAGCTACACGACCCCAACCCGCTGGGCACCCTGGTCAGCTTTCAGTTGGCCTGGCAGCAAGGCATAACCCCTCTCAGTCATTTTGACATCTCTCCCTCCATCTCTCTCTCTCTGTTGGTGCGTGGGCTGGAGCTGCTAACTCTCTCGGAATAGCACTGCAGTGCTGACAGAGGGGAGGAAGGACTGGGGGAGGCGGGCGAGTGTTCTCTCCTCTTTGCCTCCTTCATCTAAGCGCATTTCAAACCCATTTTTAAATCCCTCTTTCACGACACGGCAGTGTCCCCACCTGTCCTCTTCGTTGGGACGTTCCGCTCTGCCGCTTCTCACTTCATAGTTATTGCCCTCAGCCTTTCCCAGAACTTTACTGTAACTGTTCAGAACCACCAGATTCAAGGAACATTAAGGTCTTGTCTATAAAACTGCCATGTATGATTTCTCAGACATGTATTATAGCATAGCTAGGACCATTAACTTGATCAATATTCCCATTTGGTATATAACCACTATTACATTACTAGTTATGCAATACTAACAATTAAAAAGAATTAAAAATAATTCACTATATTACATATTACACAAGCAATATACTGTATTTACTGTAGATATAGAAAATTGAATACACAATAATTGAAATTACGTTGTCAACTATTTATCAATATTGCAATAATTATAATATTTATATATGGCCTTTATTTGCAATATGTTTGTTGAAATTATGCTGGTGCATTGGAAAAATAAGCATTATCATTATTGAACTGAACTATACTCTCCTGATGTAGCACTGCAGTCTTACAAGGGGAGCGGTACAGCACACTCATGAAGAGGGAGAGGGGTGTTTTAGCCACATTTAGAGAGCCACAGAGAAGCGAAGTGAAACACTGCGCATTTTGCTGTTACAACGGTCCACGCAGCGCTGTGCTGGAATGGCAAGCTGCCGAGCGAAGGAGCCGCGCTGTATCGGCGCCTCTCTTAACACTCGTCTTAGTAGCTATCGAGTTTTTTAAATAATAAATGATGTCCCACTGTGCCTGTTTATTGTTTGCGCTTCCCATTTCACACTAGGCAGGTCACTTTCATGTGTGGCAACAAAGGATAAGGGCATCTTGAAATACCGTGTCTTCTTTCTGAGAGTGCAACTTGTTTAGGCAAGCAGATTCAACAATTAGTCCAGATTCCTGATGAAATGAATCCAAAACAGCCGTATCATAGAAGACAATGACACACTCACTGGTGAGATACATAAGGCAAAACAAAGGTTATAAATTCTTGCAGGGATATGAAGATGTGCACGGAAATGACAAAGTGATCACTTACACCGTTAGTGAGCCGACGTGCCTAGACCAGCATTCCGTGTGTATTCGTGTGCACCACACAGAATACAATGTGCATGTCTGTAAATCTGCTCGGTCAGTGTGTCTCCCGTGTCACCATGTGCGTCAGGTACATCTTCAAGTGTGCATTAATTCCACACTCTTTCGTGGTAAAGCATTTCATTTAAGCGCTTATTGTTCTGCAATATAACACACGGCTCTTTAGTTTTTGAACTGGCATGTATGATGCACTATAAAAGATGTAATGTAAGACGGCATTACTAAAAAAAATCAAACAAAGGCAAATGCGTAACAGGCCATTAAAGCACAGAGAGAAATAAAAGACTTACCTGCGTGTCGCTCTTTGAATTTCTGAAAGACGTCCCTTCAAAGCCAGCAATGTCAATAAGTAGGTGAATATATAAATAGCTAGTACTAAACATTGTGTTTTTAGAAATTGTATCTTGTCTTGTCGTAGAAATAAACTATGTGCACAAGCGCAACATTTTTAAATGTTTGTGACTCGCAGTTAAAATCATTTCATTTCCATATTTCAAAATTCAAGAATAAGGAAAATAAATTTGCATCAAATATAACTGCTTTCGGAGAAATTTGAAATGTAATGCTAAATATTAATGGGACTCAGATTTTTTTCATTCATTGCCTTCTGATTTTCCATCCATCTTGACAGTTTTCCTCTTGCCTTTCTCCTTAGGATGAATTACTGTCGCTCTGGTAATATACTTTCAGAAAATGCCTGTACTGCGCATTTACTTAAATGCAATAAATGTAACTGAAGTGTCTGGGCGTTTTCATGCGCTCTCTCGATTGCACCAACCGTTTATTCTATGAAATAAGTAGAATTGCATTTTCAAGTCAGCTACATTTAAAAATCGATGTTTTGCTCTTTTGTCTTAGATGCATTAGATACCAGATTGCAACAAGCTGATTGTAGAAACTTCAAAAAGCGCCAAAATATAGTCTAATCGGCAGATGCTCTTATTGACGTAAGTAAAACATCTTGAGGAAATGTCGCTACATATTTTCGCTCTGGCATTTCGCTGTAATTTCTCTACAACAATCAATGCGTTACCTCCTTGGCGGACAGCATCTATGTATTATGGAAATCGAAGTAGCTGTTCTCACAACGGTCCGCTCCAGGTGGTGCTTCTTCGTTTATTGGTCGTTCATTGACCAATACGCTGATTCCATTCGTTAACAGCAACACCAATACCGTAGTGAGCTATCCAATCGCTGATGCGACGTGCAGGACATTATTTGTCGTGCTATTGGCTTAAAGATGAAATAATGACTTTGTGATTGGTTCCAAGGGCAGGGATTGAAAAACTTTATACGAGAATAGGCAGTGCACACACGTACAGAGGTGCAGAGACCAACAGTTACTGACAACGGTATGATAAGCATAATTAGAAAAATAAAAATCAAGTAGGCGCGCACGTCTTCTTTACGAACGAACCTGTTTTCACTTGCTCGTATAAATCTTCCCCATTCCCCAAACTGTGCCATTTATTCTTTGACATTAAAAAGCGCTCTGCTCGTTGCCATAGCAACTGACTCATTATAGTGAAGTTAATCACGAATATGTACAATAATGTTATAATGAAGTCAAAAGAAGTGTCACTGTGGGCGCTGGGGGATTTTGCTACGGGAACAATTTCCCTGAGCATGCTTAATTAAGGGTAATTAACTTATCATTGTCAAATGTAATTAGTGGTAAAACTATTCAAGTGTTAATACGTAGCACAGCAGCATAGACTGCAGTAGCACAGTAACTTCGGTTCAGTTTATAGTTCCACTAGTGGCCATCACTATGCGTTGTCCAAATCTATGCATGAATTTGGAGCTGTCAGTTAATCTAACCCCCTTTGCACTGCGAGTCACATGTAAAATACTACCAAACTCTGAAAGTGAGGGTGTTAAAAATTGTAATACTAGACAGGGTAATAGAGTTGCATAAATGGAGCAGTTTAACTGGAAATAAGGCACTCTAAACAGCACAATCAGGGTTGCTACTCACTTTGCATTGTAAAACTCCATACGTTTCCAGACTGTACCGGGGTTCGAGGCGGTAAGCTGTTTGTCGCCCCCTGGAGATGCCACCCCAGAATCCACCACTGGCAATGCTTCTGTCCACCACGTGGCTAATTACTCACCAATGTTCGAAATGTGAAACACCTTTACGCATACTTTTATTCTGCTTACGGTTCACATTTGGTATCCTTTGCTAATCAGTTATAATATGTAGGCTTGACAAGCCAAGCACATGAACGCTAGTATATCTCCATTGTGCGGGCTATAAATTGTTAGGTAGCCTACATCACCACTTACTGGTGGAGATAAATAAAGCACACACCCAACAGAGACCCCCACTCCATGGTTTGGGAAGTTGCTATTCAAAAAGCACTGTGTACATCCTGCTGCTGACAATGGTATTTCCTCAAAAACCTATACGAGTGTATTCCATACTTATCCGGGTACTTTGCTGTAATAGTCTGGAAACAAAATGTTCCCAAACTTTTCCATTTACTATACTCCTCCAGACTTGGAAAACACCAAAATCGAAATTGCATACTGCATAATAACCCCGAACAATTCCTTCAAGATGAAAACAGGACTACCTATAAATGGAGAGTGACAGTTCTTACCGTCCACTGCTCTTATGAACATCTTACTGAGGAAACACAAGGGGAAAAAAACCACACACACTATATGAGAAAATCTACATGAATGCAAAACTGAGGACTCCAGTAATACAACAGGTCTGCAAAAACAACCAGCATCTGAATATACTGAAAACAAGGTGCATCATTTTTGGCATTTTTATTGTTAATTTAAATAACAAAGACAAAAGGGGGGAAATTCCACAACCTCAAATCTCAACCCACAATTTTGCACATAATTTCTCTGAATTAAAACTATCTTTGAAAAAATCTGGACCAACAAGGTTTCATAAAGTGAAACATATTCAAAACAATGGCTAAGTGCGTAACACTTAACCCAAACCTGTCATGAAACTGATTTAAATGTAATGTGGGGGACCACAGGAGAAGCGGAGCATAAATAAGATCGTCACAAATATATATGCGCAAGTCCAAACGACACCGAAATTTTAGTCATTAAGGACAAAATGCTTCTCTGTGCTTGAATGTAAAAAATGGGCAAACCTACTACTGCTAGCAGGTAGTCAGTCTAGCTGTTGTGTATTACAAAACTTAATGGCTGTTTATCAGTGGTCTGCATTTACACTGCTTCCAAGATCACATATATGGCAAAGTAAAGTTCAGCCTCTGCTCAGTCTCTTTAAAATCCCTTTTGAAAGAAAGGGCATTACAATTAAATTCCTATGAACAAAAATTACAAAACTAGAAAAAAAAACATTGTACAATAACACTCTGACCAAAATGTGCCAATCTCACCCTTTAAGTTACTCACTTGACATACTTTTGTGAATCAGTTCTAAACTGAGCTACAATTACAACCTCATGCTAAAATGAATTTATGCATAACTGGACAATCTGACTGACCAATATCCTGATTACTAGTGCATCTGGAGTCATGTGTAAATTTAAAATTAAGCTACCCCCTTTGTCTTCCCTCTATTTAATTACACATAAGTGCACAAACCTGGAACTTGATTTGCACCCCCCATCACTCCAAATGTAAGCCCCAGCCTGATACCATCCAATCTCAAAGTAATTTGACAGGTTTCAGCTGACATACGATAGAAACACCAGTCAGTTCAATTTTCGACAAGAAAAATGGCTGAACGTTACATCACACTCCTGCTGAGAGTGTAAGAGCACTTGGGAGGAGTGGGACAGAGTGATTTACTGTTTACCTTCTGATATACACAGATGCAAACTGGACAGGACACTACCTTTAGATGACAACAGCACTGGATGCATTTAACAGGATCAGGACTTGTTATTGCATTCTGCACGCACGTTATGCATCATCTATAGGACTGCATTTACACAACATGATGGCACAATTCAAAAGATCCTGAGAGTAACAGAATAATTCAGTGGGGAGGAGGAAGGGATAATAAACAATATACTCTGTAAGAAAAATCACAGGAAAGGGGGCAGAGTAATAGTAGATAGCTTGAAAGCAAATATCCCGGTCACATCTGCATATATACCTGTATCACTCGCACGTGCACACACATGGACACATACACACGCACGCACACATACACACTGCTTCAGGTTCACATTAGAGCCGCCTCAAAGCTCTCTTTTTATCCGTCTTCTTCTTTCCAACGGCGTTAGCATTAGGATTGCTACCACTACCACTCCCACCCCCGCCTCCTCCATTGCTGCTGGCCCCCACGGGGACAGGCCCCATCACCGCCGCCCGTTTATTGGGGTCTCCTGCATGTTTTTTGGGTTGGGGCCCCTCGCCAGGTTCCTGGGGCCCACCCGAGGTCCCTCCTGGTGCCCCCATGGCGTGGATTTCGGTGAGGAGTCTGGCACGAGAAGCGTATTCCGCATAGTCCTCCAGCAGCAAACGGCCGGCTTCTTCGTTGAGGGCCGACTCAGGATTGGGGTGGATTAGCAGGCATTTGATGGTCTGTGGAGGTGGACAGAGGCAGCAGGTAAGGACAGACTTCCTCAAAACAGAGAGGCTAAGACTGTCACGAACAGCAACGCCCTTACGAGTAAAACATGTCTGAGACCAAGCTCTGCCCTCCAGTCCCTCTTCAGGACGTTGACACAGATCTCGCCTTTGTGACCCACGTTGGGATGAAAAATCTTGGTCAAGAAGTATCCCTTGGGTGGCACGGCCGGAAAATCCTTCCCAAGCACCAGCCGCATCCGGAACACCCCTCCGGCAAACGGCGTTCCTTCTTTATAGGGAAACCAAGAGAGCTGAAATTGACTACTAGAATCTTTTCAGCTTTGCTGTGATGAACCCCCTCCACCTACAAATATTTGTTTCCAGGGTTAAAGCAAGACTTCATGTCTACCTATATTCTACAGAAATCAGGATATGTCTAGTCCTATACCCAAACTATTTAAACACATTCTCCAAAGAATTCCAGAAACCATCAGACACCCATCTAAGAACCATCTGAGGTGCCCTGGCCAACTGGTCCATTCCTGTCTGGGACTTCACAGTCTTTTAGGTTACAGATGTAAAAGTTGCAACCATTCTCAACTTGACAGTAGGGTGCCCACAAACATACACTGACAAATTGACACAGGCATCTTTTAGCTGTCCCTATAACAAGCCCTGCAGTGAGTAAAGAATGTTAAATAGATGGACATACTGATAAATTAACTACACCACTTATACTTCAAGATGACTGAAAGGTTCCCAGTGACGTGTACTGTAAGACCATTTAATACCTGGACCCTCAATGGCCGTGTGCAGCTCTGTGATGTCTTCTTCACTAGGGTAGATCTTGATACCCTCAGGAGGGTCAGCAGCCAGGGCAGTGACCTCTTTGTATACCAGGCGCAGAACCCGAGGGGGCAAGTTCTCCACATTTGAGTTCTTGGGGGGGTTGAAAAGATATTACATTTTCAGCAAACAACAACAGTACGTGTCATTCTTCCATAACAGGAGATATAAATGATCAAATCTGTTTATCTGTTTAACAATTTTCTGTAACCCAGAGCAAGGTGAGCAGAAAATTGATGGACGACGTATGATTGAAACTAACGTTTAAAACATAAGCTAGTCTCACCTAACACGATATATTCGTACGTGGTAGACCACATAGTCAGTTTCTGGCAACATCTTCAGTTTCCTCACATTTCAAATAGTACATACAATACTCATCCAAAACGTAAACTTATATAACTTAAAGCATATATACACGTCCATAAATGAGCAATACAAACTTTATACAACAAATTGACAGGCGCAGATAACTGTGTAAAACTAAAAGCCACTAACCGGCTTGTTAAGAGCAACCTCACCTACATGTACTTAAAGCCCTACTAAACGATCCGGTTACCTCGAACTGGACCGCTAGCCGCCGGCTAAGCTGGACGGTGGATAATCATCCGTTGAGATGAACCGAAAACGGCCCTATAACTCACCATGTCTCCGGATGGGGAGCGAATCCGAGTTACAGCAGGTCTCCAAATACACGGCACGCAGGACGGCGGGGGTGCCGGGGTTAGCTATCAGGGTGACGGACAGCGTCACTGGAAAACAGCGCCGGAGCAGCTGGCGTGACGGCGAACCAGCTAACTAACCCAAATGGTGGACCGGCTTAAACGGAACTGATAAACCAGCCGCGCGATCCGTGTCAGGACTAGCAAGCAGCTAGCTAACTAGCTACTAGGATACTAAGTAACCCGGAACGCCGATGTGCAAAAGCAGCGTTAAATAATTAGCTCGGTATTCTCTTTAAAATTGATTTATTCTTCAAGTGACAGTTATAATAAATAATATAGATGTACACTCCCTTTTTTATATTTTTGTGAAAATATTTAGAAGGAAATTATCCGTTCGCCTACGGCCCGTATTACCCTACATTCGTTGACACAGGAACAAAAATACGGCCAGACAATTTAAATCGTTGACATCCTGGCCAATTGTCTTCTGGGAAATGTGTTACGTAATGAGATGGGTAACCTTCCCACCAATCAGCTATCGAAGTGCCTCGCATTTGGCAGCAGCACCACCATCCGGAATAGAGAATGTGAAAAATGCTTGCAAGTGATAGGCGCGTTTGAATAATTCGTATATGACCAATAGTGGAAGGTTGCAGTTCATCAGCAGAATAGAAAGTGTTGCTAAGTTCTCGCTACAGGATTTTAGGCTCTATTTTCCACTCAAGGACAGTTTTTGGAGATTGTCGACAAAAGCCCCAGGTCAGAGGCAAAACGTTTGCTTGGCACTGGAAAATCGACTCTCGATCGCTATGTGCGATATGTTCACGACGTGATCTGATGGAGTCGCTGATGCATCGCAGACGCCCGTCAGATATCTAGCAAGTTAAATATCTGCTGGACTTGTCGGCGACTCCAAGTCCTTTAATGTGAAATGTTGCAACTATGGCAGGTCGTTTTAATATTAAATAAGTAGACAGGATAGCAATTTTTAAATGTCTGCATTGTGATTCTTACTTGTACTAATTGCCATTTGAGATCCCAAATTAAATTCTTACGAGTACAAATATGCATTTGAGACATCCGTAATTCAGCTTTTTCTAGTAGGAATGACGTTACTTCCCCTATTCATCTCTGTTGAGGTTTTTATTTCAGAGGGCAACAGTTCAATTTTTGCTATTTCAAAAGCGAGTCATAGATATTTTAAGTTACATTCATACTGGTAACAATTCTCTTAGATGTCTGCAATTTAAGTATTACTAGTCACAATGTCTGTTTTAGATATCCAAAATGCAAACCGGTTTAACGTATCTATAATGTAATTATGGATATCTAAAACTGCATTTCTTGCCATTTGTAACACAGTTTGAAGATTTACCTGCACAAACACACCTACTAAATCTGGCAATTATAGCTGATGAGTTTGAATAAGACGTGTTTGAGTAGGGAAGTCTGTAAACTGTTGCATACTGGCCTTCCAGGACCAGAGTTGGGGAACAATGATATACATACATGTTCACAATGTACAGGAAAGTGTCCCCTGTAGAGAGAAAGATGTGAAATCTTGGTTTCAGTAATTGTACATATGAAAATGATAGAAAGGCTCTGCCAGGTGGAGAGTGAAATAACAATGAGCTTAAGACAAGATTTCTTTCTTCTTTTGAAAGTTAAGTGTTAGGCAACATAGGTGGCTGCCTGGTTGCCAACTTCTGAGGGGCTGACTTGCTAGCCAATGTCGTTTTGCATCAGAGAGGGGGGTGCGGTGATGCTCGCCTAGTGAACCAAATTGACTAAGACCGGTCCTGGGTTCAAATTTGTGCTTCTTGTAACATGCCACTCCTTCACATAATTATTGTTGGACAAATACAATGTAAGGTGAAGATGGGCTATACAAATGAAATTGAATTGAACAAACTTTGTTCAATTCAAGCAACTTTGTGAGCTAAAATAACCATGTACAGTCAAAGTCAAAATTATTAAGGAGCTGATCGTGGACTACAGGAGAGGAGGGTGGAGGGTACTCCCACATCTAAATCAAGGTAACAAGTGGAAAAGGTCAGCTGCTTCAGATTCTTAGGAAATAACATCAGCGAGGATCTGAACTGGTCACGCCGCATAAGTGGTCATGAAGTCAGCAAGACAGTGGCTCACCTTCCTTCAGTGGCTGGGGAGGTTCGGTATGAGTTTCAGAATACTCACCAACTTTTACTAATGTGGACAAAACTTTTAGCTTCCATGTAAATTTTCAGAAAATTTTTTAGAAAATTGAAGTTTGGCGACTTATACACACAATGCACCTCAGCACTTGGCAACCCTGCTCATACTCTCTTTATGTGGTTTATCACTTCATGGCTGAGTTTTCCACTTTGCAATAATACCTCTTACAGTCGACTAGAATATCTAGCAGGGAAAAACAATCTAACTTGACTTATTGCAAAGGTAGCATCTAGAGCCCGACCGATAAAGGATTTTGAAGGCAGATACCGATACAAATATTTGTTGGTTTTAAAATCCGATATTCCGATATATCGGCCGATATATATATTTTTTAAATTT
>JAODLC010000140.1:2089075-2105521 GCA_026781145.1 Hippopotamyrus pictus | reverse complement strand
CTCATTTGATATGCCTTCATGAGCAAATCCTCTTCACGTTATACAGATTGTTAAAAATCAAGGTTGCATGCTGGACCAGTTTAACCTCATTTGATATGCCTTCATGAGCAAATCCTCTTCACGTTATACAGATTGTTAAAAATCAAGGTTGCATGCTGGACCTCAAAAAATGTAGGAACTTGAGTTCTGACCACATGTCTGTTCAGTGAGCATCTGTAAAAATATATTTTTATATAGTATATATAGAGTTCCTAGAAGCTTTAACTCAGTGCTTAGTCTTAGCAGTTAGCAGTGCTAAGTTTTTCTTTCTGTCTTTCATTTAGTACCTTCCTCGGTGATCAGCTATCTCAGGACGTGTCAGAGATGCTCCTTGTTGTCCAAAGGGAGGTGGAGGAAGACGGGAGCTGGCTTACCACCGACGAGCGAAAGAAGTGATACTTCAGGGACAACAAGGCATTTTCTTCAGGATGGAACTCTTAACTCCAGTTTAAAAAATGGTATATCAGACAAAGCCTTTATAAAAGAACCACTTTTTGGAGGCACTTCATAAATGTTTTAACACTCATGAAGTCCCACACAAATGCACGCACACATAGAGAGAATGCCCAGGAGACTATTTGAAATGGGGTCTATTGGTAAGAGCTGTTACAGACCACCCGGTAGTTTTGAAATTTTTACAACTGATGCATTAGCTGTCTTGTCTATTTATATAACTATGCACTGTACCTTTGAGAAAAATGCAATGAAATCTATGTTTTTGGTCACCTATGCAGAGAACAGGTACAGTATAGTTGCCAGGAAATAGCCAAGTGGTATCTGGAGTCTGTCTGTCTGTTCATCTGTCTCTACCCACTCGACTATGCACATAACAGTGAATGAGAGCGCCCTCTCACGCACTCACTCGGGCTCAGTGGAATTGCAAACAATAAAATTAACTCTTGATATTTATATGAAGCAGCAATTCTGACTCATTTGACTTGGATCAACGGCTGTGCCGATTAAGAGACATGAGACTTCACTTCTGCATACTTGTCAAGACAAGATTTTATTATTAATTTATCTGTAGTAGAATCTGGAATGAAAAACAGTGCCATTCAAAAGGAGCATTAATACCATACAAACTTGGTTTAAGGATCGACAAGGCTGATAAAGGGAATCGGGTACAATCTCCAGCATGCTATATATACAGACCGTCAGGAGGAGAGCTCCTACAAACACAGACACTGTACCACTCTCTTCTGTTTGCATTATTGCTATTGACACGATGTGTCAGGAAGCAGAAATCCTCATCTGTTACTCACTGGAGCTGCACTGCGGCCCCCTGTTTGATCCTTCTCTCTGCTTCAGCCAAAAGTTATTGGGAGCAGCACCCACACATTTTATTATTACAATAATAAGGTCAAGGTTAAGAATCTGCATGTTATTTAGCATGATCTTCCGGGGAAAAAAGATTCAAAAAGTAAGGAAACTGCAAACCAGTAACACTGAAAATGTGTAATTTCTAATGCAATATAAAAACACAAATTTGTGATCGGATAAAACAACATCACCACCACCACCACCTTGAAACAGTTCACAAAGACTGACTGGCTCATGGTTCCCGGACTCAGTTTAAATCCCTGACATTTACTGAAAAAAAAAGGGACGGGGCTTACCAATCAAGGGGTCCATTCATTTAAAACATATCAACGGTAATAATGTTACTAACTTTATATATGGAGATTAGCTTCTTTGTATCAGTAATGTTTCCATTTTTATGAAACTGAACATTTGCTATACTTATACACATATAATAATTAGTGTAAATGCAAATTTCTTGAGTGGGCAGGACTTGGCTTTGATTCACTGTCCCTGTAGAAAGTTAACATGCTGGGAGAGAATACTGTCCGGCCAGAAACATTGATCCATAAGAAGATCATGAAGGGATTCGGAAGACAGAGAAGAAAGAAAACAGTTATTTCCTGAATGTCGTATATGTTGAAAGTTAGTATGATTCCATAATCAAACAAAGTGGTATCAGTTAACTGATCAGTGAATCATTGGGTCTTATATTAAGTTTCTGCATCAGATTTCAATAAATCCACACGTATAAAAATCAACAAACATGCATCACTGAAAACGAGCTTGCATTAATAGCCATCATGGTGGGAAAGTCGGCAGAGCAGAGGAACTCACGGAGGGAGGTGAGGGCCGCCTGGCCACCAGGGGCATGGCCTCATAGCCAGGGCTGCCATTGCAGGAAGCGTTTGGAGTCCTGCCAGGACATGGAGGTGGAAAGGGGGCGCCGCAGGGGAAAACAGGGAGAGAAGCGGGACATTTCATTGAGGTAAAGGGAAAGGAGAAAGGGGTGGTGAGATTAGTATCTGTGTTGGCATAATCTGGAAGGAGAAAAGAGCGATGTGCAATGCGGATGTACCTGAACAACAGGGCGGTATTAAAAACAGAACAGAGACAAAGACAGAATGGCTTAGTTTACTCAGAAATCATTTTCATAAAATATATTTTAAATTTATACATTATAGGAAGTACTAGTGAAGGACAAAATGACACTTTGTGAACCATTTGCTGTATTTTTTGACCCCAATAGATGGTGCTCTTGGTCTGCTATGGGGCATGCTTTGTGCCCTTTTCTGAACAGAGAGCACCATCTAGTGGGGTCAAAAAATATAGCAAATGGTTCATGAAGTGTCATTTTGTCCATAACTAGGAAACACTGTACATGCCACGTGTATGATTTGAACAGGGGTTTTGAGATGGTAGACACCTCACATCTATTATATATGCAGACTGTAAAGAGTAAATTGTTACTATGCAGATGGTGCTCAGAAGGGGGATGGGGGGTTCCTGGAAACATTTACCTACATAAGGTCATAGTTCTTCTGTATATGAGTTTTGTCTCGTAGAGGCCAATCTATGCCTGTCTTACACTGAAAGACAGACTGGCAAACAGACATACAAACAGACAGACAGATTTGTGTTTTGTTTTGCTGTGAGAGCCTGTCAGTGCATCCGCCTGCGTTTCTTTAAACAGGCTTTATAATTACACTGCCAGGAAGCGCATTCATACAGTTAGCCGGTTTACTTGATGTCTGTGACTGCAGAATCAGAGTTAGTCATATTATGTTTTCAGTCGGTGTCAGACAGCTTAGGTTTAATTTACACTTCAAAAATTACTGCCCATGTAAGTCAGTTCTACATAGCCGCTGCTGTGGTTACACACTATAGTTGTCGTTTCATTAGCAAGCATCAGCTCAGCCTTTTCTTTAGCTCTTTAATGCTGGTGTCTGTCTAATGGCTCACAAAATGATGTACACTGAGCAAGTGGACAGGCATGCACATTAATGTCAGTTAGTAAATCAGCCGATGGTTACTGTTTATCTGTCTGTCTGTGTGTCTGCGTCTGTTACTCACGGGAGGGGCGGTGCGCTAGAAAACGGGGGAATCCAGCTGGCCCCCTGGTAACTATAGAAGGTGGGTAGAGCCCCACGCTGGGGACCCATGGCCGTCTGTCTACGTGCCTGATGGGAAGTGAAGGGGTCCTCATTCTCACTGTCGGAATCTTCATACTCTTCCAAATCACTACTCCACCCAAGCAGAAATAGAAATCAATTAATCATACAAATATACAAATTTAACACAAGGGAGGATAGTTGGCTTGAGAGAATTTGTAGTGATGGTTATGTGGAGATGACCGCCTGGCAGCACTTAGACACTTAAATAAATCACGCGGCACAGACTCGGGTAGACAAGGGGCTGTTTGCTGATTGACTTACCTGGGGAAGTTCCTCCAGGCCCCAGGCAAAGAGCAGAGGATGGCGGTGAATGCCAGGGCTGAGAGGAAGGAGTAGAGCGAGAGACAGAGCAGCCCTTCTATGCCATCAAAACACAGGCCTTTCAGAGAGTCCGTGTAATCCTGAGAATGACAGCGTGACACAAATGTGCAGTGTTGGGACGCTTGCTTAATTTTTTTAACAATATTGCAAAATTATTGAGTTCATAACAAAAGTCCATTGACAGGCAAAGTTTAACACATCTACACATATGTCCCACACAGACATTTTCTTTGTAGTGTCATCATTTTTTGACTGACTCATTCAGTTCTGTTCTTGCAATTTTGTTATTAATTGCAGCTGTAGTCACTGGCTCCCAAAGGGATACTAAACACAAATGTTTGGTGTTTTCTTACTGCAAACGTGTCACTAGTTAAAAAGTACCCAGTGAAGCTGCCTGTCAATTAACTTTTTAACTTTGAGCAGCTCTTGTAGAATTATAGTTTGGGCTTCAATTTGTTACTACTTGAAACGAATGTTTGAAACTTGTTTCTAATGTGATATACATTTTTGTAAGAATAAAGTAGTAAAAGAATAAAGTAATGATTTTGTTATAAAGCCACTAAATGTGCAATATTTTTACTCAATTAGCAAGCGTCCCAAGACTTTCTGTGAACCATATTTTACGAAAACCAAAAACGTGTCTCCAGAACATAAATATGAAAGCATCACAAATTCACCGTAGGCTGATAGTTGCATTTCATGTGCGATGGACACAGGGAGACCTTGTTCTTACGCTCACCTCTTCATGCAAGCAGCCAACAAAACTGATAATAAACTGATAAACACCTTTGCCCCTTTGAGCAGCTGCATGGCCCAGGCCTGACCCAGAACAGTGTCCTCACACAGCTGTCTCCAGAAAACCCTTAGCTCCTCGCCAGTTATACAAATAGCTCTTTGTGCCCAGATCTCACACGTCTCTAATTGTTAAGAACATACTGGATGAAGACAAAACAACATTCATTGCCACCTCCTTAACGCTCCCAGCACCCACGCCCTCTGCTCATTTGCATTTAGTCGTAAACACATGGTTTTGTCCAACGAAGCTGGCAAATCTCATCTTCTTATAGAGTAAATAAATGAAACACCTTGGACTGGGCAGCTATTAAAGTCTGGCCCCTCCTGAAATTGGCAGCAGCCAGCATGCTTCTCCAAGCCCATCCTCTCCTCTGTATCCATTCAATCATTTATAGACAGACGGACAGGCCGATGCGCGTATGGATGGACAGACAGACAGGTGGGCACACAGCCAATCAAGCTGCTGTAACGCAAGCGCAGCTCTGTCACGCATGTTACTGTAGCTTAATTCAGCTCAGTGTACCGCAGATATTTTCCACTGGCCAAAACACAAAGAATGTGAGTATTTCCCCCACCCCCGAATCACCCATGATGCAAAATCCTTTGTCTTACACTCATTAAAGGGGTCCTTTAAAAAAAAAAATTCTCAATGAGGCTTTATAGTTCCGCCTTGCTCTAGGCCAAGAATACAGAGGCGTATTGTAAAATCCACATTGCTTATATTAATTTGCATGTTTTTGCTCACAAATCAGTATTAAGCCCTTCACTTATGGACGCCGTGTCTAAGACTTCCTCTTAGCTTGCCTTTGATGTATGGTATCTCTTGGGCCCTGTGGGTTCACATGCCTGTACTGACCTCAAGCATAAGTCTGTTGCCTAGCCTACAAAATTCCTGTCATTAGTAGACACATGGACACTAAAGGGGTGGGCAATCTTATCCAGAAAGGGCCCGTTGTGAATGTGGTATTTTGCTGCAACTCCATAATTAGACTACTAAATTGAGGACTGATTGGAAGAGTCCACACATCAGAGTTTGATCAACTGACTAAAAGGTTGCCCACTCCTGAATGAGGCTTAAGTCATTATCTTGCAGTATCCATTTCTGACCTGCAAGGGGGGGTAATGACCCCAAAAATAAGCAGAGTCTGTCACTACTGCTGCCCTGATGTAGGTCACAGCAGAATGCAGTTGCACGTCACCATCTTTCCATGCATTGCACTTTTCGTGTGTGCAGAATATCTGTGGCCTTTAGCCTTCTAAGAATCGGTCTTTCTTTTTTCCGTAGAACCAAGCTTCCTTGTAACTGGTTTGCAATGATCTTTACCACTTAAGAACCGAATGAAAGCACTTCAAGTGACCCTCTACTGGAGATGCCGTTCTGATTCCTGTTCGTCCAACAAAAGTAAATCTTACATGACAAGAGTGAATAATTGCAAATGATCCAAACACTTCACATAAAAACCAGGAAGGTTTTTCCTTCAAAGAACACTTGACAAGCAGTCCTATCCTGCTCCAGTGTTCTTTTGCACCTATGATAGTCTCTTTCAGATCCAGTACCTTGTTAAGACCTCGACAGTTCAGCAGAGCGACGAGCTGGTGGAAGTTACTCTCCGTCGCATTGAGGATCAGCTGGACCTCCCTAAGTGGCCTCTGCAAAAATGAGAAAGTCCATCACACAACGTTCTCTGCAAATATTCAGCAAAAAAGCCAGTTTGTTTGGTCCCTCCAGAGGATGTTACCCGGGTGTACCTCTGCTTTAGGGAACTGTGAGAGGGCTTCTCGTTCCAGGCTGGAGAGGTGTGTGTGAATGCTGGACAGCGCCCTCTGGGACTGGGTCAGCAGCTGGGAACCATTGAGGCACTGCTTAGCATACTCTCTAAGGTGCAGCAGTCATATACACAGATTATAATACCCAGAAGGGAAGGTCACTAAATACACAATAATTGATTCTGCACTGCTATAGATCGCACTGGGAATGATTCATTACCTGTTGGAAAGGACTGCTCATCTGTTTGCTGCACGTCAGGTAGTAATCCAGTATTTCTGGTTTTCAAGAGAGCGCAATTCATTTAATGGCCACTCAGATCTAGAATGCAGATGCCACGTGCTGGATACAGTAATATCCATTACCTGCGCTGGTTCCCGAATTAAAATGAGAGGAGTTGACTACAAAGGTGTTGGGATCAGAGCAAAAGTCACTTAGAGCCTGATAGAGGGGGAGAGAAAGAAAGAGAGAGTAGGTAGGTTGACAGAGACACACTGACCAACTGACACACTTCTCGCCTGACTCACAGCAACGTTACCCGATTTACTGCGATACAGGTCGGCATGCTCTGATTCATATTTAAAGTGAACGCTGTAAAGTGAAGGGTTAAACTCCCCCCCTCCCAGGGAGGACATCAATGGGCTTTCAGTGAGAGGAGTGGAGAGCGGCCTGACAGCTATGGGATTGTTCACCGCTGCCAGATAAAGACAGTGAGGCTCTGTGAACTGACAGGCTCTGACATCTCTCCCTAGCTCCCAGAAACACTGTCCCTTTTCACACTCGTCCTCTCCTTTCACAGAAGCGTCACAATCCCATCGCCAGCCTTCTTTCAGTACATTACCCATTCACTGCGGTAACGTCTTTATAAATTTAATCAGCTCTGTGTACCATCACGAAAATATCTCTTTTTCATACAACAGTCATCTGTTTCTGGGCCCCGTTACCCATCGTCGGGCTCAGGCCCAGCTCCCGTGCGGCGTACGGCGTTGCCCACTGTATCCATGGCACCCAAAGGGGAGCACGCTCTCTCAGCCTCACACGCTGACAGTAACACACAGCGTGACAGCAGCTGTGTTTGGCTTCCCTGGCAGGATGCCTGACAGGCTCGCGCTGCCATGCTGAACACGGCCCAGTGCCCCCCATCCCCCCAGCTCTGTTTGCTCGCCTCCCTGACTGCGGTTGCTATGATACTCACCACCACGGTGGCAGTTTCCAGCCCCAAGGAGCCCCAGCTAAGGAAGAGGGCCAGCCAGGCGAGCACAGTCATCCTGAAAGCAGGAGAACACCATTATGCTGCCACCACTATTATACACCAGCACCTTAAAGAGAGCAAGGCTTACAGCCATACAGTATCTGTGTCTCCCATGACCCTGACCAGGATTAAAGGATGGATGGATGGATGGATGGATGGATGGATGGATGGATGGATGGATGGATAGAATCTGTTTCTCTAGCTCATGGGAGTTTTATTTACCCAAAAATGTTCTGAGGGAAGAACAAAAAATGAGAGATGACCAATCAGATTGTAGAGGAGGTGGGTCCAAGCAACTAGAGTAGGCAGGATCAACCAATCGGATGTCTTGGTCCCACGTCCTCCAGTTGCTTGGACCCACCTCCTCTACAATCTGATTAGGTTATATTTCTGAACCTTTTTTCCTTCAAACATCACAAAATAATTTTTTTGTAAGTAAAACTTCATTGAGCATTTCTCTATTGAAAGTAAGAATAAAGTATGAGTTTTGTCTATGCCTGTCTTACACTGAAAGACAGTAAGGTCCATACTCACAGGACCAGGAGCCACCGTGCCTGCTTTGCCAGTCCCAGTAGGATGAAAAGGCACACCACCAGGTCCAGCAGCAGCAGCAGCACGTAAGACAGCCACCTGGGGAAGGCAGAGTGTGAGAACACCTCCCTGGCAGAAAGACACGGGAGGATCGGCACTCAGCACAACCTCGGCAGCATGCAGGGCCCAGCGCGTAGGGTACGGCTGGCTTCTTATGCTGTCTGCGTCACATTTTTGTTCAGAACAATTTTCAATAACAAAACAGCATTTCATAAACTTTAATGATTTAACAGTAACTTTCCATATAGACATCAATATATATCAAAAATGTGAAATTTTTACCGTTCACTGATCATTAAGACTCTCTATCTTTATGGAGGGGGGGTTATGAGGAGTTATGTGTTTGCAAAATTTTGTGGTTCTACATTGTATTTCTGTGCTTCAAACCACATTCAGTCTTTTCACATTAACCATACTGATTCATAAGGTGCATTACCGGCTAGGTCCAAATAAACTTACTGACTTTCAGAACCCTGCCTTAGGGCGTGGGCAGCAACGAGAATGGGGGGGCCCGTCCAGCGCAACCCTGTCTGCTCACCTGTAGTCCTCATTCACCATCAGTGTGTTGGCTGCCCAGCCAGGGGAGAAAGGCCCAGACACAGGAGAGGCGGGGATAGTGGGCGGGGGGGCGAGAGAGGGGGGCATGAGGGTGGGAGGGAGAGGGGTGAGCGCGCTGCTGCCATTAATCCCTCTGCTTCTCAGTGGGGGAATCTTGGGGGGCGGGCCTAGCGTCAGGGAGGAGAGGGCGGTCACCACCGTCTCCGACAGGCGTCTACAGGTGCGAGTGGACACCAGGAACGGCATGCTGGTGCTGAAAAGTTCCTCCAGCGTGGTCAGGGGTCCGGAAACAGAGAGCTGTAGCCCCGCAATCGTGTCCGACACCTGACAGACGTGAGAGATGAGAGGGGAGCAGAGACGGGGTGTGCAGCGGCATGACCACCTAGACCAGAGGCCGCCTGACAGGCTGATCAAAACAAGAACTTTCCCACGAGCGTCCCAGAGAATGAACAATTCTTAATCTATTATGCAGAGCCTCACCAGCAGATTTATAGAGCCCAGTGTATAATTGGCTGTGAGAAGCGAAGAGGTCAGTTGATACATCCCATCGTTGGCTTCACTGTTGCCATAGAAACCAATGCCGATGGCAACGCTACAAAAAAAGGAAACAAGAGAGTGCCATATTCAGTTGGTGTGCGCACTTTAGACAGGATGCGAACAAGAGTAAGACATGGGTAGGAAAGGGTTGGAATATGTTTGGTCTGGTAATATCTGTATGTCAAGTTTTGTGTCATTTAAACATCCAAATAATGGTATTTGTTAATACCCCTTAATCCTGTGAAAAATGGTACAGTCCAATCTCTTGCGAAGTATGTGACCCAGATTGGAAAAGGAAAAAAGAGAGACAAAGAGACAGAAGGAAAAATAGGAGGGGGTGACATTTATTTGCTAAAACTAAAATAAGGAAAAAAGAGAAGATTTACAAATGGGATCAGTCTTCTGGTAGAAATAGAGAAACACATAAGGGACTCTGTGCAGGATGGACAGAAAGAGGTATTTAGGATATGCTTCCTTTGCTGAATGACACGATACACCAGTTATGTTCTTCAGAAACTTTTTTCCAGTGCATGTAAATTGCTGTCATCGTGTAGCAGAGCTTGTAGTTAGGAAACTTCAGGGGGATGGAAATTTAAATCAACAAAGTCCCGAACATATAAGAATCTGGACATCATCACCCTGAATACGACTGTAACGTCACCGGGGTGGGGGGGGTGGGGGTTCTGTCTGTCATAATTCTGCTTAGATGGACGGGGATGAACAGACAAGGTACTATTTATTGGAATACACAAGATAATTTATTTTCTAATCCTATTTCCTAAATCCTGGCATTGCAACAAGGGGTCATCTATTTTTATTGATTGGACCAAGCTATAAGTGCAATCACTAACCTTTACATTATTGTGCTGCTGTACAGCCAGGTAAAACTTGGTGACTTTGTGTGAAAGATTCACCTTTAGTTTTTCAGTTTACCGTTTATGAAAATGTAACTAATGACAGTCAATCCATTTAATAGCCAATGGTTTTTGAAGGACCAGAAAATTACAAGGAAGTATGAATTGTCGTTTTAAAGACACAGTTGTTTAAAATAGGTCTTTAAATGCATAAACAACACACCATATTAAGCATAAAGAAGGTTTAAAAAGAAAATATGAGAGAATATAATTTTCTCTGCATTTTTGAAACCCTAATAGTTTCATGTGAGATTCACATTAGGGAAAAAACTACTAAACAGTATCTGAGATAAACAGAAGCAAGAACATCACAGTATCCCATGATTCGATACCAGACTACATCGCCTCTCTCTTTGGTGACAATGGTCCTCTATCACCACTTCCTGAAGCTTCTATTTTATGTTCATGGGCTCTTATGACTTCAGATAAGAGCAAAGGTGACAGGAAGTTGCTATGCAGAGAGAATTAACCCTCATTCTGAGAAGTCATTCGCACTTTCCTGTGAACAACCACAGACTGCAAACATGACAGGAGCCCTTAGTGCTACCCACGTCAACATCAATTTCCTCGAATTCCGGAACGCAGCATGGTTGCTAGACGATCTCACCAGCAGAGAGTGACAGCTGTCACTGAGACCCAGGTGACACAGCAGATGCCCGCCTGCTTCCCGCCACCATATCCGCGTCCCCCACTGGTATCCTCATCCTCGTCCTCCTCGGAGCCAGAGCCCCCGTCGGGACGGTGACAGCAGCAGTAGTGAATCAGGAAGCAGAGCACAACCAGGAGGGACAGAAGCAAGGCAATGGCTGACAGGCTCGACAGAACCAGCAAGGTCTGTGGGGAATGGAAGGGAGAGTGGGAGAACCAGAGAACAGTAGACAGAGGAAGAGAGTGAGAAAGAGAGAGGAAAGGGCAGATAGACTGTAAGGTAAAAGTGATTGCATCTCCAGACAGGGACAGCCCACCCAGAATGGGAGAGATTCATCTCTGCTGGACAAAGAAAAGACTCCCTTATCAGCAGGCTGATACCCTTCTGAGGATAACATCACACTTCACAGAAGTACAATACTTGATAACTGACATTCCACCCAGGGTGTACCCCAGCCCTATGCCCTGTGCTGCCTGGGACAACACTGACCAGGAAGGCAGTTGGAAGATGGATGGACGGATGAATGAATGGATGTGCTGATAGAAATATTGCATTCCATTTCAATAAGCAGATGAAAGTGAAAAGTTGCAGTATGCTGTCCATCTTATGTCATACTACTTTTGCTGTTTTGTACCTTATTTGCCCATCTTGACCAAGTTCCTACTTCCTCCCTCATTCCAATTTCCCACTTCCTCCTTCATTCCTATTCCCATTTCCTCCCTCAATCCTGTTTCCTACTTCCTCCCTCCTTCCATTTCCCACTTCCTCCTTCATTCCTATTTCCTCTTCCCATTGTCCCCCATGCCCTCCCATTCCCTCTAGACACACCGATGAACCTCTATTAATAATCTGTGACCTACTTAAACACATTTACCACTATTCTCCAGCTCCTCTTCTCTGATATTCATCCTCCTGTACTGTTACTTGATGTCCTCCCACATTTCTATATGCACCTAAACCATTATTTGATCTCCTCCCACATTTCCACATCCTCCTGAACCATTACTCGATCTCTTCCCGCATTTCTATATCCTCCTGAACGTTACTTGATCTCCTCCCACATTTCCACATCCTCCTGAACCATTACTCGATCTCTTCCCGCATTTCTATATCTTCCTGAACGTTACTTGATCTCCTCCCACATTTCCACATCCTCCTGAACCATTACTCGATCTCTTCCCGCATTTCTATATCTTCCTGAACGTTACTTGATCTCCTCCTGCATTTCTAACTCCAGCCAACCTCCATTGCTCATGAAATCCCCTTCCTTTTTACAGATGACATCACCGGCTCTCTCCCTGCCTGCTAAATATACAGCCCCACACACACACACAAAGCCAAAGAACAGCATGGAAGCTTAGCTGTATTCTGCAGTTACAGGGGAGCCATGACAAACAGGGGGGCACATG
Organism: Hippopotamyrus pictus; assembly: GCA_026781145.1. NCBI lineage: Eukaryota > Metazoa > Chordata > Actinopteri > Osteoglossiformes > Mormyridae > Hippopotamyrus > Hippopotamyrus pictus. The sequence goes on along the minus strand of JAODLC010000140.1, from coordinate 2,093,218 downwards.
TAACAAAGGCAGCACAGAAGTTACTCATACTGAAGCCTACAGACTGACACCCACGTGATATAACAGGCTGCAGCCCCAAATTTATTCTCCAATCAGTGTCATCAAAGGACTGTTATTTGTAATCTTAACTCACGTACTTCTAATCTTTCTGGGAGTCTCAAAACAGATGGCTTGTTAATTCAAATATTTTGTAAGTGATATCCATAAAGACATCTGTGCTAACCAGCAATGCAATTCCTGCATCTATAATCATATTCAGTCAGTTAAGTCACCTGGTCTCACAAACCATGTTCCCCACTGCTTCTCCAGCTTTTGTCTACAGTGTGATAGTCAATGCTTGGTGCATCCGTTCCTTACATGTCAAATTCCAGTTACAAGTCCAGTTATTCCCGAGGGCTTCTCAGTTTCCTGACCTTTTGCACAGAGAGCCCTGCCAGTGCTCAGGGGTTTTAATCTTAAACATGTTAGATTGAGACCCTCAACAAACAAACAAACAGAAAACAATGAAGCCCAGAGCTGCTATGATGGCCACAGCATTCGATCCCACAACTTGCCGGACAAGAGCACAGAGCCGAAATTCACGGAACTACACGCTGCAAGATTCCAGTATCTAAAAGAACTAGTGGTGTGTTGCTCTGTGGGTTAAAACCCAGGATCGGAAGGTCACCAGTTCAAATCCTGTGGCTGCCAGAGTGATGTCACCGAAGGCCCTTTAAGCAAGATGCTTAACCCCAGGTGCTCCCAGGGCGGGCTAACCCATGTTGCTTTAGATGAGAGGATTTGCTAAACGAATAAAATAAAATAAAATAAAATAATGAAATTTAGATTGACCAGTGCTATCTGTAGCAGCTTGCTGGACACATCTTCCATGCCCTAGGACTGCAAGCAGTAAAGATCAAGCAGACGGTTCGGCTCAGGGTTAATATCAGGCCACCACTTCAGGTATCTTTTGGCAGAAATCAAGCGCTGTCTGCTTGTTGGTGATGTGATTTGCTGTAAATGTACTTAGCCATGGGCCTAAGTGACAGTGACTCCCTTAAGTGAATGTATTTAAAGACTCCTAAAATGCCAACAAATCAAACTCATACAGCTTAGGTATGTTGCAGAGTAGAAAAACATATGAGCTTCACAAGCCTAGCTAAACTGAAGGGTTGCAGTGTTTCTGCTATTTCTCTATATCTCTGATGCTCTTTTTCTAACCATTAAACAACAAATTAGCAACACAACAGAGCATATACAGCTTAGCTAGTTTACAAACCTATGATGTAATATTACTGTGGTATATGCAGTGAACCAGCCGGCGAGGTATATATGGCTATGCTGAATAAAAAGGTGGTACTCTTCATTCACTGAGGCAGTTTGTGTTTTCGTGATATGCTCTAGGTTGCTGAGCCTTGATTTCGTCCACATGTCCGGCAGGTAGCGTGGGCCAGATGGAGGCCTTACCTGCTGGTACTCCCAGCTGTCGGGGCTGAAGACGTTGTCCTGGGTTTGCAGGTTGAAGTCCAGCCGAGGTAGGGCATGACACACCCTCACCCAGAAAGACGGGGAGTAGCCAGGAACTGCCTCCATGGCTCACAACCTTCAACGAGAGCAACATGAGTGCAGATTAGAGAGGGAGTGGGCAGGCGATGCATCTTGTGAAATGTGCCTAGAATGATTGAAGCTGGAGAAAGGGCGTCTCTCAGTGACACATGTCATAGGCGATGCTATGGACATCACAGCAGCGACTCGGAGACAAAGAGCGAACCCTCTATGACCCCAATCGACACCCCACCTACAGAGCAAAGCGAGGGAATGCATGAAACACGCACACTGCCAGTGCACGGGACCCCAGGTGCCGCCAGTCCCACAATGCACAGTAGGACCAGAGGAAACTTTAAATGAGATCTGCAGCAGCTGTCGATTAGCCTTATCGATGCTTCAGCAAGCACACTGGGAGTGCAGGCCTCATGATTTCCTAACGTGCAATAGCATTGGACAAACTGTGGTGAGCAAAGCGCAATGCTTATCAAAGACAGGTCAATAGGACTACTCATGCACGCATGCACGCACACACACACACACACACACACACACACACGCTTATAGACAGTATATATACAGATTTGTGCACATTCCACAGCGTGACTACAATGCATTAAATCGAAGCTACCTGTCCACAGGGATACGTTGCTGGCAAGCTGCTGCTGGAGTCTTGTAATTGTTAATGTAATTACATTTATGTGAGGCTTTCTGTCAGCTTGTTAACACAATGGGCAGTATTGCATAACAGGAGGCCCTTTCAGAGGAGGAGGAAGCAGGAGCAGAGGCTACAGAATGAGTGTGAAGACATTTACAAACGACAGGAGACACCTCTCACACTGGTGTACAAACCTGGTACACTATCTCCTAAAATAACATCTTATTCATCCACAAGTGATGTTTCCCCGCATTATGAGTTCTATGAATATAAATTGTCGCAGCAAGTCTGTTAGGTCAAGTCGAAGCATGCAACTGCTAATGACATCATCTTAAATGCATGGATAGAAGAGGGAAAATTTAATGGAAAAGGAGGAATTAAACCTTATAGCATAGCTTTCAGACAAGTACAAGGCACCTTCATGTGGCATCACGGTCCCTAACTCCCAATTAATGCTGACTGTTTCAGTGTCACTGTCCTTTCTGAATTTATGATCCGTGTGCCCTGCAGATCACTACTGTCCTAATTATGGTTACAACATTTAAACAACTGCTTAAAATCTCTGGAAAATAAAAACCTACAACCAAAATGAAGTGTTCAGTATTCAAAAAAGTATGCGCAGGGGAACAAAGGCAGCAAGCATGCCTGCTTATACACAACTTTACAGTGCCAATAAGTTCATCTCCATGTAATATTGTATTCATATGTTAGATGCATGGCACAGTAACATTGAGGTAAATCCATAACAGAAACATTGTTAGCAAATCACTAGACTGCACCGTATTGCAGAAGTTCTGGCAAAAACCCAAACAGCTTAAACATTTAGCCCACAATAGAAACACAACCTGTTCCTGCATCTGTAACTTACCTTTTATGCCAGTTTTATGCCTTTTATGCCTTTATCAGAACCTTCCCAGTCACTGTGCTTTACTGGTGGGCATTATTGCAAACAGCTTCGCATGAGTTCTCATCTCCTAAGCAGCTCAAAGAACAACAGTGAAAAGAGAAAAACGCAATGAGAAAAATTAAAAGTGCTTATGTAGCTGAATTTATGGTTTCTCTTCAAAGATATTCAGCCTGGATGAGGACCTCAAGAATTGGGGGTGGTTTCTCTGAGGGTTCCGTGCAGCCCTGTTCAGAACTCAGGACACAATGGTTTGCTCAGACAATATCCCTGATTAGTGAGCAGCCATGCGCTCATTAGCAAGGCGAGGAATACGATCTGACGGGGGGTCTCACGTTGACACACTCCATGGAGAAGCTCAGGGCTGAGACTCTTAGCAGGGGAAAAAACAAAAGAGTGATTTTTCCAGTACTGTTAGTGAAAGGCTCTAAAATCCACAAACGAAAAAAACAGGGAAAGAAAAAGATATATCCAAAGGTGATTTAAAGAATCAAAATCCAAAATCCCAAAACATTCACGACAATTTCAAAACTTAAAAATAAAAAGTACACAAATTCCAGGCACCAAAAATAGTATATTGCAAATGGACTGTTACTCTTTCAGTGAGAGGAATGCCAAGAGGCACAGATGCACATATATTGAGTCAGACTCAGAGAAGAGAGTAAGTCCACTTATACAGGGAGAGGGAGAGAGAGGGGATGAGAGGAAAGGAGAAGTCTAATGGATATTAACGAGAGACAGGCAGCTTTTCATGTCAACAAAGAGCAAATCAGCACGCAAAGATGAGTACATACAAAGAGCTTCTTATAGAAACAAGAACAATATCAACAGCTATGTGTCCAGACAGAATAACACAAAGCAAAACACGCAGACGAAGGACAGGGATGGAATGAGAGAGAGAAAGAGAGATATGAAAGGACGCTCTCTCCTACACAGCCTCGATGGTTTGACCAGAAAATAGAAGGATTTAAAAAAAAAAAAAAACTCACACACAATACACACAAATAGAGTGAGGGAGAGAGTGAGAACTGGGTGTTTGTGTGTGACTGGAGGTGGG
>JAODLC010000140.1:2065416-2075473 GCA_026781145.1 Hippopotamyrus pictus | reverse complement strand
TGCCGGGTTAGTGAGTGGGGGGAGAGGATGCCGGGTTAGTGAGTGGGGGGAGAGGATGCCGGGTTAGTGAGTGGGGGGAGAGGATGCCGGGTTAGTGAGTGGGGGAAGAGGATGCTGAGTCAGTGAGTGGAAGGAGAGGAGAGTCAGTGAGGGGGGGGCTTTCTCACTTTGCATATATTTGTTAAAATGTATTATGCTGTAATACTAAGTATTTCTGACTGACAAACACAGAACGCTTTTTTAAAAAAAAAACACAAGATTCTTTTTTTCTTGTAAAATGCATAATTTTAAACTATACATAATTTATTAAAATACAGAAGTAACACTATTCCCAAAATGTATTTGAATGATTGTATTTTTAAATTGTTAAAAAAATTCAGTCTATTAAAATACTGTGACTGTCGACGTGATTCTTTGTTCCCTTTAGTGCCACCGTGTGGATATTAACTTACCTGGAATGGAGCAGGGTGGCAAAGTCACAGCAACTTCAAGACTTCAAAGCCGCTAAACTCAACGCAAAACATTTTTTCTGACCGCAAAACAATTTTTATATACGGATTATCGATTATTACGACACAGATTTAACATAAAACGCGAAATGAACTTTGAATGACGAGCCGGATTGCCAAACTAGTTGATGCTTCAATCAGAGTGAATTATTTGTCTATATAAAATTTAAGCTTTTAAAGTATAAAATGTTATCACGATGGTCCCTTTTAGCGTCTCTATATGCTTACGGTATTTAAATATTTAACTGGGAGATAACACATCTGTACGTTCAAAGTATATTTGGTTTTTGATAACGAAAACTCAACAATAATTGCTGTTTTCGCATTAGTCAGGAATGCATGTTAGTGACTTGTGGCTAAAAGAAAAATTGAGCTAACGGAGTGGTATAATGTTCTATTGCGAGATAAAATGGCGCTATACCAGAAAATGAAAAATATCCCCGATATAACTGGCAGTAAGTTAAATCCTGCAATATGAAATCTAAAATCGTAAATGAGACAAGTCTTTTATAATTTAATAATTGTGTTTAAAATCTTACGAATCGCCCGAAAAGTCTCAAATCGAGAATGTTCGAAATTATTTAAATAAATATAAAGTAATCAGAGGTTTTAAACGTGCACATGTCGGTTCTGCGGTGGTTCGTACGGGTTACAGCACAAGTCAAGGACCCGTAGGCCTATTCCCGGGTTATTCAAAGAATGAGATTTTTTACAAAAAGCAAAAACATGCACATCTATATAAGGGGGAGTTGCCTTTAATAATAAACCGTGGGTGGGACGGCCACGGTGACTGCTGGAGTGCTTTCACTTTCTACGCTAAATTAGAAGGCAGTCAGAAAGTAGGACGTTCCTATCGCTCTCATATTCTTCTAGCAATTAGAAAAGAAGGGGGATTCTTTCAGTTAAAATCAGTTTATACTGTAGAACATGGTGAGATAATGGTCTGGTGCACTTTATCCTTTCAGAGCTTTTGAAATCCATAATGAAAGTGAAGGTGATCTAAAGGATTGGAAAGTACCAAATGTACCGGGGAGCTGATTTCGGCTTTAGAATTTAACAGGAGCTCAGGCATTGCCGTCTGAAGGGAAAGCAAATATTAAATACCATTTCAGAAACGCCTGGAATAGAAAAGCAGACAGGAGACAGACTAGGTGAATGAGCAATTAGTGGCCAAAAAATAGTCTATATATATACTTATATATGTATATAAAAGAAATGGAGAGTTGTATCCTCTGGGTAAGATAAAGCATGAAACTACACGGTAAGACTCATTATACTTCTTATATAAATAAACAGAGCCGTAGACTCCGCACTGATAAGAATATTAAATAACCATATGTCTAACTACCTCTTACTTTAGGATAATTTCTATAATTTTACAGGCTATTAACAACACGTTAGTACGTCAGAATTTATCCTGGTTTCTTTGATGAGGGCATAATCTGTTTGGCTTCATTAGTTTGAAATCAGTATTGCATCGGCTGTCTGTCTCAGCATTGTTTCAGTTTGAAGATGCTTCAGCAGGATGACACTATATTACCACTCTGGATGTGTGATTATTGCAATCTGTTTTTTTTATTTTTTTTATTAAAAGAGGCTGATTTCTTTTGCAACAACAGCAATAGTTCTCTAAATTTTAAATGATGTGTTTAATTAAAATTAATATTTCTCTCTCCTTATTATGCACAGTATTACTGCTCTTGTCTGCTTTGCTTGTCCGAGGAAGAGGGTGTGATGAAATTTTACAAGAAAGCATAAAACATCAGTTGATTTTTATCGACGAGAAGGGTCCTGATGGCTTTGTGAGTTTCTTTCAATAATAATGTAAAATATTGCGTATAATTATTTAGCTCTTATAATCTTATATTTGTATATTTTTTATACTGATGGATAAAATGCTGAAATTATCTCATTGTTCCTGTAATCTATGGATAACCCTCTCTGTGGCTGTTTGTGTCATATTGTGACATATTGAACGTACCAGTTTCTTTGTTGTTCTATTTAACTATATATTGTATTGCATTGATTTGATTTTTATTCTTTTTGACTACATTACAGCGAGAAGTTTTTCCAAAAAACTACGAGATTTCGCATCCTTATAATGATTCCCTATTGTGTGACAATGACCCGGTAAGACTGAGTGATTTGTTTTCCTCTGTATTTTGTGTCTGACTCATATTCTATTTATGGGCCCTATCCTATTCTTAATTTAATTAAGTGATTATTTGTCATTGTTGACACACCACAGCACACAGTGCACAACAATGAAATGTGTCCTCTGCTTTTAACCCATATGTCACTTTCGTGACATAGCAGGGGGCAACTAATTCAGCACCCGGGGAGCAGTGCTTGGGGGCAGTACCTTGCTCAGGGTACCTCAGTGGTACCTTGCTGGTCATTGATTCGATTACGAGTGCACTTCCCTAGCCATTAAACCACCACTGTGCTACAAAATTTCTTGATTTTGATTGTAGATACCCGTAATATAGGATCTTTGTCACCATAAAAAATGTGTGATATTTTTCAACTGCATGTGTAATGCATAGTCATAGATGTAGTAAAACAAACTTAATTGTAAACGGGTGTGAAAAGTATTCAAGGTGAGAGGCCTTTCCTTTCAATAACCTGTTATTGATGCCGTGCCCCTGTGTCCTTTACATTTTATCCTCTCCTCTTTTCCTCTTTGTTTCACTTTCTGTTAGCCAGACACTGATGTCTGTCATTGTTTCCCTAACCCTCACACTCTCCTTCTCTGCTCTCTCACAGTGCTGTGTCTTCCAAGCTGCTGCAGTTCTCTCTCATTCCTGGTTGCAGCTTCTTTTGAATCTGTGGAGACAACATTACAGATACCCCTTCATCAGTGAGCTGAAAAGAAATCTCGACCAAATTTCAGATCAGGTACATAACAATATTTTGATCCATCGCGTCCATTTTTGCAAATCTCAGGGTAGCTATTAGCAGCATGACATAATTAGCTATGAATACATTAAGAGTGGCTCGGTGACCAAGTATGAGGAGCTGTGCGCTGCTGAATGTGGGGAGAAGATCTGAGGTATTACCACGAAAAAGATGCCACATGCCACCTGTATTAATCAGAAGACAGGCAGGTGTTGAGGAACTTAGGATGTAGATCCTCTGTAATTTTGCAAGAAGGTGAAATTATTTTGGATTAAGATGAAATTGTTTTAGGTGAGACTAAAATTCATCTTAACATGTACAGTACGGATGTCGAAAGAGAGTTGTATGCTAGATACTGTAGGGAAAAGAAAGGGAAAAGGTAGTGTACTCATGCAAACAGTATAAAAGTACTGTATGCATAAAAATTGCATAAAAGTGCTGTTAAAAGTACTGTATGTATAAAAAGACCATAAATATGCTGTAAAAATACTGTACTCAGATAGTATATAAATACTATAAAAGTACTGTATTCATACAAACAGTACAAAAGTACTGTATGCATAAAATCAGCATAAAAGTACTGTAAAAAGTACTGTACTAATAAAACAGTACAAAAACTTATGGGAAGAAGCCACTTTAGTACTGCAGACTGAATTACTGTACAAGTACTGCAGACTGAATTAGTGTTAGAGATAATTGCATTCTTGTGAGCAGTCTCTTATGAGCAATCTGTTGTGAGCTTGTACTGCATAAGCTGAGTCTTTACCCAATAGAAGTAGGCAAGCTTGGATAGTGAAGGTATAGTTATTCCCATCAACCTGTATGACCACCCCTGGCTGTGCTTTCACGTTACATGTGAAGTGTCACCTAGGGAGTGTCCATAGATAGCCAGCTATTGCAATTACAGTGACCTGAATACCAAAAGTGTCCTGGTGTGATCATTGCTTTCAAGGTTACTTTATTGTCTTCAACAGCCATACATAGTGACGTGAGATAATGTTTCTCCATGGATTGCAATGCAACATTTATCGACATATAACAAAATACAATGTGCAACAAGGACAAAAATACTAAACTGTGCAAATATATAACAATTTAGGGCCACGGAGTATTGAGGTACTTTCTGTATACATGTTTAAATTTAACCATGATAGTGTGTCAGAGAACTACCTAGCAGCATGCTGGCTATCAATTATTGCACCCAAGGAAAATATCAGGTGAATGTTAATATGTCTTACATTATACACCATAGATGAGACGAAATGAAATGCATTTTTTCCTTTTATCCTCTACCTACAGATACGGGCCATTCAGTCAACAAACGCTAACGTTGTAGTGTCGTCCCCTGAAACACTTCTAAACTACACAAAGGCTGTCTTTTCAAAGTGGTTAGATCAATGTGCTCTTACTGAAAAGTCACTCTGTGAAGCCTCAACATCTAACACACCATTGAAGGATGAAGAGGAAGTAAACGGGGACTATTCTCACCAAATCGAAGACAGATTCTCCAGCGACCAAACTCAGCCCGGTGGGGCTGTGTCACCCATACCATCCTCAGTCTTTATCTGTTTGGCTTCATTCTCTGTTTTGTGTTTTGCACAAAGCATATTTTGAATGCCTGTGACGGTTTTGTTTTGCCCATTGTATCATATCACACTTTTTGCTATACCTGATAATGAACTCAGCGAATGGAAACCTTTTCTCACTGTACCTGCCTCTTTCAAAGCCTGGGGAAAAGACCATGAAGGGCATCTGACTGACCCCAAGACAAGTTCTGACAACTAAATACAGGCATTTACTCCATGGAAATGTCTGGTTCAAGCGCAACAACACAATGCATATCTCCACCATTTAAACTCACAGCATTATATTTATTATATTAATAATTAAAATATATGCATAATTAGAAATATCTAATATTTATACAGTATTTATTATTATAAACATATAATGAAATACATACTATATATTTATTATTAAATATAACCACTGGACTCAAAGATAACATTTCGATTCAACAAATGTGACTTTTTTTATTGTTTGTACCATGGATTACATTATTTTTAGCTATACACATCCTTGGAGTACAACATGGACCAAAATTTCATCAATGCTTCATTCAAGCAAATGTAGATGCTATGCTGATGTTTGAAAAGCACTGTGCTGTAGCATTCATGCACTGACAGTCTTATGCACTGGCAATCTTATGCACTGACAGTCTTATGCATTGACAGTTCAATGCATTGATAATCTGATGCACTGACATTGACAGCATTGCATATGCATTGACAGTCTTATGCACTGACAGTCTGATGCACTGACAGTTCTATGTATTGACAGTCTGCTGCACTGACAGTTCTATGCATTGACAGTCTGATGCACTGTTGGACTGTTTTATGTATTGACACATTGAATAGACATTTTCGGTTCCATAGGGATGAATTCTGATATATATTAGGCACGGTGGTAAGTTATTCATGTGGAAACTCAAAAAATTATACACATTCATAAATGCATATATAATCAATTCTCCACTTGGAGCTGGGGAATTCAATATGGTGCCTGGATTATAACCATAATAATTCAATCCAGTGTCTGGATTATGACCATTATCATCAGTGTCATTTGTGTTGTATTAATCAAAATATATTGAAAATGGACGGTTGTTCTCATTAAGAGTTATCTGCCGAAGTGTGCCATTTTCCAACATCAGCAGGAACATCATTTTCATAAATTAGTATGATATTGCATCTTAATAAATGTTTGCATGTTCTCCCGATGTCACGACTTTCCTCCAAGTATTCTCCAAAAACACACATTTACATTTTGTGTATTTAGCAGATGTTTCCATCCAAAGTGACATACATTTTTGATGAAGGCAGGGTCAGTCAGTGACATCATTTTGCTGTCCCTGGAGATTAGAGACCTTCCCGTAACAGGCATAGACTCCTAACCCGCTAATTCAGGTAAATTTAGTTGTAATTTAGGAAAAATCCTGCACAGCGTGGCCTGAGGCCTAGAAAAAAACTGTCAAGCTGCCAGTTCCAGAGATATAACAAGAATTTAGCAGTCAGCACTTAGTAGAACAACTGCTGATTGAACCTTCAATGCAATAATCAGCCTTGAGTTCAAGAAGTTTATCACGCTAGAAAACCTTTGCTTTAATAACTGTCTTATTTGGAAAATGCTAGCTGGTACTGTTATACAATCTGGAACATTGACCCTTGGAATGATCCTTGGACACAGAATGTCTTCCAACCCTGGTTCTGTGTCCTTTGAAGCACTGTTTGGTTTACCGCCCCAACTACCACCAAGGGCAAAGGAAAAACCCTGAGGTGCCAGCTTACTCATAGCACTACCAGCACCGTCACGTAGATCCGCCCCTCACAAGACTCACTGTGACTTACTAGGTAACAGCAGCGGAAGGTAATTTTTTTTTAAACAGGGGAAACAGCATAGATAGCTGACTGTGTAGCCAAAAAGGACTTTCTTTATTTTAGTTGGTTAGCTACTTATACTACACTTTTGAACAAATCTGCATTATTAAATCCTGGTTTAATCATGGTTCTGCTGACTTAAGGCTGCGCTGAGCAGCAGGTTGCTTCCAGTTTCAAAATTTCTAAGACAGCAGCACACAAGAATAAGATGAAGCAGGAGATACTGGGAATGACCAGAAACCAGCCAGGTAGAGAGCAGAAGCAAATTTCTAATGCCAGCGATGACCGTTAGCAGCAATGGGCTGACCGACTTCATATTAATCGTGTTAGATTCGGAATGAGATCTTGTTCTTCATCTTATTCTTAAATCGTAGAATGACATTAAGTTACCTTCAAAAGGAATGGGAAACATTAAGTGCAGGTGTGACGTACATTGCCAGAACAGTTTGTATCTAGTTGTTTGTACCATGCAGAAAAGCTTGCTTTCCAGGCGGGTCTAAAAAATCCGACTAAGTCTATCTGTCCAATTGACATTGCCTAGGCAAAAACTATGTATGAAGCTCTCATAGATTCTATGGCTATGCATCGGCAAGAATGTGGCGAGACGATACGTATCATGATAGAGGTGTTACCATTCAACATATGGCGATACTGTAAGCAAGGCAATATACAGTATTGCAATTTTTAAAATCTAATTTTAGGAAAACTGTCATCAAATACTGAACACACCACCATATACCATGACTTACTTGTTGATCTCTTATTCCCTTGAAGTGTGTGTATATGTTTGTGCTCTATACATATGCCAGGCCATCCAGTTCATGGAGATACTCTGCTGTGTAGTCTGTGCTTCCACATATGGCATCCAGACTCCCCTTGAATCTATACTGGATAAGCAGCTGGAAAATGGATGGATGGATGGAGGGATGGATGGAGGGAGGGAGGGAGGGCAGCTTCTTGCTGGTGGTTCCAAATCTACTACAAGAATTTACATTTACTTCATATAACAGACCCCTTTATCCAAAGTGATGTACAAGTGAGGCAAATAGCGCGTTACATATGGCTGACTAGGTATAAGTGCAGCTAGGCTGAGCTTCCAGTGAATGTAGTGCAAGTGTAAGCAGTATTGGAGCTAGAGGTAAACAAAGTCACTCAAACAAAGTATGAACCCGACAAGAGAACTATTCAGTCAACAGAGTGTGACACTGACAGCATCTGAGAAACATCCAGAGTATAGGCTAGGAAAGCTATTCCTGGAACAGTCTAGAGTGAAACCGAAAGCTAGACATCACAACACATTACGATCACACTGACACGAGCACTGGACTGGGAATTTGTGCCCTGTGCCATCTGAATAAAGCTTCAGGAAATCCATCATACAGCATTAATGAGTATCACAAATGGATCCACTTCTCACATTATGAATTAGCCTTCCATTAGATGTCAATAAATACAGTGCTGTATGATGTCTTATGTTCATGATGGATCTCTCTACATACATTATACGGCCAAAAATAAGTAGACGCCAAATCATCTGGCATTTCATTCCGAACCTAAAGTAATGAAGTCGGTCGTATATTAGCTGCTATACTCTTCTAAGAAAGCGTTCTATTAGATGTTCATGTATTCCCATTAAAGTTGGTGATTAATGTTGAATGATCAAGGGCCTGTATCACAAAGCCAGATTTCTTGTAGTTGTCTGGGCTAAATGTAAGTGAACGAAGATAAATTCCATTTAAATTGGGGTATCACCAATGTGATGTTACCTAGCTTACAAATCTGGCTCTGTGATTCAGACCCCCGGGCCTTCCTGTGAGCTGGAGTGGCCGACTTCACAACTCAACTCCTGTGAGTATTTGTTGCAGGCGACCATGTGACTAAGTGCTTAATTATGCTCCTGGGTCAGCAATGGGCGTGGCCCTAATTAATACAGGTGTCCACATTTAGTCAAATAGTGTATGTTAGCTCAAAACTTCACTGAATGTCACCCCACTGCAGTAATCATACAATTTAGACGCTCCTCTACTTACGAACGAGATACGTTCCGAACGGCTGTTCGTAACTTGAAATATTCGTAAGTCATTATTCAACATCATTTTAAGGGTATAATAAAGTACAAAGAACTAGGATGCTGGGAGTATGACGCTACGCTGCTGCACAGCGAGAGTAGCGGCCAGAAGTCGTACTAGGCAGAATTGGTGCACAGAAAAAAAATTTGATGTTGTGGACAGAAAACAGGAGCCCAATTAACACAATTTTGACTTACAGTCCTCTTCATTCGTATGCCTGAAAGCTTGTAAGTTGGAGTAGTTTTTTAGTGAAGTAATATTTTTAAGCATTTTTAAATAACAGTATTTAAACTTTTCCTAAAGCATTATTAATTTCAGGAACTTTACTTTGTTACTTTCTAACCTGAGTCCATCACAGAGTAAAAAACAATTGGTAAAAGGACAAAGGGTCACTTTCTGCTGGCAAGCAGGACCATGAGAGGTGTATCTAGCAGACCTACAGAGTCAGACTCAAACCCACCTGGCACTTCATCAGACTGATCGTCAGAAGACGCACCAGAAGATATTCCCTGGCAGCATTTAAAGGAGCTTTTTATTTTCTAGCCACAAAGGAACAACGGTAGGTGGTGCTGGGTAGCAGTGCTGACTTATTATTTTTTTTAGTCCCTGTGGACAACGATCTATCGGTGGGCCAATTTAACATCACATGCTGTCTAAAGTAAGTTCACACACTTTTACACCACGTACCATCTGAGAAAGTATTACGCTCACAAAGAGATTGTCGGTGGGTATTGGGAACATACTTTAAGTTAGAAAGCTGGACTGAAATCCACATTGTAAATCTCTTATAAATCTTTCTGTTGTCTTGCTTTATGTGCAGACTAAGCCTCCTTTGAGATTCAAGATTCTTTATTTGTCACATACATAGTTATACAAGTCCAACGTGTAGTGAAATGTGCCCTGAATGACCCTTAGACTGTGCAAATCAAAATCAGTTTTAAGAATAAAGTCAACAAATTTTTAAAAATCTTACAATAAACTAAAAGTTTAAGTAAAAAAAAAAAACTAAGAATAAAATATGTACATAATACAGAGAAATATAGGGTAAGACTTTACTTAAAGTCTGCATGCGTAACGCATTATAGATACCTTCATAATGCATTATAATGCATTCATAAAGTATTATAAACATGGCTATAACTAT
>JAODLC010000140.1:2044925-2063182 GCA_026781145.1 Hippopotamyrus pictus | reverse complement strand
TAAAACCCTGGGTTCCTTTAAATCAGAGCTAGATAAGATTTTAACAATTCTGAGCTATTAGTTAAGTTCTCCCCAAATGAGCTTGATGGGCTGAATGGCCTCCTCTCGTTCGTAAATTTCTTATGTTCTTATGTTTAAACTGTACATGTGCGTAGGATGTTAGAACTATGTATTTAAAGTGCAGTGTGCCTTGTTGCAGGTGACTTAAGTATAAATATAAGCAAAGATGGATATGTAATTTACAGATTATTAAAATAGCAGGTTGGCGACAGGTAGGAAGAGTTTACATGAGTTGTGTATTTTAAGGATATAGTGGTGGCATGTCTGAGGATAGAAGCTCCTCCTGAGTCTCTCTGTTTTTACCGTAATCCTCCTAAAGCGTCTGCCTGATTTCAGCAGCTCAAAAAGACAGTTACTGGGATGAGACGAGTCTCTGATGATCCTGATTGTTCTGCTCCAGCATCTCCTGGTATAAATGTCCTGCAGAGATGGTAGAGAAGACCTGATACAGTGCTTTGCTGCCCGAATCACTCTCAGTAGTCCCTTAATGTTTTGTACACAGCTGTTTCCATACCAGGATATGATGTTCTGAGTCCACAGCACCAGAGTGAAAAGTCCTAAGAATTGCTAGAAACACTCAAAACTGCCTCAGCTGTCTCAGCTGCCTTCCCCCACAATGATGATAATCCCTGGTTAGTCACTGTCAGATACCGACACCCAGGAGCTCATTTATAAAGGCTTTGTAAGTACAAAAAAGAAAAGAACTATCTGTACACACATTTATACAAAGATTTTGGGATTCATAAGGAAAAACGTTTGCTGGAGAAGTTCACACCTTTGCGAATGGTGCAGAGCAGTCATACAAATATTTTGAGGAAATAGAAAAAAAAAACATCTAGCGACAGAAATGTGCTTCTAAGGTACATTTATAGGTAGTTTTAGCGCTTGGTGATATGCGCATTCATCAATACAGAAACATTTACATTATATCTGACACAACTAACATTCAGCATTTATTTTATTGTTTTAAATGAATGACTTTATATATACCAATATATTCATTGCGTACATACTGAAAAGTCAGAGTAGGCACCAACACGTGTGCAGGCTCGCACGTATGTATGATATGTGCATCATCGTCATGGCGTATTTAGCTTTGTTAGAGGACATTGCGTGCAGTCAAAACTGAAGGGAACGAGTATTTAGGCATCACAATATTTACACATAGTTTTTCCAGTGATGATTTGTGGATTATCAGCCGTTTTAGACCTTAGAAGTACTGACAACACTAATGGGAACTGGCTGCAGATCAGGGGTATCCCAGCCCACATTGGGTTCTGCTACTCCTCAAGTAGTAGCTGACTGTCAGGACGGTATATTAAGTTTCCCTGTGGTGTGGATGTACAGGCAAACATTACAATGCAATTCGCAACAATATACAGCTTATTTAATGTCGTGCTATTGGTTGCCGGCACATAGCTTTCTGTCCACAAAAGCAGCTTCATTCTCTGATGGTACTTTTACTGCAATATCATTCCATCGACCTGCAGCTCATCTGTGATACCAACATGGTTTTAACAAATGTTGTGCTGTCTGGCTTGGATCCATGTGGGATGCTTGAATTTTACAAGACAGCCATGTGGGCCATACACTTGCAGCCGGGCCACTTTGAGTCGGATGGCTGACGACTGATTGGTGAGTTGAATATACACATATATACATGAGATGTTCTTGTATGTACAGCTATGGAAAGAATTAAGACACCACTCTGTCTTTTTAATCAAATCTGCATTTTTAAATTCTGGTTTAATTGTGGTTCTGCTAGGAGAAGGCTGCACTGAGCAGCAGGTTGCTTCCAGGTTCAAAATTTGTAAGACAGCAGCACACAAGAATAAGGTGATGCAGGAGACACTGGGAACAACCAAAAACCAGCCAGGTAGAGAGCAGAAGCAAATTTCTAATGCCAACAATGACCGTCAATTTATCCGACAGTTTCTCTTGAATTGTAGGATGACATCAAGTGACCTTCAAAAGGAATGGGAAATATTAAGTGCAGGTGTGACGTACATTGCTAGGACAGTTCATAACAGGCTCCTAGAAGCAGGACTGAAGTCGCATACAGCAAGTAAGAAGCCCTTCATTAATTAGAAGCAGGAAAGAATCAGGCTGCAGTCTGGACGCAAACCCATAAATTGAGAAATGACTGAAACAAAAAAAAATTGTGCTGTGGTCTCTTTTTTTCCACAGCTGTATATTTTCCTTTGACTCATGTGTGTGTACCACTCACTGGAGACAGCAGTTACCCACTTAAATGCTAGCTATTGACCCCATTTTACTAACCACACAGCGAAGGGGAATGCCGGTTCAATATGGTATGAGGAGTGGAGCACTTAGTGTCAGAGTGCACCATAGGGTGTGTGAAAAACACGTGGCTGTGTTTGGATGTGTCAGGCGGTGTTCTGATGCGCAATAGTATATCAGCTTGTTGTGTCCTGCACAACATATACCAACGACAACTTGCCTCCCTCTGAATCGGCAGATAGCGAAGCAGATGATATTGTTGCTGAGAACCTTCCTGAACTGGCTGACCTCTCCCCTGTCAGACTGAGGGAGACGGTATGCCAAAGGATGTAAAACAAACATGTGTACACCTTTTCATTAATTCTTTTAATGCAGTGCAAATTTTTCCCAAAAGTACTTCGATTCCCTTCAGTTCTTCATTCATGGTCCTCAGATTTCCTACCGTCTGCCTGTGCACTGGCGTTTGTGAGGGTGCACCCACGTGATCTTAGGGAAGGCTGCACCACCACCCAGACACGTTCTGTTATTATAGGGGCAAAACATCGGTGAAGGGTGGCTCTCGGCTGACGACCCTGCAGCCGGCAGAAGGGCACTGTCAGAGGTGCACCAGGCAGAGATGCCAAGCAGGTGGTTTCACCTACCTGTGCTGAATATTGCAAATCTGGCTTGCCAGTGACAACTGAGAATAGAGCAGTTGACATCCAGGAAAGATTGGAAGGGGGCCGGAAAAGACTGGCTGGCAGCAGGGAAAACTGCACCAGTGATGGAAGGGTTAGTTACCCACTCCACATGGCTGTGTAACATTGTTACTTGGCCACTACAAAACTACAAGCAGGTTAAGGAAAAAACAGCCAGATGGTACACTGAGAGGCGGGATGAAAGACAGGACAGAACTTATGATAATGACTAATACGGCAACGACAAAGGACCAATGGATCCCCAGAGAATGTGGCTGTGGATGACAACTCACCGTGGCCTGTGCATCCACCAGGTTATGGCCAAATGTGGAGGAAACAACCAGATGCAAGCTTGCACTGCAAAAGCAGGTCAGACAAGGAGGAATTTCAGCCAGGCTGAGCACCACAGTGCTAATGATTCCACCATTGCATCTGGCAAGGGAACGGAGCGGCCTTCACAGCAAGACGTGCAACATGATCTGCACCACCCCCAGTAACATTCCAGCGAAACAACCTCAAGCGTACCCACAAGCGAGGCACCAGAGAAACCAGTCCGTAAAGCCAGTGTCATGTGGCCCAGAGCCAATGACAAGGAAACATGGAGGAGTTTTGAGGTAAGCCTTTTCACTATCCTGCGGAGCTCTCTAATGGGCAGCATGACCTCCATGTAGGGCATGTTTGGTTACATTGTCTATGAGGAAGGAACCCTGAGGTTTGGAACAAAACCCAAGAGAAGGACCAGCCCAAAACAGAGCAGGAGACAGGATTGGGAAATAGCCCAGTTGGTTAAAGAGCAATGCCTCCTGCAGAAGGGGCAGGAGAAGGAGGGACTGAAGAGTCTATGGGAGCATATCAAATCAAGACTCGCTCACCTCAGATGAGCTGAAAGAATTTGTAAGCGCAGGAGCCAGAAAGAAAAGGCCAGGGCAAGCTTTCTCAAGGACCCTTTCAAATATGCCAACAGCCTTCTGCAAACCAGAAAAGTCCTGCAGTCTCTCTATTTGCAAGGGGGTTAGGAATGACAACATTACTTTTCTGGTCGATGGTGAGAAGATCCCACTCCAGGCAGAACATCCTGTCAGAAGTCTTGGAACGCTCTACAGTATACAGCTGATCTATCTGATAAGCAGATGGCTGCCACGGTGACATCCCAGCTCATGGATAGCCTGAACAAGATTGACCAGAGCTACCTTCCAGGGAAGTTCAAGGTCTGGTGTTATCAGCACACCCTCTACCAATGGGTGATGTGGCCATTAAAGCTGAGTTACATCACAGCTTCCACAGCACTGTGGATGGACGCAAAAGCCAACAATTTCATCCGCAAATAGCTTGGCCTCCCTCAGTGCCTTTCCAACGTGGCACTGTTTGGCAGAAACACACTCACACTACCACTGAAATCCATTAGCCTGGGCTATAAACAAGAGATGGTGAGACTTGTGTTCCAACTGAGAGACTCACCTGATCCGATTGTCCGAAACACTAAAACCCAGGTCCGAACAGGACATCAGTGGAATGCAGTGCAAGTGATGGAACAAGCCATCAGCTGCCTGAAGCAACAAGAAGTTGTGGAGGTGTCGCAATAAGGGAGGATCGGTCTCGGTTGAGGACAAACGCCCAGGATGTGGTCTAAGACCAATGAGAAGGAGAGGATCAAAGCAGTTGGCCAGTACCGCCAAGGGAGGTGGACAATCTGGGAGGCAGTGGTAAACAGGACAATTACCTGGACTGACATGTGGAGGATACCTCAAGCCAGACTCAGCCTTTTCATCAGGGCAACATATGATATCCTTCCAAGCCCCCAGAACATTAACATCTGGTATGGCACAGAGGAGAACTGCCAACTCTGCTGCTCGCAGAACCCATGCCTGCAACACATCCTCTATGGTTATAAGGCAGCATTAACACAGGGCTGGCTGAAATTCTGGAGGCACGTAGGCTTGAAGCGAACAGAACCAGTCCAGTGCTATCTCAGAGATTGATTCACTTTGTAAGACAAGGAGACCAGGACCTGTCCTACACTCATAGGGCGTGGTCTCTCTTGACACCTGGAGCTGAGTGGAACTTAGCAGCTGACCTTAACCAGCTGCTCAGGTTCCCTCAGGAGATCACCCCAACCTCTCTGCGATCCGATACAGTGCTCTGGTCCTCCCTCACCAAGGCTGTCATCATGGTTGAGCTGACCATTCCGTGGGAGGAAGGAATGGAGGCTGCCTTCGAGAGGAAGAAGAACAAGTATGCAGAGCTGGAAGGTGCATGCTCACAGGCCGGGTGGAGGGCATTCACATTCCCACTGGAGGCTATGTAGGAACATCAGCTCAGCATGTCTTCAAGTCCCTGGGCATCAGAGGTACCAATCTAAAGAGAGCCATCAGAGGTATTGCCAAGGAGGCAGGGCAGGTGATCTTCTGGCTCTGGCTCCGCAGAATGGACAAGCAATGGGGAAGCATGGATCTTAGGGCCAGCTGCAGGGGGCGGTAGGGAGATGTCCCTATTGCTGCTCCACCACCTAGAGATGTTCCGGGATTAAAGGAGCAAAACATTGGTGAAGCCGGCAGAAGGGCACTGTCGGAGATGCACCTGGCAGAGATTCCAAGCAGGTGGTTTCACCTACCTGTGCTGAATATTATTCACTTCACATTCAGAAGAGTTTCTTTTCTTCCTTCTTATGGTTGCATAATTGTCTCAGAAATGGCATTTCAAACATAGGATGTGTGTGTCTATAGATACATGTGGCTAATTTGCATTGTAAAATTACTGTAATTACTGGAGGGGACTAGGGTGGTCTCTTAAGGGTGCACGCCTGTTTCTACAGTATGCGGGATTTATAAATCTGTAAGGCACGCACCTTGGTTTACACAAGGTTTTATAAATCTGACTTTTACTGCTTGCACAAACGTCTCAGTTTCTTCTGCAAATATGTGCAAACGTTTTCATAGCTGAGCTCCTAGATTCCTGAACTTGGTGGAAAAGAGCTTATTTGACCAATTAAGGGAGTGTGTGGTGAAATTTAATGAATACATCACTGGGTTGCCTGTTAGGAGAGATTTTTCTTCTACAAATTCAACAAGATAGCAATAACCTTTTGGAGAAAAGAAGAATTATTTCTTAATCTTTTATTATTATGTTAAATTCGGAGTCAATATAAATCAAATCTATTATCTATTTACTCAGTAATCTGTATACATTCAGTATGACATGTTTTTTATAAGCATCAGTTGTTGCTAGGAGCTAGCAGAAGTGGGAGGACGTATAGTTGGGGCAAGTTGTTGATGTGTGATAAAATTCCATTCTACCCCAATCAACAATTATCCCATGTTTCACCTAAACATACTACCCAGATAAATGACGAGTTTCTCTCTGTCCAACATTTCTATACAGTATGGTATATAGGAACGAAAATGATGTGTGCAAAAAGGCCACACAGGGCAAACAGGACTAAACAGCATTAAAAAACGGTATGCGCAAACATCAAAACATCTAGCCGTTTCTGCAGTACAGGGTAACGGGGACCTTAAATCTAACACCAGAGAAAAACAGGGCACAAAATGAGGGGACCCTGGAAAGGATGCCAGTCCACCACAAGGCAGAACACAAGGAGAACACAAACTCCACATGCAATCCTGCATAACATAGGGAGAACACGCAAACTCCACATGGGGTCCTGCTTAACATAGGGAGAACATGCAAATCCACATGGGGTCCTGCTTAACATAGGGAGAACATGCAAATTCCATATGGAATCCTGCATAACACAGGGAGAACATGCAAACTCCACATGCAAGCAGTAAGAGCAAGATTGCCAGACACGGTGCCTGCATTATGCAATGTGCAAAACGTATTTTAAAACTTTGAGAACGCAAATCTTCAGACAGTAGCCCGTTTGTGGATTCTTCTCCCACTTATCCATCATCACTTGTCCTTCTCAGGCAAGCTGGGACCCTTAAAATTTCACACACACGTCCTAATTCTGCAGTCATGCTGATAACTTCCGTGCTGTGCAATGATAATATTTTTTTCAAACAAAAGGTCATAAAGTTCCAGATGTGTGGTTAAGTGCTACATACCACAAGAGCATTGCACAACTATGCAGTGCACACCCAAGTGACTCGATCCTCACTTCATACACAAACCACGGCAAAAAGGCCAAACACCAAATATTTAGCACATTGTGTTCTGCCTTCTATAAGCATTTTTTCTGAAATGTAATATCTAATACACGGATGCCCAGTTACTTTAAAATTAAGACGTTTTCCAGATTACTTCTTGTTTGTTTGTGAAACAAACTTCCTGTACATTTAATTTTGTTCTGCAGATATGTCTAAAGCTTAACCACGAAAAGTAAAACCAACTGGAATTCCTCTGGTACCACTCTTATCTTATCGGTTCCATGTCATTGTCTAGAACGAATGTTAAGTTAAACGAAGCAGAAAATAACATGCGGCTGCCTCAGGCAGACATTTCGGCAGAACTCGGTTTCCCAGGTTTCCCCGATAATATTGACGGAAATGCGTTTTACTAAGATGTCTGCGCCCGGCGAAGACACGTTTCCCACAGCAGCTGATGAGATGGAGGAGATGGAACAAAGTAGTAGCGAGGAGGACGAAATGAAAGAAGACGAAGAAGAAAACGAAGGGGGAGAAGGGAAGGAAAAAGTTTACGTTCCAGGAAGAGAGGTGTTAAATCCAGGAGAACAGCTTGAAATGGACCGGTCGGCGTATCGGCTGTATCACGAATGTCAGACGGGTTCGTCATACGCCTTACATAACATAAGGCAGTAAAATATACTGCGTAATTCTAGACAGCTTGGTACCTGTAACAATGCATTCATTACGATGGTTGCGCAAGATCGATATTTTGAAATTGTAAACGTATTTTTTTTTTTATTTGCACGTTTCTTAGCTGTCTTTTTAATGCAGCTGATGTAGATGTGATTCCAGCAGTCTAGCTATGTAAAAGTAACTCTCAAACAATCACCATACTACTTCGTCAGGTAAATTAAATATTTTGACAGGGAATTATGTCTGTTATGTTATTGTTATCTTTGATTTACCCAGTGCGTCCCTCCCTGTTTTACCAGGCGCCCCGTGTCTTAGTTTCGATGTGCTGAGAGATGCGGATGGAGATGGCAGGGAACAATTTCCCCTGTCAATGCTACTCTGTGCTGGTACCCAGGCTGATTCAGCTAATGCTAACAGGTAAATGTAACTATATTCATCCGTCCAGGGCAGTGACATCACTCTAGGTTGGGCATTTGGGGGCTGGGTTGGTCTCCACCCATTTAAGGGGTTCCAGGGGGGAGTATTGAGAACGTGCAAATTCCACACATTCTTTAAATTCACACCTAAAATTCTGACTTTTAAAATACCTGGGAAATATGTGATCCTGAGGATAGGCTGAAGGACTGAGAACAAATGTGAGCTACCTGGACCCGAATTAAATTCATCCTTCCCTCCCCCTTGCTTATCCAAAATCTCTGCTTTGTGTTAACAGGCTCCTTGTGATGCGCATGCACAATCTTTATGGCACGGAGAAAGAGAGCGAGGAGAGCAGTGATGAAGAGAGTGATGAAGAGGAAGACGATGATGAGGAAAGAAAACCTCAGCTGGAGCTGGCCATGCTGCCACACTATGGAGGGATCAACAGAGTGAGAGTGAGTGTTTTGGTGACTGTTTATCCATGTTGAATTGTGCCGATCACCATCAGATGTTAAGCGTGTTACACACTTTCTAATTTTCTCGTTGTCTTTCTCAACTTTTTGTATTAGGTCATGCAAGAAGCGGAGCGATCCTTGGCAGCGGTGTGGTCAGACAAGGGTCTGGTGGAGATATTTGACCTCAGACAGCAGCTGGAGGCCGTTCATAGCGCAGCTGCAATGGCCACATTCTTAAAGCACCAGCAGGGAGAGGCCACGCCTCTCTTCAGCTTTTCAGGTCACATGACTGAGGGTTTTGCTCTTGATTGGTCACCGAAAGTATCAGGTGAGAAATTTTATAAAAATTTGTGATTTATACATAGTAATAACGTGTTAATATGTATGTACAGTAGGGTGGGGTGAAAAAATCTAAATTTCCAATAGCAATTTACAATAGTGCGGAAAAGTTGTCACTGGACCTCATTATTAAACGTGCAAAATGTCTTTGAAATAGGTTAATATTTTCAGGTTCTGCAACGCGATTGAACCTAACAATCAGTCAGTGACAATGAGTAAGTGGGAAACGACTCATTCAGAAATGTGACGCTCAGGAGCATGCTTACACTGACATACTGTCAGTATACACTATCCATTATCTACTGTATACCGCTTTATCCATCTGGGTCTTACCAAAAATATTGGGACACCCCTCCAAATCATTGAATTCAGGTGTCCCAATATTTTTGGTAATATAGTGTATCTAACCATTTTGACTGTCATGCTTAATACTTTTCATTTTGGTGGCACTGAGGAACAATTTTACATTGCGTTATGATATGGATAATACGTAGCGTGGATCTGCACTTTGATGTGACAGGTGATTAATCGTAATGCACGTAGAGCCGCAGAGTGATGTAATGTATGTGCATGGCTTACACCCAGTAAAAATCTGCGTTACCTGAATGTTGGTATTTTGTAGTGATTATCATGTTGTGAAAGTGCACAAACACAACACCGATGAATGCCAAAACATTCATGTCAAACACACCAGTTTCAACACTGCAAGGTTCTGCATTCCAGTATGTAAAGTTCACTGGCAAGAGAAAGCACTCACATGCACAAGTAACTTCTGTAGATCGCAAAACACAGTACAATAGTAAACTAATACGTCACATAGTAAAAAAACAATAAAATGGCAATACAGGAACAACATTACAAAAAAATATGTAAGGTGATTAATCGTAATGCACGTAGAGCCGCAGAGCGATGTAATGTATGTGTATGGCTGATACCCAGTAAAAATCTGCGTTACCTGAACATTGGTATTTTGTAGTGATTATCGTATTGTGAAAGTGTACAAACACAACACCGATGAGTATAGATAATGGATAGTGTATATTGACCATTGATGTGACAGGTGAAAACTTCGATCGCGTTGCGGAACTGGAAAATATTAACCTATTTCAAAGATATTTTGCACGTTTAATAACAAGGTCCAGTGACAACTTTTCCTCACTATTGGAAATTGCTATTGGAAATTTTGATTTTTTCCATCCCACCCTGAGTTTTCAAAACAAATTTCCCCAAGTATCTTACCTTATTTTACCATCTTGTTGTAGTGCTAATATGGTATTTTTTGTACTTTAACATTTTAAATAGTTAAATAGTTTGAGTTATTCCTTCAATGATCTATGGTGTATTAAATTCTCATTGTCGGCTACAGTTGGTACACTGTAACGACTCGTCTAATCCCTCTCCAAAAGGTCGTCTAATTAGTGCTGATTGCAAGAAGAACATTCATTTGTGGGAACCACGGGAGGGAGGGACATCGTGGCAGATAGACCAGAGGCCATTTAGCTCCCACTGCAAATCAGTTGAAGACCTCCAGTGGTCACCCACAGAAGCCACTGTAAGCAACTAGGGATGAACGTCGCCCATAAAACAAGGATGACAACTGAATCTCTGAAGCCCGATCAGTAAACTACCTCTTGAATCCTCTTTAGGTTTTTGCCTCCTGCTCAGTGGATCAGTCCATTCGTATTTGGGACATCAGAGCTCCTCCTAACTCTATGCTCTCAGTGGATCAGGCACACTCCTCAGACGTCAATGTTATCAGCTGGAATCGGAACGAACCATTTTTACTGTCCGGGGGAGATGACGGATTTCTTAAAGTGTGGGATTTAAGGCAGTTTAAAGTAAGGACTTGTCGGACACTAATATTTGTTAAAAGATTATTTGATAGCTGACACTGAACGACATTTAAGTATATATTATCAAGTCACATTTCTATCAGTTTACTTGCATTTTAGTAGATTAGATGAGATTAAATTTACTGATTTTTTTTTTAATTAGTCTGAAATGTGACCATGTATTATCTTAAATGTCACTGTAATTGTAAGTATAGACAAAGCCTAGAGTTTATCTTGATGTTTTCTTTGTATTATTTTATTCTGTAAGTCTGACTACATTACTCAACCCTGCGGTGATTTGCTGTGCTGATGTATTGCCCCCCCCCATTTAGTCTGGACAGCCTGTGGCAAACTTCAAGCAGCACAGTGCCTCTGTGACGTCTGTGGAGTGGAACCCACTGGATTCCAGCGTTTTCGCTGCCGCGGGGGCCGACGACGTGGTCAGCCAGTGGGACCTGTCCGTGGAGGCATGCGGCGGGGGCCCCAGTGCAGAGGATATTGCGGGTCTGCCCCCCCAGCTGCTGTTTCTGCACCAAGGTCAAACGGAGGTCAAGGAGATCCACTGGCACCCGCAGCTCCCTGGCGTCCTGCTGTCCACGGCTCTGTCGGGTTTCAACGTCTTCAGAACCATCTCTGTTTAGTGGGCGGGGGCTGACTCTTTCCTTCCCCACTAAGCCCTCTGACGCCCCCCCCCTGCCTTTGGTCACCATGTGCTGTCTATCTCTGTTGAACAGTCCACAGGCCTTAAATTTCTACACACGTCATTCATTTGTGCATAAAATAAATACAGCTCTCAGTACCTGTTCTTTTTTATATCATTGTCTGTCACTTTTCAGCACATGGCTTTTTGCATCTAAATAGAATAGTAATATTTTATTGCTTCCCATTGTCTTTTTATTTCTCCAGTCTTGCTCTCCATGAGACACACAGACAGGTGAGAGTAGGCCCCCGGGGGTGGGCTTAATGGTGGTATCAGCCTGCTGTCCCTGAGATTTGAACATGTGACCTGCTGATCACAGGTATAGAGTCTTAACTAAGTGAGCCAGACACCACTTGGGTGTAATAACTTACTATGGTGGTCAGGCTTTCAGCCATATTCTGTTATTCCCAAATTTTCGATTAGTCAGTGTGCGCTACACTAATATAAACAACCAATAAGTGAACCTGGAAAATCACTGATGGATTATAAGGGAAAAGGGCACAAGGAGATACAATTAAAATATTTATTTGATTAACCTGCAGATCTCTACATCCACTATTAAAACACTATGGAGGCCTATGAGGACTATAAGGAATGCTAACACACAAAAGCGAGTTACTAAACAATTTATAAATACAAGCTTTTACATATATGCTTCATGGTCAATCCTGTACATTCAGACATCTACTCATTTTGCCTTTACATTTTGTGCAAGATGATTTAAGAAAATATGCTGAAAACTGAAAGCTTGAGGTGAGGTGTTTTGCATGTGACTTTATTCATAAAGTATGGAGCACTTTATTCAACTTGAAGAAAGTTAAAGTAAAATAGAGGCCATGACACTCCTGTTTATTATACAGATGTTGTAATGTATCACAGCACACCCATGTAAAGCACCTTGGGGCGAGACTGTTGTGAAAGGTGCTGTATAAAAATGAATTAAACATGGATTGTGTAACATAAAATCACCAAGTCATTTGGTTGTTTATGCCATATTTTAATGGACAGTTCCCTAGCTAACTGATTTTTACAGGAGAATTTTCACACTTCCTTATAAAAATAAGTAACGAATAAACTACTTTATAAAACAAATCTTCCAGCATAAGTATTTGTGTGTAGGCGTTATTGCCGTATCCATCAAATAAGATATTTTAGTATACAGGAAATAGCATTTGGTTAATACTGTGGGTTATAGTGATGAGATGCAGAGATGTGGAATTTGTCCAATGTTGCTGTGAACAGAAAACTCCAAGAACATTCAACTTAATCGCCTAACAACATTCAATAAAAGGAAACTCTTGACAAGGATTGATAACAGACTGTTACATAACCACTGGCAGTTACATATTCTACTTTTTGTTCAGTACTGCTGAACAACACTTAAAATTTTGATTGAATCAGATTGCTTATATGTAAACATTCATTGTCCCTTTCCCAACAATTATATGTAGTTAAACTTCAAGATCTCTGAATAAAATAAAGGAGGATACAAAAATCTCATAGAGATTTTGTCCCGCTCTCTCTGTCCACCTGGAGGAATGTTCTACAAGTTTCTGTCATTCAGAGATTGGTAAAAGCTTTCTGGAGGTCTGTGAAGGTACTGATTAGCAAATACAATTTGAATTACGTCAATTAAACATGCATATGAAACTGTTTCACCAAACAGGACACGAGTCTGAAGATTTCATTTTACCTACAGGAAAACATTACACCAGCATACTGAAAGTGAAACTCGAAAAGGGAGACACACTTGTCCACTATGCTCCTCTGCTTCCAGTTGCAGTTTTATAACAGATATTCCCAGTTTAACATTTTCCCAGTTCCCTTTTACATGACCAGTTTTAAATAACGAAAAAAAACTATACATGATTACTGAGGATGATTCAATAGCCACTGCTGCCGTATGATTGGTCACTGTGATCAGGACCCTGCCTCTATGCCTCTATAAGCCAATCTCATCATCAAACTCATCCTCGAATGTGTATCCCTGCTCACTGCCAACGAGCTCCTCGTCGGACTCTGTTTCAGCAAGGTGATTATCCTCTCTTCTCCTGTCCAGCGACGTGACACAATCGTATTCAGAACTGTGAGAAGAGGCGGGGCTCGGTGGCGAGTCAGCCACGTGATTGGTTGGTTCCCCCTCTCTATCCTGCCTTCTGAGAGAGTAGCTTCCAATAAAATTCCCTTTTTTATACTCTCCGTCTGAAGGGCTTATGCACTCTAATTCATTCCTATGCTGATCCAATCCCACGCCATCGACCTCTTGATCAATGATTTCCTCCCTTTTATCACTAAATCTCACCTTTGGTTTGAAGCTACTCACCTTCATTTTAAGGCTGCTTTCTGCAGATATTTGCCCGTCTACCTTGCTATCTAGCAAGCTCCCCTCTTTGCTGTTTACGTCGTTTCTGATGCTCACTAATGACTCCTTCTCACTCCAGCAGAGCTCCTCTGCCCTGACACTGCTGCCACTCCCTTCCTTCATATAGCCAGTGCTCCAAGCAGAGTCCAGCATCAGTCCATCCATGACTCCGAGAACGTCTCCCAAGATGGACGGACCCAAGTCTAAATCGAGATCCAGGGACAGGATCTCAGAGGATTCTGACTGATGGAGTTCACAGGGCTGTGGGCTGGTGTCATTGGAGATGTTGCTGTTCGTTGGCGGCTCTGGGCTGGTACAGGAGAGTGTGCCCGCCTCTGATTTTGTGCTGGATGAGCTGGGACCATGGCTGGAAAGGAAAGAGGTGTCCCCAAACACATCCCCACCCCTGCCTATGTGCATGGTGTGGCGGAAGTCCCCCAGAGGAGCAGAGATCATGGTGGGGTCCAGGCGAGGCCCCCGAGTTGTCTTGTGGAGCGGCATGACAGCTGGGGGGGAACAATGCAGGACTAATAAGCACAGGAAAGGTAGCTGAGGGGGTCAGTGAACACATGCGGTGTTGCTAGCGATTCCACGTTACTACACACTGGAAAACTTTACATTCAAGACAGCAGTAAAATAAGTCACTCTGAAAATGACTGCACTGTTTCATACACTTCACTACTGATACCATACTTGTTACATAATTGTTTTCAAAAAAATTAGCACTTCATAAAATGTCCTGGTAAAGCCAAAGTGTGAGCAACACATTTGTCACTTGGCACCGGCTGTGACAGAGCCGTGCTTGGACTTGCAAGTAAGCCGTATTGAGTCGATGTGTGCGCATATTTCTGAAATCTTTCCCTCGGGGGTGGGTGAACAGCTACAATTGTCCTTAAATTGATTATGAAGGCCACACATACAAGACTGGATGTCTTACTATGGACCCCCACGCACGTATTTCAATTAATACAACAAGCTAAACGAGTTTTAGGCATGTTAATTTATGTAACTTCATATTTGAAAGGAGAGGAATCGTTCAACGTGCCGTAAAAAAGCAGTACTTTGGCCTCAACGACTTTTATTCTGTAAATAACGCCAGACAGACTACGCAAAAGTAATTTGCCACCACTGTAAAGTACAATGATTGTAATGCAACGTAAAAATAGACTATAATTAACACTTTCGTTTTCTTATATTTCGTTCGTTAATGTTAAACCAAGTTCTGGCGAATATTTGGGCGAAAAATGAAAGACAATAAAACATCTGTATCCAACTATATAAAATGACTCTGCTCTGTCTTTACAAAAACACAGTAGCGATTATTTCTATATGGAATAGCGAAGCCCTCGCGCTAGACAACTATGTCCCACTCTTGTCATTTTTCCAGAAAAAAAGTGTGCGCCTATTCTTCGGCGTCCCCTCCCATTCCACACTGAATTCCTTTACTTTCCAAAAAATGATACAGACAAGTTTCAGTTAAAAAACCCCCCATTTTAAAAGGGACGTTAAGTTCCCCCATGAGAGTGCAGGAGGAAAACGTCTGCGTTCCTCCGCGAAGCTGCCTAAGGAATGCTCGCTATCGAGTTCATCAAATAAACGCAAAAAAACTAAACTTACTTTGTTTCAGTTGTGCTTGTTTCTGGTTTTCCGCCGGTCCTTTTTTCTAAACTTCACCTTTTTGATCTTTACTTTTTGTTTTTTTTCTCGCTCTTTCTGTACTTCGTTCTTTTTAATATTTCGTTTTTTCCCTTTGGGATGGGCAAGGAAGTGACGCGACTTTTATTTGGGAGTGTTTACAAGTGGAGAGCTTCAGGGAGAATGAGAGTATGAGGAAGACGAGCTGCACGGCATTTCGAAAAAAACATAAATTAATAAACTGAACCATTTCAAATCATAGTAGCGATATGTCCTTATCAAAATCATGATACCATATCGACACTTGATATGTTTTCTCGTTCTCTTCTGTGATAGATATACATTTTTCATTGTCACCCTTATTTCACTATATAGGCCTATCTCGGGAAGGTATTTCAGTGGTATTAATAGAAACAATTTATTCTTATAACTATATAAATACAAAATCAACACACGGCGTACGTTTAAATCAGAACAAACATTAAGTACACTCAGAACTGAAAAAGTCATTCCAAACGGACCAGATTAGTCACTCAATTTCGTGACATATACGAGAGGTGTTATGTCAGGAATGTGCGGTTCATTCAAGAATAATTCCCATACGTCAGCAGCACACAGTATATAAATTATGATGTACCGGGACACACCCACACAGAGCCCAGAATCCTCCGATACAGGCTGACTTAAGTATGGGAAAGTGAAGATGCCAGGTCAGAGGAGATCCCACACTGCAGAAGTACTGCTGGATGGAACAGCGAGGTGGCTTATGCAATTCTATCCACAAGGGGAGACAAAAAAACACTATCCCCAGGTCAGGAAGTTCCGGGAAGCGGCCTTATCGCTTAACTCTTATATGAACTTAAACCTAACAACAAGTAGAATCATTCAGCGGTCTAAGGATATAGCCTATTCTATCAATATGCAAGTACTAGTATATATGCAGAGGAGTTCGCTGCCATTTATCAGTGCTGTGCCTCGTTGTTATCATAAACTCCCCACGCTGCCTCTCACACCATGGGCTCTATCGTAGTTTGGATGCTGTCGGTTTGTGATACAGGATGTGTGTCACACGTGAGCAAAGCCTAACATCCTGGAAATACAATTGTCAATGTATTAACAGGAAGCAAAGGCTAAGCCTCAACTTCGTCCTGCGCCTCTGAGTCCAGTTACACAAACAAGAATTTTCATTCTTTTTCACAGCAGGGAATTTTAACACGAAGTTTGCATTTTATTTATTAATTTATTTTTCTTTTGAAGAAAAACACAGCATCCAACAATGTTAAATGATGACAATCAGATTTAGATTTAAATAATGTCAGTTAACTGACCCCCGATCTCTGCTCCGTGGGACTTCTGCAAAGCGACTTTCCCAGTCGCCGTATCCAATACCCACTGAATATATAAAACTAATTTAACCACGGCTTATATTAGACGTCAACCACAGAAAGGGCACAGTCACCCACACCTATGGCATTTAGTAACTCTAATTAATCTAACCATATTTCTGGACTGTGGGGGGCGGAAACCCCATGACGAGATGGGGAGAACATGCAAACTCCACGCACACATATATAGCCGGGGTGGAAGCTTGAAGGTTTGCCTCGGAGGTGTGAGGTAACAAGGCTAACCACTGCACCACCGTGCCGCCCCAAAAACTTTTACGCGTTTTTTCCAGCTCGTGGGGGGCCTGTGCCCCAAACCCCCGCACTGTGAGAGGGTCGATTGTATACGTTTGTATTTAGTATTTTATTTTACAATATGTCGGGTACAGTGTCAAAAGCCGATGTAAAATAATGATAAAATAATTTTATAAAATATGCTTGACGGGTGAATATGTAAGTGGCCTCACACGTCCAGATGTTGCGATTCCCAGCTGCCCTCTGTGTGAAGCTTACATACGCCCCCGTGTCCTGCGGGTTTCGTACTTCAATCCAAAGTAATGTAGTTAGACTTACTTGTTTATGTGTCCAGGGGTGTCGGAAATGGGGGTGAGGGGACGAGGACGCCCACCCGGCGTCAGAAATGGGGAGGCGGGTCGGTCCCCCCAATTTTGGCAGACCGCCCACTCCTCTTCCTTGTGAAACAGCACCCTAAAAAGTGTTAGGCTTATTTAAAATGATGAAATCTTAATAACATATCGCACTCCTCCCACCCCGCCACCGCCGAGGCAGATTAGGTCTCCCCCCCAACTCCTTTTGTGTGCCCAATGACACACTCCTTTCTGCTGTGATTCCCTGCCTCCCGGCTGTGCCGGATCCCAACAACCCTATTCTGGATAAGCAGATAGGAATTGGTGTTGACCTTTTTTTAGATAAAATGTTTTCGATGAGGTATTTCGATTAAATATTTGGGCTTCTCATGCAGACAAGCAACTATAAAATGTACAC
Source organism: Hippopotamyrus pictus (assembly GCA_026781145.1). Taxonomy (NCBI): domain Eukaryota; kingdom Metazoa; phylum Chordata; class Actinopteri; order Osteoglossiformes; family Mormyridae; genus Hippopotamyrus; species Hippopotamyrus pictus. The sequence continues at coordinate 2,045,299 of JAODLC010000140.1, read as the reverse complement.
ACAGGGGGGCGCTAGATAATCATAGAATTAAAATGTGGGTATACAGTGGTACCTCGGTTCTCGAACCTAATCCGTTCCGGACTCCGGATCGAATCCTAATTAGTTCGAGTTCTGATCGAATTTTTCACATAAGAAATAATGTAAAACCAATTAATTGGTTCCCGGCCCCTCAAAATTACACCTAAATATGTTTTTTTAAGCTTCTAAACAGAATACAACAAGAAGCTCATTTTTTTCTTAATGGCTTCCAAAACGATAAAAATCTTATCCCAACATTACCCCTGTCCTGCCCGGATAGTCCGCTCCTTCCGTGTGCCACGCCCCCTCGTTAACCTCGTGTGGGATCTCCATGTGATCAGCTGTTTCTGGTTGTT
>JAODLC010000140.1:1983857-2042296 GCA_026781145.1 Hippopotamyrus pictus | reverse complement strand
GGGTTTTGGAGGGTTCATGGGAGTTTGCCCAACCAGTCTACATGTGTTTTGTGGACTTGGAGAAGGCATTCGACCGTATCTCTCGGGGAGTCCTGTTGGGGGGTGCTCCGGGAGTATTCGGTGCCGGGTTTCCTTTTAAGGGTATACGCATACGCATGTGTCAGGTTGGGTCTTAGATTCCACCTGAAATAACGTCTCAAGCTCTATTCCCCCCCGCCACACTCCCTGCCGGTGGATGAGGCCCCCGGCTGCCAATGCGTTGGTGGTTCTCAATGTCTGGGGTTGGATGCTCTGGTGTGTGCTGGCTCACTCTAGGTGGTTGCCAGGCGGGGCCTGGCCCCATATATGAAACATAATTATCTACCATAGTGTCACGTCACGGGAAAGACGGAAACGAAAGTGGATTTGGGGAGAACCAAAAGGGGCTTTATTTAAACAAAACTATAAACAGGGCAAAAGGAAATGGACCATGAGGGGTTAAAACTGGGTGGGGTGAATCAGGAGAGGACACAGGGCAAACAGGGGAGCACACACAGGTGGCAGCATCAATGACTAGACTGGCTGTGACAAGAGGTAAGATTAAACAAGTAACAGGTGTGGCTCATTAGAGCCACACAACGGAGAAAACAAGCGGAAAGGAATGCAAGGCGTGACACAGATTAAACATAGATTAGACAAAACAAAAATAAAGTGAAGAAGAAAAATAAACAGAAGTAGTTACTAATATAAAATATACAAAATGTAAAATATATGTAAAAATACATAAACTATAGTATTATAACAGAATGTGCGGCATTTAAGAAATAAAGTGACTGGTCCAATAATCATTAATTGTTCATGAGCATAACCGTACATTATAAATACCATATGATAAAGAAATAAGCAGCGAAAAGCGGCTGGTGCTTTTCAGTCCGGTATAAAAAGTACAATATGTGTAATGGCATGTAAGGTGCAGAGTGTAGTGAGCTGGGTGACCAGTGTCATAGTGCCTTTGGTGGGGGTGGCAGAGGCTGTTCCAGAGTCTGGATGGTCTGGTATTAACACACATGTACCTCCTGCTGTTGTTTTGCTAATTAACAAACATTGGACTTGAAACAGTTAAGTGGATTACTTTGGCTGCATTGATTAATTATGTCACTGATTTCAGTTTCATTGCATATGTTCATTTTAAAGCCACAAACAAATTACAAAACACTTTATCCTCCGCTGATTACTTTCTAAAATGGCTCCTGGGCGTTGGGTATCGCTAGCCATCCTGCACGTGAGCAGAAGCAGACCAAGCGTGCTTTTTCCTTTCTGTTCACCTGACTCGATGTGCATCACAGCTTTCTTGTTTCCTAGAATAGAAAGTAAGAAACTTGAGTAATTCTGAAAAGCAGAACAAAAATGAAAACGACCCCTGAGGACAATTTACTTCCTGATTTGAGAGACAACTGAATGTTAGGAGTTTTGGCCCCTGTTTCGGTTGCCAAAGCTAACTACCCTGTATTATCCATCCATCCATTCATCCATCTGTCCATCCATCCATTTTCTGTAACCACTTGTCTTATTCAGGGTCTGGGGTCCAGTGCCTATCCTGGAAGCTATGGGCGCAAGGCATGGAACAACCCAGGATGGGGTGCCAATCTATCGCAGGGCACACTCACACACACACACACACACACAAGACAACAATGACAACAGGCATTTGCTCTACACTTTATAAACAAGACAACAATGGGGATGTATACACGTGCTCACGAGGCATGTAGGGACATGCAGATGCCGCCGTGCTACAGTATTATAGTGTATCTGAATTATACCTAGTTCAGTAATTTAATTTGTACAGTACTGTCATTTGAAAAGCGTTTGAAACAGCTGTATTGTATTTTGAAAGAGTCTATAAAATTCTGTAAATAGCGATGCTGTGTCACGTTCAGCCCCGGACGATCCTCGTGTGTGTGCCACGCCCCCTCGTTACCTCCTGTCGATTCCTGATTAGTTACCCCTGTGTCTAGTTACTTCCACTCGGTCCCGTCTATATTAGTCCACGTCTTCCTGTGTTGAGTGTCTGTCATAAGAACATAAGAACATTGTTGATGTTTGTGGATATTCGCCCCGTTCGAGAGATTAAATACTTGATTTACCCTACGTCCTGGCTCTCTCTCCTGCTTGCCCGATCGTTCACCCGCCTCACGTAACATGCTGTCCATTCTATTATATTCATGTAATAAATATACATAGATAGATGGTAATCTGCCTAAGATATAAAGAAAAAAAAATCGGATATAATGATCATCTGCTGATAGCGATCAATTTCTCAGAGACAGACATGATTACTATAAACAGATTCCACTGTACATACACAACCCCCAACCCAACACACACACACACACACACACACACACACACACACACACAGGTGTGAGTGAGCTTGGGGTTCACAGCACAGGGTCAGCCAGCATGCAGTGCTACTGCAACTGGAGACTAACGGCCTTCCTCACGGGCCCACAGGCATGTGACTATTCAGCTGAGGCTGGGACTCGAATCAGCAACCTTCTGATCACAGGCACAGAAACAATATGAGAATGATAAATCAGTTCATTATTTTAATTTGCATTTGCAGTTCACAGGGGTCAATGTTACTGTCTGCAGACCTCCGCATGTAGACTGTCTGCAGACACCCACACGCCTCCAGATTTCAAGGTCTGCTGTGTAAAACAGAGTCTAAAGCAAGCTTCACCACCAGTGCCCCCCAACTCCAGTCCCATTCACTATGTCAGTGTCCCTTCAGAAGACAGTGGCCCAGGTGACCACCTATGTCCCCTGATGGTCTGCCTGGTTGTTGCGGTCACACTGAGTGATACACATTTTCATTTGCACTATTTCAACAGCATGGCTCTGCCTGCCTTACAACTGCCCTCTTCCCCTCCACTTCAGCTCACACTGCCACCTCTGGAAAACCCCTCATTTTCATTAAACTGAAGATAAAACTGCATGTGACAGGAAACATTTTAATGTAAATTTTAATCTACTCCTGCCAGAACAGAGGCAATCATAAGACGGTAGCGAGAAAAAAAGATAAAGCAGCATCTGTCCTGCGGCTTGCTAATCAGTTTAGGTTTGACCTGGTAGGATTGAACCCAGATGGATTATCCCATCGTTTTGCAGCTAAAAGGTAAACTTTCAGTCTTCCTTAAGTTGTACTTTTTGATTATTGCACTCTGAGATTTCATCACTTAAAAAATTAAATGCTTTGATATCTTCTTGTGGTTTCAGCTCAATGTTTTCTAACAGCTTTATTAGTCTTCATATCTAATTTCTTCAGTGAAGGAGGTAAGACAATACATGTGTGTGTGTGTGGATTATGGTTATATGGTTATATTACATTGTGGGGAACAAATAAAAACAAAAAATGTCAAAAGTCTCGTATTATGTTTGGTTACTTGGGCTGGGTAGAGGTTAAGGTCTTCATGTTGTGATTAGAGTTTCCCCCATATAAATAAATGGAGAGTCCCCACAAAAATATAATTACAAACCTGTGTGCGTGCGTGTGTGTGTGTGTGTATGTGTGTGTATGTTTTCCATTTAATATTTTTTGGGTATGCACTCGCTGTTGAGCACTCTATGAAGATAAAAGCATGTTTAGAATTGTATATGAATGGGCCTTCTGTGACACGTCATCTTTCTTCTGATTCCAGGATATTTGCCCACTCTGTCTATTTGCTCTAATAGGACAGAGGTTTTAAAAGACGAACATGTTCTACTTCAGTGTAGAACAAGTTGCTCAAAGTCAATTTTATGGACAAAGGACAATATAAATTTTCGTTACACTCAAACAAAACAGTTATTACTGAAAACTTCAGAGAAGGACAGTGGACTTTATCGGTGTCAGTGTGAAAATCAGAAAAGTAACACTGTAGATTTAAAAGTCAAAGGTAAGTTTGTCAGACGTCATTGCTGATAATTCAGCTGCAAGACCAGATGAAGAATTTTCTTTTTTCATTGCAATCTTCTTTCCGTAATTAAGAATTTTGAGCCTTAGTTACAGAACACAGCAGCTGGATATTAAACATCAAGCAATTCTGTTCAGTTTTAAATAAAATCCAGTTTGACCAAGCTATCATATTAATGTTTGTGTAAATGTAACCAGACATTATACTGTGCAAAAGTCTTAGACTACTTAGGAGAATTTTGTTAAATTATCTTTACATTGATGTAAAACTATAGTTTTATGCTGAAGTGTGTTAGTGTAGCCATTTCAAACCCCCAGTATCTGCATAAACCATCCAATGTACCGAAGTGCACTCAACCACTAGCTGGGCTACAATATTAACTAATTAAGTTACCAAAGTAAGTTAGCAGGTCATGAAAATTAACAAATACTTGGAATGGCTGGGCTGCCCCCAAGTCGAGGTTTGTGAACGGAAGTAGTGTTCATCTAGCCATCCAACAAGATATCAGTGACTTTTTGAAGAACAGAGTAAATTCTTGTCACTTGTGTTACTGTTCATTTGCATACTGTATATTCTAGTGTTAAATGTTTTATTTTTGTGATCAAACATACACTTACTATGCAGATATACAGCTTTAAGCTATATTCTTCATTGCCTAAGTCTTTTACATAATACGGTGTGTGTGTGTCTGTGTCTGTGTGTGTCTGTGTCTGTGTCTGTGGGTGTTTGTGTGTGTGCGCAAAATGTCTTTTGCAGAGGTCATCATAGAAGTGACATCCCAAACAGTGACTGAGGGAGACACTGTGACCTTTTATTGTCTCACAAAAAGAAACATATATTACTTTGACTTCTACAAAGACCAAAGATTTGTGATCAGTAACAATGGCGAGATGACCCTAAATAATGTGGCTAAGACACATGAAGGGGAATATCATTGTGTTTTTTATCAAAGATACTCATTATCATTATCATCATCCAAGATTCACCTCAGGGTGTCAGGTAAGGGCTCACTTTGGCCTGCCTACTATGCTCTGCCCTCTGCTTGTAAGCTTTGCCCAATGAGGCTCTCTCACTCATTGACTAAAGGCTCTCTGCTGTCATCCCAGGTCACTGGAATTACTGCATTCAGTTTACAGCTGTCAGCTTATTATGGGCATGTGGGATGACTTCACCAAGCTGTGCTATCTCTCTCTCTCCTTCAGACTTCTTCCAGTCTGTCACCCTGTCCCCCCACCCCGACTCCAGCATGTCAGATACCTCCTCCCTCTCCCTGCTCTGTGACTCCCGCCCCAGCTCCCCCTTAGGCCAGGCTGAGATCCTCTACAGTTTCTACCATGGTTCACAGATCCAGGCAATAACTCACCAGCCCTGGTACAACATTTCCCATGTCCAGTACTCTGTGACTGGTGGGAAATATCACTGTGTGGCCAGCGTAAAAAAGAAAAACATCAAAAAAGAAAGTAATGCAGTGAATATCCATGTACAAGGTATGCCCTGCTTTTGTGTAAATGACCGTTTTATAAACTAAGTTATAAATGAAGTTAATCCTGTCTATGTGCAGAGTCACATCCACCTCAGGCTGTCTTTCTATAGCCACATCTCAATCAGCTGTATGCAGGCTGTCTATAGCCACATCTCCATCAGATGTCTGTAAGCTGTCTGTCTATAGCCACATCACCATCACTGTCTGGAAGCTGTCGGTCTATAGCCACATCTCCATCAGCTGTATGCAGGGTGTCTGTCTGTAGCCACATCTACATCAGCTGTATGCAGGGTGTCTGTCTATAGCCACATCTCCATCAGATGTTTGCAGGCTGTCTGTCTGTCTATAGCCCCATCTCTATTTAACACAAACATCACCATGCTTTGGCAGTGGTGTGTAGCTCAGTGGGTAAGGATGCTGTACCTCTGTTTAGGAGGTTAGTCTTAGTGGTTAAAATCCCATAGCAGTGGGAGTGGTTTCACCATTGACCCCTGGAATGAGGCCTTTATCCCCCAATACCTCCACAGACTCCCTGAACCTGCTTTCTCAAACATTATGTGTTACTTTCACTAAAAGTATCTACTAAACAAATGTATACCATAAAATCTGTCAAAAAGTTAAGGGCTTGTGCACTGGAAAATCTGAAACTGTACTCTCAGTAAACTGACATTAGCACATTAGGAACAAACATGCTATCACTAGAGCTTTATGATTTATTGCAGTTTCCTGTCTCTGGAACTGTCAGGTCTGCTCAGAAAATATCTAATGTTTGCTGTGTTTTCTCATTCCTTCCTTAGCTCTTCCTCTCTCAGGCGTGGCTTTGCAAACATGGCCTCGGGATGGAAGAGTATCCGAGGGCAGCGAGCTCATCCTCGGCTGTTCGGTTGACACTTCATCCTCGCCCATGTGGTTCAGCTGGTACAGATCCAGAAACAAGTGGAGCGGCTTCGAATCAGGGAATCTTGCCAGAAAGAAGTCACACGAAAGGACAGCACAGATTGTCCTGAGCGTGATGAATGAAACTGACTCTGGAAATTATAACTGCTTAGTTTCTTATGAAGATGAGACAGAGGTGGTGCCTAGCCAGTATGCTAACATCAGGGTACTTGGTAGGTTATTCATATACTTTGTTCTTTATTTACAGGTGGCATGGTGGTGCGGTGGTTAGCACTGGTGCCTCACACCTTTGGGACCAGCGTTCAAGTCTCTACCATAGCTGCATATGTGTGGAGTTTGCATATTCTCCCTATGTCATCAAAGGGGGGTTTCCTTTGGGTACCCCAGCCCCCCCAGTCCAAAAACATGCTGAGGTTAATTGAGCTATTACATTGCCCCATCATGGGTTGTTTCCTGCCTTGCCCCTGTAGCCTCTGGGATTGGCTCCAGACCCCGCATAACCCTGAATAAAAAATGTGCTTACAGAAAATGGATGTATGTCTATTTACAGCTATATAGTTATCATTCATAAGTATTTAGTCTATTCCTTACTAACATGTGTTTCCTTCTCCATCACAGTATCGATCACTGGTGTGAATCTTTCCATCTCCACCTCCAACCACAACACCACCCTCCTCTGTTCAGCAGAGAGTCTCTCTAGATACCTTGTCATCTCCTGGATTAAAGATGGGGCCCCCCTTTCCATCCCCCCATCCCTCCCTTCAGCATATGTCGCAGAGCAGGAGAAGCTGCATATCGACACATCGCAGTCACAGACACACGGAACATACTGGTGCAGCGTGCACAATGAAATGTTGCCTGGAAACAGCAGCTGGAGCAATGCCGTGCAGGTTTATGGTAAACGGGAAGCTAAACTTGAAATGGTGCACAGGGATTGATGGCTGTGACCTTCCTAATGAGCCATGCATTTTTATTTTAATCACAGCTCAATCAGGAGCAACACATGCAGCCTACTGTGTCATACCCCTCAGTCTGCTGGCATTGATTTCCATTGGCTTTTTTGTATTTTGGAAGAAACATCCGCACTCCAAGGGTCAGTATGTTGTATTTCCAATCAATACATCTTGTGCAATGCCATTACAAGCACCGGAATTCTGTAGAATAATCACAGATACCAGCATGAAGAACATAGCAAAAAATTTTAAACAAAGTGTCGAATTTTTCGCCACTTAAGCATCACTACATACCCTGAATAGGATGGTCTACTGTAACGGTATTCATTTTGAATTTTCTATTCAGAAACCTCACATTCTCATGTACCACAAGTTATCCAGGAAGAGAACAGAAGAGACTCCTTGGGTCCAACCTTACATTACAATGTTCAGCAAGATGGTGTGTAATTTATTTTATTTTAAATGTATGCAGATTAACATATTCGCAATTACATCAGTGGGCTGTCCATTACTGCTATATTAGTAAATGATCTTATATATTTAAAATATAAGATTTTCATATCATTGTGTAAATGCATGTAGTGAATGTCACTCTTTTTTTGTTTTTTTTTTAATAAAGTTAAATCTTTTTCTGTTTTGGATATTACATAAACATGAAAGTGTGGTTCTTTTCAGATATTGTAGAGGAGGTACAGTACGCAGCTGTGAATATAACACAGAAAAACAGAGGTACTTTATGAACAATATGTGTGTCACTAGATTTCCCTTCCATCTCCATCATGTTCATGGTGATGATGGCCAGTTCTGTGAATCTGCATTTCTGACTAGCTGTCCAGAGTAGTAATCAATCATTCACCTCTAATTCAGACCCACCAACTGAAATATAGAAAAAGACAGACATATTTTTATATATGGTGTCTATTAAAAGACTTCATATCTGATCAATTTTTTTTCTTTTCACAGGCAGGAGAGGCGAAGGAAAAATTGAAGAAGTAGGAACTTTTGGATCATTTAATGATCTGCGTTGTTTCTTACACAACACGAAGTTCTGCTTGACATCTCATATTTTCATTTTATTTCAGACTTCTGGGGATTCTGCTGTTATCTACTCTACAATCACCCATCCCAAACCCTCTTTCAACAGGCTGGACCCTTTATACAGCAACACAAAATCTGTTTTCAACTGAATACATTGTATATATTTAAATATTGCTGTATATATATTCTACATATAAACATTTGTTACCCCCCCACAAAGTATATTGGGGCTTTCTCACACAGACTAGCTTGCCAAAGTTTTAACAAATAATTTTACTTTTGCTTATATTAGCAAGTGTTTTAAAAATAGCATGTTTTGTAATAATCCTTTATTTTCACTGAAGCTGATGTATATGCTAGTAAAAAAAAGTGCAGTGATAAGAGTTGGTAAAAAAAATAAAGTGTCATGCATTTAACATGAGACCTCAGTCTGTGTGTCACCAATGGTCTCAAGCTACTAAACACATTCCTTTCCTAGATTTCTGACTTTATGAGGGCTTACTAGCCCCCCCTTCAGTCAGGCAGCACCAGTGAGCCCCCCCCCCACCCCAATCAAGAACAGAATACCACTCCTCCCATGATATTCATCAGGGCTTGAAAATGCCTGGTGTTCCAGATGGTTGGTCCTGTCATGATAAGCATATACATGCCATAGTTTGTGTATAAATATCATATGCATCCTATATTTCTTTTATAACAGTGAAAGAAGGGGCTTTAAGGTTTGAGCCAATCTACACTATTGGCCAAAATTGTGAAAAAACTTCATTTTTTAGAGATTGTAGAACTTTATTCAACTTTTTCCTGTTACTTATTTAATCGTTCAATGTATGATATTTGTAACTTTCTTTGATTGTTTTTAAATATCGCCGCCAATATTTGTGTAGTAATTTTGAAAGTGTAATGCCACAAATGCTAGGTGTTTCTACAATTTTGGCCACTAGTGTACAGTATATGCTTATACTCACATTCATAAACTATTGCCTTACTTTTTTTAATTTCACTGCCCTGCACTAAGCGTCGTAATATCAAAAAACTGGGGCAAATAATGATTCTTTTTGCTATATTTCATAAGATTTCAAAAGGACTGATGCTCTCAAGGAGACATCGAATAAATGCACAAGTTATTGTTTGTTGTGAACTGCCAGATTTTCACTCAAATCATAGGAAATGACTGCATTTCATTGTTTAAACAGCTCCTCATATAAAGCTTCTCATGTACCTCGTAAAAGTCCCATTCTTTGGAGTAATATACTTGGTCCAGTCTATGGTTCAAGCACACTGCCTCAAATTCACAAGTTGTTTGCTACTGACAGTTGATAGTAGAAAAGGAGACTGCACGGACAGTAGACAAAGATCATCCTGATCGTGGAGATGATTCAGAGAATGACTGTGCTAAGGTTAAGTCTTCTACAAATGAAACCTAGCTGTATGAAATTGTCCATTACTGCTAAAACCGTGGGGCAACACCTGAAACTGGAACTGAAAGTCACGCGGGTGGTTCAGCTTTTATGTACACACAGGCTTAACACACAAACTATTGAATGTAACACGTGGCCAGGCCCTTAATAAATAACGAGACAAGTTACCTCGAACCTGTGCAGCTACTTCGGCTGCCCAGAGAATTCGTTTTGATAAATATTAACAAACTCGTTGTGGATTCAAAAGGAATACTGCCCATGTGGCTGTTAAAGCCGGTGAGCATCCGTCAGCATGTCAATATACTTTCCAATATGGTGCGGGGACGGACCTTGCTAATTCCCCACCAATGAGAATGCGCTGACGTTAACGATCGAAGGTGTGACTCATGGCCGCCATTTTGTTTCAGCTTCTTCGGAAGTGAAAATAAGTGTGTGATCCGCTTTCTGACGGCCTATCTGTGCCGTAATTATCTCGAAACCACAGAGTTGTTCCCTTATTAAATTAATGCAATTGAAAGACGTTTCGACATTCAGGACTTTAGCGAATCTGTTGTTTTACTTTGGGTAGAAGTGGTTATCAGGATAGTTAACAGCTAGCTAGCTAAACAAAATGGCGGCGAAGTCGACCCAGCCAGCCCAAACAGCTAACTGGTAAGATTCGTCGGTCTATTGAACAGTACTTTAAATTACATCTACATGTACTTAGTTTTGTGATATTAACGAAACTTTATTTATTTTATTATTGACTTGGGCGTTTAGCTAATTGCCGACTTGCCGGAGTGCTAACTGTAAAGAGATGTCTATTATTTCCATTAAAACTAATTTTTATCTCCTATCATAACTTTAATTTCTTAGTCATTGTAATAAGCAAAGTGTCTGTTTAATGTACTGGTTAAAGTGCAGCCCCGTTGTACCGTGCTGAGCTCGACGCTCCTCCACTGGTTACCGGTACTACTGACTGTCATGGCCGAGTATAAGTTTACATTTTAACGTTTAGTTTTTAATGGCAGGGTTCGCTACTTTATTGCTAGTCGCCCTGATGCAGCTGGCTATGATATCGTGCTTCTTTTAAAAATGTTAAAACCTGCCGTGTGTTGAGGTGAAACGGATAGAGTGTCAAGAATAGATTGTAACAATTTTACCACATGAAATGTGTTTTTTTTATCACAAAGTTCATGTGCAGAATGTGTGGCCCGTCTGTATTTAACAGCACAGCGGGGAATATGTTGATACTGTATCAAGCAGTACATCGAAACTGCAATTTTAAAAACAGTGTGGTATTTCACCGTTTACATTTTCACTGGTTAGACGAGTTTAAATTCATAGTCTTTGAGGGTCAGGGGATATGGAAGCTTTCCAGATCGTTTATATAAAACCATCGAATCAGGCTTAATTGTTCGCTTTTTGACGATCTCATACCTAATTACATCTTGATCGTTGCCCACTTTTGTGTATTGCTTGTTAAATTGTGTAAATGGTCTTAAATATTTTAAAATGCCTTTACTCTATTTCTCCATGCAGCTACGTAAATGTGTACATTTGCATTCTGTGGCCTCGATTCACGGAGTAATGCAGTCATTGGCTTTCAGGTCGTACGGTCCCAGTTCAGACACCCCAGTTCATGAGAACCCAGAATGGGAGAAGGCACGACAGGCGCTGGCCTCCATCAAGAGTCCCAGCAGCACCAAGAGCTCGCAGGCTGGCGCGCAGGTATGCTGGCCTTGGGCTTTGGAGGCTTTGTGCTCTCTTGGTTTTTCCCCTAAACCTTTGGCCGTTGATAGATCCTTTTTGGAAGTAAAGGTTGCTTCTGCATATTATAATCCCTTTCCTGGACAGGAAGTACAAGGATTGTGATCCACATGAAAGGATACCCATTTTATCTGGAGCGTGGAAGGGAGCTTTGGTTCTCAGGGAGAGACTACAGAGGGAAGAATGTGTGAATGGCACACGCTCAGAGCTAGGGTGGTGATTTAACCGGTAACCAGCCTGAGGCCACAGAGTTAGTCACTGAAGGGCTGCTGCTGGTAATTTACAAATCATAAAAGTTAAAGTGTGAGTAGACGGGGTATATCTGCCCCTATGAAAGAAATACCATTTATAAACACTGTAGGATTCTCCATGCAGTAGACTGAATATACTATAGAGAACAGCCTGAATGGTAGGGGTTTCTATTAATTTCCAAACTAAGAAGTGTCTTTTATTGTACTAATCGGTACCTGATTGTTAGGGGTGCTTACCATAGTTTTCATATGATATTTTAAGTGGCCATAGTTCTTAATGACTGTGTTAGCATGTGTAGTTAACCTGCGCTCTTTTCACTATAGGCTGGCCAGTACCAGAACCCAGTCTCGGACCCCGTGGTTCTTCAGCAGCAGCAGTACTATCAGTGGTACCAGCAGAACCAGCAGCAGTACGCTGCCTACCACTATCCCTACAGTTACTACTATACCATGAACCCTGTGAGTTTACCTGCACGCTGCAGTAAGCGTTCCACTTATTTCCTTACAGACCGTCGGTGTAAATGTCACCTCTCTGTTTCATTCCCAGTATGGAGGCAGCTATCCCCAGGGCCAGTATGCCGTTCCAGGAACCTACCAAACTTCCACAACCCCAACTGGTCAGGTATTGAATTTAAGCTGCCATTGGCACGTCTCGGTCGTTTCACGTGTGACAGGAAGCGCCTCTGTTGTTCCTGATTCTAACTCCCTTTTAAGTGCCGGTTTTTGCATCCCTGTTCTCCAGGCCCCCCCCATGCCCATGTTGGATGACCAGTCATCAGGTTACCTGCCTCAGTCTCAGCCGCCGCCTCCATCTGCCCCACAGCCGCCCCCCCAGAGCCCCACCTCCTCTGAGCAGCCTCCTCCCCCACCTCCCCCACCCATACCTCCTCCTCCCAACTCCCAGTATCCCCCACCTCCTGGCCAGGCCACTTATAACCCCCCCGGCATGTCCTACCCCTCCGGAGATTCCAACCAGATGAGGAACTATGGTCATAGCCAGACTAGAGTCGGCTACACCCCGGGCTACCAGGCCCAGGCCGCCTACAGCGCTGCCCAGAATAACGCCCAGCAGCAGCAGCAGCCGAGCCAGTACGCCGGGGTGGCGGGAAGAGCCGAGCCCGCCGGCAAGAAGGGCGGCAAAGGAGGCCAGCAGCTATGGCACCGCATGAAACGTAAGTGGCCTACATGCTTTACCACCAGGCATCTCTGGGCCTGGCAGTCTCTGTGTCTAAACGTGGCTCACCCTCCCATCTCCAGAGGCCCCGGGAGCTGGAGGAGTCAAGTTCAATATCCCCAAGCGGCCGTACGTGATGGCCAATCAGAACTTCTCGTCCGACGAGCACGAGAGCGGGTTGCCCAACCCCATGGCGGTGACTCCTCAGACCCGGTAAGGTGGCCTTTGTTACATTGTGTTCCTTGTAAACCAGTGTGGGACTGTACCGTTTATTATTCCCTCTCACACTACAATGAATGAATATGTAGTGTGACTCATTTTAGTCCAAAACATTGGTTAGAATTTTTTGGTCTTAAATAGGCACAAATTCAGTTTGTCACCTATTTTCCACAGTTGCAGCAGTTACTATAGTGATACATTTCTCATTTCTCCATATCAGGCTTCTGCTAGTCATGCCTTGCTGTTATCCCCATGCGATTTGCCGGGTCTAAAGCACCATGCTTATTGCCGCTGCATCGCTTCCCATATTCCTCCTGAAAGTTGCAGTCTTGGTTTTTGAAAGTGACAACCTGTTAGTGGAGCTCCTCTGGCTGGGCTCCTCTCCTCTTGAGGCGCTCACCTCTTTTTCTCCTTCCTCTTCCTCCCTCTTCCAGCCCCCAGGACTGGCCACAGGCCATGAAAGAGTATGTGCAGCGGTGTTTCACTGCCTGCGAGTCGGAGGAGGACAAGGACAGGACAGAGAAGGTCCTGAAGGAAGTGCTTCAGGGCCGCCTGCAGGACGGCACAGCCTACACCATCGACTGGAGCCGCGAGCCGCTGCCCGAGTCAGTGCTCCACTATCCCGTGCCTCCTGAAAATGGCTTCTTTTTGATTCTCGATGTTGGCTTTTCCTGACCGTGCGTCTCCCTGATAGGATAAAAACCAAGCAGTCTCGTTGGGAGGCAGTCCCAGCGCAGCGTCCTGCCGAGACCTCTGTCGGCCGCGGGGGCGGGGCGGGCGCAGCCGGCAGGGGCAGAGGCGCCAGGCTGGGTCACTACCGCAACGTCTTCTCGCAGAGGAGCCCCTCGTCCAGCTCGTCCCGCTCCTCGTCACGCTCGCCCTCCCCCGCCTCCCATGGCAGGCACAGGGGCAGCCAGAGGCACAGGCGCAGGTCGGTTCGCCAAATGGGAAGCTGCCCCCCCCCCCCCCCCGGGTGTGGGAACGTGCGAGTCACAATCGCACCCAACGCCTGCCGCTTCTCGCCCTGCAGTGACTCCGGATCCCAGTCGGACAGTAGCATGTCCAGTGATCTCCGACCCCAGCTGTCCCGGCGCAACCAGAAGGGCGGCAGAGGTCGGGGGAATGACCGAGACAGGGCCAGAGGCGGGGGAGGAGCCAACGAAAGAGGCAGGGGGAGGGGAGGACGAGCGAACAGGGGGCGCAAGTGAGTATGGGGCCCATGGGGTGGGATGGGGGTCGCCTCCTGTCCAACTCGTCATGCTCAATGTGTGACTCGGCTAATGGCTGTTCTGAAGAGAGAACAGAGAAACTTCACATGAGGGGCCTTTAGTGCCCCTGCGTGGGGGTCCCTCGTGAGGCATGATAAAGGTGCAGCTTAGAAGGGACACGTATACATGAGTTTGTGCTTCTCTCATTCCCGCTGGTTTTGTAATCTAGGTGCTGATGCTCTACGTTGTGGGATGGCAGGGCGAGCGGTGCAGTGTCTCTCTGTCTGAGGATGGCCGCTGGGCTTTCAGGGGACTGCAGGGATCTTTAGAGACCTTGTCCAGTTTGGCCCATCTGTCTGTAGGCTCATCGTTTCATTACCTGCACTTCAGGAACGCGGATGAAACCGGGGGTGTGACTGGGAAAAAGCGGAAGGGTGGGAACGCCGGCCTGGATTTCCCGGATCCCAACCGGGAGGCGAAGAAGCAGAGCCGGGCAGCGCGCTTCCACACCAAACTGCGCACTGAGCCCCTTGTGCTCAACATCAACTCCTTGGACGTGCCCAATGGCAGCCAGGAGGGTCTAAGCTGGGAGGACTGCCCCATCGTGGGTACCTGCCAGGACATCACCAAGAACTACCTGAGGCTGACCTGTGCCCCTGACCCCGCCACTGTGCGCCCAGTGCCGGTAGGCCCCGCCTCGGCAGCATCCCGCTAGCAGTACTGCCCAGCCTGTATGTCCCTGTATGTCCATGACTCTGCTGCCGTCACTCAGGTCTTGCGGAAGTCGCTGATGGCGGTGAAGACCCACTGGCAGACTCACCAGGACTATCCATATGCCTGCGAGCAGATGAAGTCCATACGGCAAGACCTCACCGTGAGTGAACTGCCCGGTGCCGGAGAAAGTCTTCGATTTTCATATCCATGTAAAATATGTAAAAGTACCGATACCCTACTAAAGTGTTAAATTTAAAAATACCCGTTTTTAAAAGTACTTAACTATCAAAGTGAAAAGTACTACCATTTCAAATCCACTTATTTTGCAAAACAACACCCCATTCTTTAAAATTCATTCTACAAGTTTATTATACAGAATTACGGTTCATCACAGTAAGGCAAACTGAGCTGAAAGAGGATAAGCAGGTTTTTTCAGAAAGTGGTGAAACTTGCTGAGCTTTTTTGCTTTTTTTTTTTAATTGGGTGACTGTAGTCATGCAGAAAGTTATTTGGCTCAAAAGTATCGAAGTGAAAGTAAAATTTGCAACAACATAAAATGAAAGTACAAATCCCAAAAACCGTACTTGAGGACACTAACCAGGTATTTGGTTACCTCTGGTCACACCTGATGGAAAACTGTGAGGAGAGCCCGCCCTCAGACGACCCCGTCTATCCGTTTTCCTGCAGGTCCAGGGCGTGCGCACGGATTTCACGGTGGAGGTGTACGAGACCCACGCCCGCATCGCCCTGGAGAAGGTAAGGTGGTGCCTCGATGAGGTGCTATTGGCGTCGGCCTGTGGCGTGCCTTTGGTGTGATGACCTCGTGTGTTATGTGGCAGGGAGACCATGAGGAGTTTAACCAGTGTCAGACGCAGCTAAAGGCACTCTACCGAGACTGCCCCTCCAGCAACGTGGGCGAGTTCACCGCCTACAGGCTCCTCTACTACATTTTCACGAAGAACTCCGGAGGTGGGCCCCACCCTTCAGGCTCCTTGCACAATGGACTTTTTGCTTCTGCAGTCTTCGCCTCGTAACTTACCAGCACCGCTGTGTCCCCAGATCTGACCACCGAGCTGGTGTACCTGACCCCTGGGCTCCGCGAGGATGAGTGTGTGTCCCACGCGCTGGCGCTGCGCGCCGCCTGGGCTCTTGGCAACTATCACCGCTTCTTCCTGCTGTACCGGAAGGCCCCGCGCATGGCTGCTTACCTCATCGACAAGTTCGTGGACAGGGAGAGGAAGCTCGCTCTGCGCGCCATACTCAAGACGTGAGTGGGGAGACGTTGGCGTGCGCCTGCAGCGCTGGCCGCTTTCCTCGCCTCACTCGTCTGTTTGCTCTCTCGCCCTCTCCCCCTCCCCAGGTTCAGGCCGGCCGTGCCGCTTGAGTATGTGCAGTCCAGCCTGGGCTTCTCCTGTCCAGACTCCTGCCTGGCCTTCCTCACAGCCCTGGGTGTCTCCTTTCTGCCCTCGGATCCCAGCAAGATCGATTGCAAAGCCAGCTCTGCCTGCTTAGCTGCCTCCTGAGCATGGGGATGGGGGTCGGGGGGTGACGCAACTCGGGGAGGGAGCTCCGCCGTGTCCCGGTGGCTGAGGATAGGGAGCGAAGACAGTTAGCAGGAAGCTGAGGGAGACCACGCAGTTTCACTGGGGAACCTAAGAAGAGGGGAATGAGTCAGAATGATGAGTCAGACCCTAGGGGGGAGCCTCGGCAGGGGGTGGATATCTGGGGAGGGCGGATCCCTACCTGGATGAGTTTCTAGAGAGAGGGGGCAAGGTTTAGCTGCAAGAGATTATGAAACGCACAGGCCACCCAGGTAGTGCTGTCAGAACACGGCAAATCTCCACTGAGCACTGGCCTTCTGAGAGAGTAGTAGGCATTTATATCAGGGCAGTCTCCCAAAGAAGTTGCACACAGGACAGAGATTAGGAGAGTTTGGTGTGCGGGGGGGGGGGGCAGGGTGTCTGACGTGTAGGTAGTCTGTCCTTCCCATGGTCTTCGCATAATTTTAAGCTAACGGTGTCTTATGTCATTTCTCCTTCAAGCCTAACAGGGGAAGATGTATCTGAAAACCAAGAAAAAAAAAATTCAAATCGTGAGCCATTAGAGGCCGTCAGTGCAGACAGCCACCCTCAGCGCCGTCACTTCGCAAGACGGCCGCTCCGCCCAGCCCAGGCGCGAGCTCAAGCCCCCCCGCGGCATACTCTGCCTCGCCATGAAAGAAGGCGGCCGCTTCCAAGATGCCAGTGGTTAGTATGTCCTGCTCCAGCCTGGAGATGCCTCTGCCCCCCTCAAAGTCTTGACTGAGAAAGCCGAGGATGAAGAATCTCTGCTTTTAAGCCCCCCCCCCCCCCCGCCGCCGCCCCCACGTTACTTGCGCCAGCTGCGGCCCTCTTTCGTTGGCCAGAGAAGCCTGCCCATCTCCAGCGAGAAGCGAGTCGTGCCACGCCTGCCTGGTGGCTCAAGGCCGTCCTTTCCGGAAGGTATCCCAGGATCTGCCATCACTGAAAGCTCGGGAATGAGGCCGCTCCACCCCTTCGCTTCACGCCGTCCGCCGTGACCCCAGCTGTATGGGTGCGGTGGTGTCAGGCGTGAAGTGTGGCGTTTGTTTGCTCCCCAGGGCTACGGCAGCGTGCACGTATGTATGGCTGGTAAGGAGGGGACTCTGCGTGCACACCTGCACACGTGTGAGGCTGCTCCACCAACACGCACCACATAGTCGTGCCCCGGATGAGCAGGACGTGCGTGATGCGGCCAAGGTGTCGGTGTAATGAGGGCTAGAGAGTCCTCTGCTCTTTGCTAGCCTGTTTTAACCAGTGTGCTAATAAGCTGAACCCACCCCAGCCCCGTTCACAATAACCTTTGATTTGAAAACTCGGGTCCACTTTCTCTGTATTTAGGCTAAATGTACTGCCTTCCAGGTCGTATGCCCGTTTTTATTACGTGCACTAATGTTGTGGTGAAGGGGGTGTTTTGCTTGGCTGCTCTTACTGGATTTCAGCAGCATTTCCACTTTTTAGTGACTCATGAATTCATTAACTGGAAACTGAAGCGTCGGTTTTAGGTTCTGTAGTTAAACTCAGTCATATATATCGACTAATGGTCTTTAATGAAATGGTGTTAGGAACCTGTGTGGAGGCATGAGGTGCCGATTTGTGGCATCTCTGTCGAGCCCGTTTGCAGATCGCAGTCGGCTTTTAGGTGCTGCCGAAGCATCAGAGTGAGCTGTCTGTGCCGCTGGGTGCGGTGATGGGATCCTGCAGACCGGGGCGTCGACGCGCAACCCCAAAGGCCGCTCTTTTAAAAATGTCCTTTTTAGCTCTCCTTGGGGGGCCTTTTGGAGCATCATCACTGAGCTATTTATGCCGTCCTTCCCCTCTTGTTGGCGTCGCGTTAAGGGACCCTGTGTCAGAAGGATCGGGGCCATACGCGTGTCTGATTACTGTAAATTAGTTCCTGTTTGTACATTTAGCATTATTTCTCTTGTACAGGTTTGAAGTATGATTTTTCGATTTACATTTTTACATTTTATGCTGCTGGTAGGTTTTTGGGTTCTCTGCTTACTATTGGGTAAGTCTGAAAGGGAGCAAATGGTGATTTTGTATGTTTTCTTTCAGCTGTAGGCAGTGAATTCAGAAATTTAACCCTAACTCCAAATACCTGTTTCTGTATTGTGTGTACAGCCTTAGAGTTAACTTGTTACATGCTTTTGATATCCTTGTAATGTCAACTGTGCCAAAACAAAGCTATTCATATCTTGTATAACTGCTTTTAGACTTTAGTTTTATGTTCTATGCATGTGGTACATAACCCGCTGCATGTGTCAGTTTGATGTAAAGTTCTGCATTTTCTTTAAACCGTCACTGTCCTCAGAATTCTGTCACCTCTAAAGGTTTAACATGCATTACCTATTCACTTTCCAACTGAACCGGGCTGGCAGTCGAAGGACTTACCTGATGCCTGGTTCTTCTAGAGGTGCAGCCATCAGTAACTCTAGTTACTTTTAACCTCCTATTTTAGTTAAAAATGCAAGAATAACTCCCATTAGCTGCAGGGTAGTGTGGAAGAGAGATGGCCCTCTTACCTTTGGTGAACATGGCTTCTGTTTTGGTACAGTTGTCATAAATGTTCTGTCACTGAATATCATATGACCCTCATAGCCAAAGAATCTACTAAAGGTAACATTAATTTACCACTTCACTGCTTATTGCTGTGGTGCTCTGATGATTTGGCCACAGGCATGTTCAGTTGTCCTGGGCTTTCTGATGTGATCTGTCACGGTGCTGACAGGTCCATCTGGACGCCCCGCACGCTGTGTTTAAAAACATCCATGTCTTTCCTGCCCATTCAGTATTTTCAAGTAAAATCACCCAAAAGACTTTAAATTATGCAGTTAATCTTTCTGTGCAAAGTGGTTTTCCCCCTCATCCTCTGGTCATATATCTAAGAATGCTGATTGTCTTTGTCTGCCGCTGTACCTCACACAACGCAGTTTCCAAGTGCAGAACATTCAGGTTATTAAGCATCCCAAGAGGAAGTCTGCTTCCAAAACCCGAGTCCATGCCAATCAATAAGAGAGCTGCTGCTGTAGTACTTATTTGGGTGAATTCATGGTGTCCTGCAGGTGTGTGTGGGTTTATCTTGTGTTGTTTTTTTTTTTCCTTTTTTTTTTTTCTTTCATTTTTATTTTGCCCGATGTTTTATGTGACTGTATGCCCAGGTATGTCAGACATTGGGTTGTTTTATTGATTTGTGACAGTCACATCGTCACACTGTTAACAAGTATGACTCAATCTACCAATTTGCAGTGTGCTAACCTCTCTGTGGTCAAAACACCAGTGTGCCCTAGAAAACAGATCATAAAAACCCTCATGTTTTTCCAATACATCCTCTTGGTTTTGAGGTATATTTGATCAAGCCTTGTGAGGATGTTTTGTAAGCAAATCCGTGCAGCTCTGCAGATGTGAATTCTGGGCTTGTTCATTCTAGCATTTGATTTTTGTGCAATGCAGTGGTGCATATTGTCTAGGTGAAGCTGTCTGTTAGTCCGGTAAACAAAGTGGGGGGGGGTGGGGGTTTCATTCCGACTCAGTGCTTGAAAGGTGGAACGTCTTTCTCTGTTTCTCATGAGCAGATGTTTTCTTTCCCCTCCCTGCAGTCCTGATAGCAGGAGCAAAACGCTTGGGATGTATGGGGAGAGAGCTTTTCAATGGCAAGAAGCCAGCTGGAGAGGAGAGAATGAAGACTGGCCCATCGTACATGTCGGCTTCTCTTGCCTAAACCGAAATGTCAGGCTTTAATTCCGCAGAGAACCTGTTCTGAAGCCCGTTTGTGTTCTCACTGCTGTGGAATGTGTACACATGTTAGCCAAGGGTGTTTAATATTCTCTCTCATTGTGTAAGGGCATGTTTCTACGCAAAGGAGATCAAAGCATTTTACCAGCTTTGATGTTAATTTTTGAGGATGTGGTCTCAACCATTTGAAGCGTCACGCCTTGAAGAAGCTCCTTAGGTGGTTCCATGTCAAGTGGAGTTACATTCAGTCATCTAATGGGTTATACTGTAAATCCAGAGATATTTGGGGGCCAGATCGAGTGTTATAAATTCAATGGGTGATGTGTGCTGGTTTGTGCTTTACTCGTTGGAATTTCCCACAACCAGCAGCTGTTATTTTTTTAAATTACGAGTTGAATTTTTTTTTTTTTGTTTACTTTTAATAGGTTAAGGTATTGTTTAGAAATTTATTACAAAATAATTGTGACTCTTTCAGAGCATTGTATGCATATGTTTGTTGGTAGTTAATGTAGGATTTTCCAACTCATTTCCTCAAGGTAATGTGTCAAGTAAAAATCTGGTGGCATGTTTAGTCTGGCAATTAATCCCTGCAACAAAATTGTATAATCAGTTAGTCAGTTAAATGTTTTGGCCTCAAATATATTTGGATGTACAGTGATGTGTAGTTACAGGTGTCTTGTTTTGGCCCAGAAATGTGACACCCTTGGGTTTCTGTGTGATACATGTTTCTGCATGTGATGATTTATGGCGGTTCTGGGTTTTGTTTAATAGATTCTGAAGCAAAGTAAATTCCTGCTGAGATTGTTTTGACCTTAATGCTGGTCTGTCCATACTGCCCCTTTTTCTTTTGTTTCCCTAGGATGTTTCTGAGGCCCAAAATGTAATGTTACAACATCTAAGTCCCCGTGTCTTATGGGCAAACCTTGTTTAGGTCAGTCACTTGTAATTGCATAGAATGGTCCCGTTTCACATTTAGTCATGTTTTGTTGAGGGCATAGAATCCCCTCAGTATTGATGGGGGTAAAAACAAAAATCAAATGTCTTGGCCCATTTCCCTCCTTTTTACTGAAAGGCTTCAGATTTGAGTTCCTTGTTTTTTGTTGGATTTGGTGACTACCTGACTAGATACATCCACTTATCCCAGAATAACTGAAAGTGTAACTCTGAACACTGCCATGTTTGTGTGTGAATATGTGATGTTCCTTTATAAACTTTTGTGTCAGTAACTAACACAGCCATTTTTCTTCATGAATGCTCCTCTCCACATCTGTTTTACAAGGATTTACAAGTCATCTAGGTTTTTTTTTTTTGTACCATTCTGGGTCTGAAATGCTGTCCTTTGCTGTCTCCTCCTCTATCTGCTCCACTGCATCTTAAGCCTAGATAGATATCTGTGCATTTTTTTCTCTCCCCCTTCAGTTTTTTTTTTCTTCTAAATCGTTAAATGTTGCTTCCCTGTAAATAATTAACTATTTGGCAAATGAGTGTGTATGTGCTCTTCATGGCATCTGGTTGTTTGAAAATCGCCTTTCCTGACCTCCTTTTTCCTCATCTCCCATTCTCTGCTTGCTTCTCCTCTCTCCGTTTCCGCTGGTCTGTCCTGTACCCTCTCCCACTAAGCCGCACGTTTGTTAGTAAGTATCGTTCAAATGCTGCTTTTACCACCCGGTTTCTCTTGCAGCTCGCCAGCTCCCCCTAAAGGATGTGACATGTCTCCCTGCTCTCTTGCTGATGTTGAATGAGAAGGTATACTGCTATTTTGTAAATGCCAGTGTAAATATGTAATTTAATAAAACTTGGTTTTGGAAAACAATGTCTGCCAAGTTTTACTGCATCCCTTTTGGGAGCAATGTCCAACAGATCGCAATTAGTTGGTATATAAATTGACAAGACTTACAACAAAGTGAAGATGAAACTTGGAATTTAATTTAAAAATTGTAACTGACGACAGAAGGTGATACATAGTACAGCTTGGAAGGCAGTAATGACAGTAGTGTTGGGCTCTCTGTAAAATACAGTAACAGCTTTAAACGCTGGGTCAATTTTCAAGGCACAGTATAGCCACTCAATCTGAGAGAAGTGGGTGATTTAGTGAGCTGCTCAGAAGGATGAAAGATTAATAGGAAAGGGAATTAGAATAGAATGATGCACAAATGCAGAAAGAGTGCAGGCTACAGTGATTTTTTTTTTTCAGAATTCACAAATTAATATTGATTTGTTGAAACAATGTCATTTTTAATTGTGTATTGGTGTAGGATGTAATTAGTAGGCCTACACCTGGGTTAGTTCTATAGTGTTTTGAGTATAGTCCTACCAAACAGTCCACATGTGAATGGCATTGGGGTGCTGCTTGGACTTTTGTTAGCTAATAGATATCAGGGTTGAAAAATGCTGTTTCATTGAATGTGCTGTTGGTGTTTGAGGTTTTCATTCGTGGACAGTTTAATAATCACTGCTGTGTCAATATCTTACATTTCCCTGGTTTGCTGTAACAGATTTGCCTTCATTGGAAGGCATTCTGATTGCTGAGTAACGCACGTTGCTGATAGTATTCAGATCGGCATGACTGACGTGCCAGTTAAAAAGTAGTCCATGAGGAGACCTACTGATGGCACAGGAAAGTAGGTCACAGTCAGGCATGCAAATGGGAGTATCTAAAAATACAGTGGATTTGCTGTGAGTCATACAGCCTGCTGCACATCAGGATCCAGCAATAGCTGGAAAGCAATTAAAATTGTACTGGTGAACCAGGGAGAAAATGCCCGGTGGAGCAATTTGAATGTACTGGGGTTCCTCACTGGGACTCCTCACTCCCCACCTGGCCAGGCACGGTGCTGAACCTTAAGCTGCTCGTCGTATCGGTCTAAATGCCAAATGGATGGAAAGAAACAGAAGCATCATTCATGCAAGTAAATTTAACATGTATGATGGCATGAGCAGAGAGCACAACTGGAGCATAACTGACTGGTTACATAAAGTCGAGTGAAGACAAACAGAAGGAAAGAGGGTTACTTTACAAAACAGGAGTGTAGCCGGACATGGCAGAGAGAGCAGGAAGATGATGTGTAGCAGGTAAGAGCAGGCAGGACTGTGTTAAATGCTGAGGATCAGATAGGGCAGGCGGCTCAGAGACCCACAGTGTGGACGCCGCTTGACAAATTGCCTGGGCAGTGAATAGGAATAAGCTATTCTTTATAGTAAATATGAATAGTTTAAATGGAAAATTTGGACATTAATTTCATAACAGAACAAACAGAAACAAAGAACAAAAGCAGCACAATGCCGCACAGCTAAGTGCCCTTACTATGGAGTTGGGGTCCAAATTGAAATCGGTGATTAATAGAGTAGAATGTAATTAAATATAACATTATTACAGGGGCTTGATTTGTTCACATGGATATGATGCAGCCTATATGTATAAGTCCTACTCACCATAACAAAAAAGTACAGGGTTCTACGGGGGACAGAATTGTTTGATATGAGGAACTAGACTGGATCACATTTAAGAAGCACAGAAGAGCAAAACAGATAAATAGAGGAAATACTGAAGAAGGAAAGCGTAAGCGATCATGTAGCTAATTGGGAAAGAAAAGGTTTAGATTAGTACATTCAAAAAGCAAAGTAGTCGTAAATAAATATAGTTAAGAAGCGATGGATAGACAGTTAACACAATAAAAAACAATGGAAAGTAAACGATATAGGCTAGTACAGTGAAGACGGAATATAAGATGAAAGCAATAGAAAAGATACATTCATACAGTAAAAAAGCAATGGAGGAGTGTAGGAGAGCATATATAAATACAATTAAACGACTGGTATAGAAAGAGGTTGTGAAATGCAGCGTATAGATTAATATAATGAATTAGCCTAGTAGAGATTTTAATACAGCCTGGACACAATGGGAAGACATGGTATAGTTTCATACAGTAAAAGAAAAGAGATCAGGAAAGAGAAAAGCACCGAAATCAAAGGATAGATTGGTATAATGAAGCAGCAAAATTGAGAGATTAATACAGTGCAGAAGCAAGACAGAGTATAGTACAAACGACAATGTACTCAAGTTATAGATCGGTACAGAAAGAAGTAATGGAAAGGAGAGTATAGATAAGTGAAGTATCAAAGCAACAAGAGTAATACAGCTTGGAAAACAGTATACAGACGCTCCTCTACTTACAAACGAGATACGTTCTGTACGGCTGTTTGTAACTTGAAATGTGCAAAAGTCGCTATTCAACATCATTTTAAGGGTATACACAAATACAAAGAATTAGGATGCTGGGAGTACGCACACAACGCTGCTGCGCAGTGGGAGTAGCAGCCAGAAGTCAGAATTGGCACGCAGAAAAAAAAATGTTGCAGACAGGAAACGGGAGCCCAACGAACACAATTTGGACTTACAGTCCTCCTTATTCGTATGTCTGAAAGTTCGTAAGTTGAAAGTTTGTAAGTAGAGGTGCGTCTGTATATCAAAGTAATAAAGTAAAATTGGAGAGCGAAAAGGCAATAGAACACAGAATATAGATTAGTATAGTGAAGTAGAAAAGTAAAGAGATTAATACAGCCTGGAAGCCATGTAAAACAGAGAGAATAACTATAGTAAAGTAATAAAGCAAAGTTATACATTGGAATAGAAAAGGCAACAGAAAGCAAAGCATATATTAGTATAGTGAAGTGGAAAAGTAGAGAGATTAATACAGCCTGGAAGCAATGGAAAACAGAATAACTGCAGTAAAGTAATAAAGCAAAGTTACAGATTGGAATAGAAAAGGCAACGGAAAGCAAAGTATATAGATTAGTATAGTGAAGTAGAAAAGTAGAGAGATTAATACAGCCTGGAAGCCATATGAAACAGAAAGAATAACTATAGTAAAGTAAAGCAAAGTTACAGATTGGAATAGAAAAGGCAATGGAAAGCAAAGTATAGATTATTATAGTGAAGTAGAAAAGTAGAGAGATTAATACAGCCTGGAAGCCATGTAAAACAGAGAGAATAACTATAGTAAAGTAATAAAGCAAAGTTACAGATTGGAATAGAAAAGGCAATGGAAAGCAAAGTATAGATTAGTATAGTGAAGTAGAAAAGTAGAGAGATTAATACAGCCTGGAAGCCATGTAAAACAGAGAGAATAACTATAGTAAAGTAATAAAGCAAAGTTACAGATTGGAATAGAAAAGGCAATGGAAAGCAAAGTATAGATTAGTATAGTGAAGTAGAAAAGTAGAGAGATTAATACAGCCTGGAAGCCATGTAAAACAGAGAGAATAACTATAGTAAAGAGTAAAGCAAGTAAAGCAAAGTTACAGTTTGGAATAGAAAAGGCAACAGAAAGGAAAGTATAGATTAGCATAGTGACATAGAAAAGTAGAGAGATTAATACAGCCTGGAAGCAATGGAAAACAGAACAACTATAGTAAAGTAATAAAGCAAAGTTATAGACTGAGATAGAAAAAAGCAAAGGAAAGCAAAGTATAGATTAGTATTGTGAAGTAGAAAAGTAGAGAGATTAATACAGCTTGGAAGGAATGGAAACCAGAGAATAACTACAGTAAAGTAATAAAACAAAGTTACAGATTAGAATCAAAAAGGCAACGGAAAGCAAAGTATTGATTAGTATGGTGAAGTAGAAAATTAGGGAGATTAATACAGCCTGGAAGTAATAGAAAACATAAAATAACTATAGTAAAGTAATAAAACCAAGTTACTGATTTTCAGTATTTGTACTGCTACTGGTTTTTATAAACACCAGCTTTTACATAAAAGACACACTATTACAATATTTAAAAGCCTTTGCAGAACATTTTTCAGTTTTGACAATTGCATTAAGGACGTGAGTGATTAGAGCAAAGATGCTGAACAGGAAATAACAGAAGCAGAGCAGAGGTGAAAATATAATACAGCAGAAAGCGTACAACCTGATTAACGCATTGGGGGGAGGGGAGGTGAGAGGGAGAGAGCGAGAGAGAGAGAGGGAGTGACATACGCTCTGAAGATCTAACAGAGCTGTAAATAGCAATCATACAAACCAGCAGAGAAAAATATGATTAGAATATAGATAAGGAAAAAAATAGTGACAGGGAGATACTGCAGAGGAAGTGTATTTTTTTTTTTTTAGAAAAACACCTGACACTGTTATGATTTCACAAGAGAAATGGCAGGGAAGTGAAAAAGAGAAACACTCCAAGGAAGTGCCTGAAAAGCACAAAGGAAAAAGGAAAAGTTCAAAGTGGAATGGAAACCTCACAGTTCAGGGACCGTACCATCACCTGATGTACTTACTGTATTATAGAACGAAATAACGACCATTTTGTCATGACTATTCAGAGTCTTATACACTAGACCAGCAATTAACCACTTTTGAATGAGCTTTTTTATGTATTCTATATGCTGTTTTAAATGTGTTCAATGTTAGGCTTTCAACATTGAAGGCATTGTCAATGTCTCGTGTATAGCAGCCTACAGAGGACAAACAGGGCCATGGTTAATGTTGAATAACAATAACACGCAGCAAGAATAACAGAATGATTCAGAAGCATTTAGTGAGAGGTCATACAGCACAAAGAGGTCACAACAAAGGTCACAACAAAACCAAATTGGAGAGAAAGACAGGAAAATACAGAGCAGAAAGAAGGGATGCGCAAAAACACAGAAAGGGACAAGTGTAAGAAAACAGAGAAATCAGAGGTTTATTGACTTAAAAGCTAGAGAATGTTACATAGAACAGAAAAGAGAGAGTGAAAGATGGCCATACAGTTACTTTTGGAAGGAAGGCCAGAAACAGGAAGTATAAAAAGAAGATAATAACAGAACAGCAGAAGAGAAGCAAGAGTGCCATTGGATGGGAATCGGGAAAGTCAGATGGGAATAACCATACTGTGCTTTCTCTTAATTTAGGACATATCCAGAGAAAGGACTCACGTAACCAAAACATAAAATGAGAGGTAGTTTTTATGGCACGATTAGAGTAGGAACAGCAGACATCATCATCTTGAGAAAAGTATTTCTGTGAGCTATTTACCATCAACACTGCACTTGTCGTTACTTCATTTCATCCTGTACTTTTGGTGAATCCTCACTATTTACACACTGTCCTGTTTGCTCTCACACACACACACACACGCGCACACACACACACACGCATACACACTCCCAGACACTACATTTAGGACTCTAGCTTTGTCAGGTCTTCTAGCTCTGCAGATATTATTGCACACTCAGTAAAATTAAACACAGTCAAATTTAAAACGTTGTCATATCCATAGAATGAGTAGGTTCAGTAGATACCCATGTTCATTTGTGTGCCTGTATGGTACAGCACATACGTAAAATGTCACATGGTTCCTGCTATTACAAAAATAACAGTGTCCCACAGACTGCAGCAGCCCTGACTTACACCTCTAGGTGCAAGAGAGCTCCTCATTTGTTGCAGCACCTGAGGTTTCAAAACCAAAGTTGACTATAAAAAAAAAAAAAGTTTATATAAACATTTTAAAGCACCCCTTTTCCACAAATCTCTACTTAAATAAATATTCGACTACTCAGCTACATTATATACAGGCAGTGTTAATGTCCTTACGGGCAGTATGTCAAACAGGAAGTGAAACATTCCTCAGCTTGCCATATAGCTCGTCAGAACCCGTCTTCTGATGTGTTGGGACCGGATGGACAGGAAGTGACATCACAGTGGGAGCTCCAGGGGCTCAGTATGGTGTGAAGCGGTTGTATCCTCCTCTATACAAGCTTGCCTGTTCATACAGAATAAATTCATCTTAAAACTAAGTTTAACTAACTGTATTTGTTATCTATAACATAGGTTAATGAGTCGGCCATGCTAGAAAGATGATTGCCAGATGTCATTATTTTATCTAAAGCAGCCATTTTTTTGCAATGCCATATGAGTGTGAGCTGTATTTATGATGTCCAATCACAGATTAGGAGCCCAGATACTGTAAAATAGATTTATGGGTGGAGTGGCTCTACAATTCTGCGGCCATAGTTACCGGCTGAAATCTCATGGCACACAAAGTAACTTTTAATTTTTATATTTCGTAAGTGCAATTTGTATAGTCAGTGCAATTGTATATTTTGTAATATATTCTTTTTTTACTCTTATGCCTCACATTGAGTCGCCTGCACTTTCTCAATTTCGTGGTCAAGTGACAATGACAATAAAAATTCTTATTCTTATTCTATTATATGACTGTTGGGCCCTTGAAAACAAAGCACTGATATTATAAACCCAGTGGTTTTCCTCACCATTGTTCCCACTCCATATGTAGCTGTGGGCCCCACGGTATGATGGTATGGATCAGCGGCGGTGGCGTAAACTCTACCATAACTGGGAGAACATTTTCCATGCAAAAAACAAGAAGAAAGATGATCACAGGAGCTGCAGCACACCTTCAGGGAGAACACACCTCCTGTGAGGCATTTCTCTTGTCGTCCAAACGTTTGCTGTCTTCTTACCCGTCGCTGTAGGTGGCGGCAGCAGCAGAGGCTGACTGAGCTACACGGTATGCGGCTGGGTAACCTCCCTGTGGACGATGACACGGGGACAGTGATGAAGCAGCCAAATCACGCGCAGCACTGTCTCACTCAAAGAGCACGTCAGTGTCTCCCATTCAGAATGTTTGGTCATGATCAAAACTGATTTATGATGAAGAAACCAAACTGTACTGCACGTTCATAATATTGTAATCAAAATTTATTACTGCACCTTCTGGTCAATTCAAATCATTGCCCATTTGTGCAACTATATTCATTACCTATTTTTAAACTGTATTTTTAATTGTCTTTTAGGTGTACATTTATGTCTATTTCTCAGTATATACTTTTCTCAGCTTAAATTTTCAGATTGTCAGTGTTTAAATGTCTTTAACGTTTACATTCTGTTTATTACTGTCTCCTGCACCATGCTCAACAAGGTCATAAATTCATCTCTGTGTATTAATTAATAAATGAATAATATTAATAACAAATTAATAAGAAATTGCCCACCAGGGTGACATGTAAATAAAAGGACTTACGTATACTTCTGCTCCGTATAGACCATCTTGATACACCACCCTAAAAATATGCATAGAAACTCCGGTTAGCGGAATACTCTAACAAGGAAACAAGGAAACTTGTTGCATTTTACTGGTCTTCATATGGTGGATAATGTGTTATGGCATATCAGAGGCACTGGATGGCACTTTGGCTGAGTGGGTGGACTGTTGCTCCTGATTGCGTGCACCCCAGCCTTGTGTCCTGTGCTACCTGGGAAAGGCTCCAGGGCCCTGGAGCCTAGAAAAATAAATGGATGGATGTGCTTTTGTAGCATGGGGCCCCCAAGGTTTAGAATCCTGACCAGGATAAGTGGTTAGAAGATAGAGGGTTAGATGGAAGAGTATGTAGCCCATCTTCTGCGTACGTATTAGTGCTGGGAGGAGCTTACCCAGGGTAGGCGGGGACAGCGGTGGGCGTGGCAGCTGCTGCAGAGCGAATGGTATTGTAGACCGCACGCCCCCGCCCCCGCAGAGCAGATCCTCTGTATGCCAAGGTGGGCGTGGCCACGGGATATGGGAAACTCGCCACTGGGCACAGAAAGAGGCCAACATCACAGGAGTTATCTGACTGAAAACATCAGCAGATGCACCAGTTAAAGCAGCGGCAAAGGCGCTCACCGGTGTACAACTCGGGGGCATACATTGCACCCATCACTGGATTGATCTTCCATCCAGCAGCTGCAAGGAGAGATTAGATGTGAACTGTATAAAAAGTGCAGAGCCAAGGAGAGGGCCCTGAGGTACCTCTAACAAAAGTGAACAAAATAGAGCCTCACCATTGACCAGTGGAGTCTGTGGCTTCTTAGTGACCACTCTAGCTGTGGCATTGTTTACCTGCGAGACAATAACAGACATCCTCCATGATATTGGACATTAGGAAGGTCATTATAGGTCATCAAAGAGGAAGATATAAGATTGCAGTCTGCCTTACCTCTATTTTCCTTCCTTCCACAATCGTCCCGTTCAGTTTCTCCCTTGCTCTGTCTGCTTCCATTGCGTTTTCAAAGGTCACAAAGCCGAAGCCCTGAGCACAGGATGATCGACAGCAAGCTCACACCACTAAGCTAACATACCCCATAAAGAGTCATCCCTCGATTATTTTCTTCCTACCTTTGAGCCACGCTCATTGAAGATTATTTCCACATCCAAAATCTTGCCAAATTGCTGAAACACAACAAATATCATGACAATTTTGTACCTTCAATGACTGAAATCCATGACCCAGATCAGGATAAAAGGAGATGATGGATCGTAAGAAATAGATGGATGGGTGGATGGATGGATAACAGTACAATGTTTATTCAGAATCATTTCAATTCAATTCATTTTCATTATCATTTTATAAATATATCGAACATAAATCATGTTGTGCAATTTTGCATAGAAGTATGCGCTTTTGTTTACTCACGCCGAACATCTGCCGGAGGTCAGGATCCCGGAATCTAAATGGGATATTTGAGACATGAAGCCTTTTTGGCTGAGCTTTTCCAGAGCCTTCCTCCTCTGCGCCACCCCCTGCCCCACCTCCCGATGACACAGAGACACTTAGAGCCTGTGGGTCAGAGGTCACGGGGGCTAAGGGGTCGTCCTGGGGTCACAGGAGAGGGAAGCAGGCAAGGAGGCGGAGAGGAAGGAACAGGAGGAAACGGGTGATGAAGAAGAGGACAGAGATGCAGCAGAGTAAAGAGGGAGAAGAAGAGATAGAAATAAAGAAAAGTTACAGTAGAGAAAAAGAAAAAAAACTGTTAATACTTTTGCAACATGATATATATATCTCCAAATAAAAAGTATTTAAGTATTATTGATCTCTATCAGGGGTGGTGAACCTGTTCCATGGAGGGTTGATGTGGGTGTGGGTTTTTGGGATGACCTCTCAGTCAGCCAATAACAGTGGGTCCCCAGGACTGGATTTAAGAACCACTGATTTATTATTGGCTGATTTTAGAGGTCATCCCAAATACCCGCACCCACAGTGGCTCTCCATAGAACAAGTTCACCACCATTGATCTCTATTAAACCACATAGCGTATATGTATTATCATTCATGTTCTATTTTTTATCAGTCAATAAGAATGTGGCTTCAAATCCCATTAAAACAACAACATCACTTTTCCAGATCAAGTGTCAAGGCTACTGAACAAGTAAGCATTCTCCATCCAGTGTGCCTACTCAAGCAGCTGTGAGGAAGTGTGAACAAATCTTCATTTTTAGTGAGGTGGCTGAATACATGCCCGTTAGACAAGGAAATGCCAGTACCGTATATTCACCTGCTATTGTGGAAATGAGAGTAGTCAGCGAGTTGAATCAAACAGCTTCAACTCAGAAAGTTTTAGCAGTAGAATAGAGAGGCAAAGAGGCAGTTAATATTTACTGCATCTCAATGATTGTATTCTTAGCAGGTCGGAAATCCACATTTAAAATGCCATACCTATGAACTAAGACGCTGCTCTTTGACATCAGTGAAATGCCCTCATGCAAACAAAACAAAAAGAGGAATGTGCGTCAAAGCCAAGACATCCACCATCCCACAATGCACCACGATGCCAGTGTGTGTGTGACAACCTAACACAACCAAACTGTTACAACCCGCAAAAACAAAAAAAAAATGGAGGAGAAAATTATTTAATCAAAAAAAGCTTGAGCAATAGAAAAGAGAGGGGAGTAAGAGAGTGGAGTGCAATTTAAAGGTAAAATGGAATATAAGAGAAAACGAAAATGGAAAATGTTTAAAAACCTACAAATTTATAGAAGTAGGTTCGGGAGAGTAAGAAAAAAGAAAGGAGGAGAGATTAATGTGGATCAACGAAAAGAACTAATGCAGAAAGATTCTAAGGAATTAGCAATAGATGGAGATTGAAAGCAAATAAGGGACAGAGTTTGCAGAGGTCTGCAGAAAAGCAGTGACAAAAAAACGAAAAGCTAGGAGAACGGAAGGCCACACAGGCAGCAGTTTGTGCCAAAAGCTCGGGGTGGCAGGGAGGGGGATGAAAGGTGTTCAGATATCAGTCTGGGGTCACGGTGCTGCTTTTTTGCCAGAGGTTAAAGGTCATTACCCAAGATTCCAAAGGGGCGTTTATTATTAGGAGGGAAGACACAGGGGGAAGACAGACCCATTCATAGCTTAATACAGACTCATACAAGCACACAGCTCTGCACTGGCTCTCCATACCTAATTTAGGGCCTAGAGCAGCATATCTCAGGTAAAAATCCACACCTGTTCATTCTGGCACATGACACTCAAACAGTGGGGTCACAGGGGGGGCGGGGTTGAGTCGGGTGATGGTGTCATGTCACGATGCAAAATGTTTTCTGAACCTGAGCGATATTTCGGAGTGGGAGGGGTCATCCGGTCCGCCTACCCCCCCCACCCCCCCTCCTGGGCGACGTCTCAAATTCCGAATATCAGGATCATGTAACACAGGGGGTCTAGCAATGGAATATATAAATGTTGCCATAAAACACTTTCAATATGGAAAAACAAAGACGTAACTGTTGGTTATATTAGCTGAATTCACAGGTGGCTTGATTTTCTGTTCAGATTCTGCACTGCAGTTGGGTAAATGGTCTCTTAGACTTAATATGGGTGTTATAAACTTGGCAGCATGATATATATGTATATATATATAGACGCTTCACAGGTTACCATGGGGTTACATTCCAAAAAGGCAAAATATTGTAAGGTGAAAATGTATCTTTAATGCAGTACACCTAACCTAACAACCATTACAGCCTAGCCTAGCCTACCTTAAACATGCTTAAAACATTTACATTATCCTACAGTTGGGCAAAATCATAAACACAAAGACTGTTTTATAATAAAGTGTTGAATTTCTCATTTCTAATTCATTTCTGAATTTCTAATTTATTGAATAATGTACTGAAGGCGAGAAACAGAATGGAATTGGAATACCCATCGTGAAGTCGAAATATCATAACAAATCTATCGTAACCCAGGGAGCATCTGCATATATATCACCATCATTTATAAAAACAAAATCTATCAGAAACTATATACATCTCACAGGATAGCAAATTCTCTGTTCAGTAACCCCACCTTACAAAGGCTGCATACATTTAATAATGATACACTTTCTCAGTCAGTCACCTTCACATCGACTCCTCATCCATATGCGCCCTTCATTTGGCCCTGACCTGTCCCTGTCCTAAACCTGGTATTTGAACATATGCACACGTGTTGACACTTATTGGGATTACCTGTTCTATTTCAGGAGACAGCGGATATCTCTGAAGGACACCCCCCCCACCCCCCACATTTCCTTACATGGCTGCAGTGCTGGAGGTGAGCGTGTAAATAGCCTACATTTAGGGCAGCTGCCTGCAACCTCCTCTCATCTAACACTGACATGACTGACTGACGCACGGAACACCCACTTCCTGTCCGTAGCCTATGGAATTTGGCCCAAAATAGTTTGCCAAAAACACACTTCTCTTTTATGATGTGAAATGATCACCTTTGTGCACCAATTCAACTTTTCATTTCCACCCAAAATTGAGGAACAGTCTCTCGTTGACACAAGCTAGGTTGGCTTTTGAGAGTATTTTGCTTTTTAAAAAAGATTAACATTGATAAGCGAAAAAATTATTTGTCACAATCAAGATAAGTTAAGTTTTGCTTTCCTCTGTACTTTCACTTAACAGGAAATCCTTCTCCTTTGCATTTGTCCATCACTCTCATGCTACTAACATCATTTTCCCACTACACACAGCTCTCAGTTACACATCCACAATGACTCCCCCCCCCCCCCCCCCAGCTCAGAAAGTAAGCCCCTCCCCCCCTTACCGTGCCGCTTGCCGCTAAGGTTTCCGCTCCCTCGTGCTGGGAGCTTTGGTAAACCCTCAGCTGGTGGTGATCCTGGTACTCTGAACCTGGATGGGCGGGGCTAAAATCCAGAGGTGGAAGTCTGCTGGCAGGAGTGGGTGGGGCTTGTCCAGGGGGTGGGTAGGAGGGGGGTGGGGCATAGACTTGGGGGAGGGAGGGGTCCCCGCTGCCAGGCCCAGCCTCCTGACCCGGGGCACCCTGTTAGTGGAGAAAACCCAAAGAAATTGGTAGAAATGCCTGGGGATGTGAACACAGCACTATATTTTGCTTTTTATTTTTCAAAACATCACGATGTTGCTATCAAGATAACAGGACAGAAATATTTTAGTGTTTTAAAACATGATTCTACATATACGATGGTTTTAGACATTCTGCAGTTATAATAATCCATGGACTTTTTGATCAGAGGCATGAGTCAGACAGCAAAGAAAGGCTAATAGATACGCCTATTCTGAGATGGGCTGTAATTATCCAAACATTTGCCAACTTTCAAAATACAGCTGTAGTTACAGAAGTTATATATGCATCACAGCAGTCCTGACATGCTGAACATTAATAAATTCAGACAAAAAAGATGCTAAAAGAACAAAAACAACAATAATATTTAACAAGCCATAATTAACAAGATACAAGGTTGTTAATTGACCAATGTACATACAAGCAAACACAGAGAAGCACTCTCAATTATTCAGGAATGGATCTTACCCCCTCACTGCATTCCAAGGAGTATGACTCACGGAGAAAGAACAGCCTCATATTTAATGTCACACAAATTCCCGCCCACAAACACAGAAGTTGCCCCCATTAGCCAATAGGAATGCAAGGCAAACCCCCTGTGGCTCAGTATGTGAGAAGGTCTGGCCAGCTGGAATCATCTGTCCATATCAATCATGTTGCTCAGAAGACCCTCTACCATTTTTATAAAGCTGCTTTTTAATCATTTTGTGTAAAAATGAAAATACTACTTCACAAATATGTAATATTCATAACTACAAACAGAGTGACATTAATACTATACCCTACTTACAAAATCCTGACTTTCTGAAGTTTCAAAACCTATATTTTAAACATCAACTGACTGAAGACCTCTTTCATTGCAAACTACAATATTTATCCTGAAATTTCAATGACAAAAATAGAAGTTCCACCTGTGATGGAAATGAGAACTTTTGTATCAATAACAGCAAAATTAGCAATGCTGATATGTACTATATATCTTATTATATTGTTCTATTCATCCATCCATTTTTTTGTACACACTTCTCCTACGCAGTTATATATAATCATTGAGAGTATCTTTACCCATTTCTCTATGCACTCTGGTTAATTAATTAATTACATTCACCTGTAAAAAAACTGGCCATATTTTTAAAACATTGCCCATTGTAAGGCTTTGCGATGCATGGCCCTTCCATTGGGCTCTGGAATATGTACAAATTGACAGACTAATCTTCAGGCTTGTGAAGACTCCACGTGGCCAGTCTCACACTACAATTTATCAGCCTGCAGACTCTTTTACCAACTGGTGAGATAAGCTACATTAACCGAGGGCGTCTGCATTGGGAGAAGCTGAAGGATGAATTGGTTACACATTCCCACAAGCACAGGTGGCCCCTCTTATCCTGGAAAGTCCTTTGGTTGGATACTAAGTCTGGATGGCCCTTGACAGGTGCAGATCTTTGGCTGCTGCTCGGGAGGGGGGATCATCTGCTGTGGGAAATTCATTCACAGCTGTGCCTTTGACCGGAGCGAGCAGGAATAGCCAGTGTCACGGGACGGGATGGAGACCAGCGCAGATCTCAATGTTAAAGTCACAAGGACGCAGTCAGAATGAATTGGCCCAAGTTACAATGATGTCAGTAAAGGTGAAAGTCACAGTGGAATCATTGCTGATATTTTTCACATTACAGCCAGCATTACCCCAGTGATAATGTCATTTACTATTCCTGT
Organism: Hippopotamyrus pictus; assembly: GCA_026781145.1. NCBI lineage: Eukaryota > Metazoa > Chordata > Actinopteri > Osteoglossiformes > Mormyridae > Hippopotamyrus > Hippopotamyrus pictus. Next base: position 2,006,131 of record JAODLC010000140.1, on the reverse strand, counting down.
CAGTGTTTAAACAGCACACACAGTGTTATCTGAAAGCCAAAAATAACCACATTCCTAAAAGTAAACCCAAAAAATTATCACTGTATTTCGATAAATGATGTTAAATATAGTGCCTAAATCAGATGGCTAATCCACATTTTTGGAGCTTGTTCTGTTTTTATTTTCGCCGCGTTCAGAAAAGCTTTATTTGTGAGAACCGTAACAAGCACCTGTAACGGCTGCTTAATGCTTGTCTGAAATGTCTCCCATCCACTCAGTATCATCACGCTTCAAAATCACTCTCTACAGATCAGTTCCCTTCCTGTGCTCCCTGTCTTGAGCCCCCCGTGCTGGGACTGCCTCCTGGCCCACTGCAATCCTGCACGGAATAAGTGTTTATGTTAGGCAGGCTTTTTGATTCTTATATTCTGGCAATGTCCCATGATTTGCAACCAATGTACTTCTTTCTTTAAAATGTACAAGTTAACACCATTAAAGAAGCCCTGACACGTTTAGTAAAGCAAGACTATGAAGCTAGGCTTCATTACCCTCCATCCCATCCATGTTGCCCCCCACCCACTGTTGCACCATTTGCTGCTGAGTCCACAGCACCCCCCCTCCAGCTGTCACTGATTCAGGTCAAAGGTCGCCGCTCCAGTGCCAGCTGTCAGTTAGGCCATCAGCTCGGCAAACACACACTGACACATGGCTCTCACTTACACCTACATGGGCAGAAAGTGAGCAGATGGATATAATCATCATTTTCACTTCACGTTTTGCATGTATGCAGCTGTATGGCCTCATTGATTATCTTTCAACATGCTCTCTAGCCTCTCTATCGCCCCCCTATCTCATATCAAACCAGAGCACACAGCAACTTGTGCTAATCTGCTCTTTAAGTAGGAGGCTAAAAATACGTCGGACACGACAGGAAAAGATCGCGGCAGAGAAATTCCAGAGACACACAATATCCAGCGTGATATTTACTTGTAAAATGTCAGAGCAGTATTCACTAGGTGATGCAATCCCCACTGATCTGTCTTTAGTTTCATAGTGTCTTTTGGCCAAGATTTTACTTTTTGGTTAAAACTATAGACATATTTCATCTATTTAGTATTTATCTGTCTTTGTACATCCAAATGAGTCTAGCAGATAATTCGTACATATTACAGAGCTTGTAAGAAATGGCAAATATTCTATTTGATTTAGAATGCCGTTTTAAATTGAAGCTCTCTACAATAATAAAAGTTCCCCACAAGATTAAATAGTGATAATATAAAAATTGCCCTATCTACACTGCTGGATGTGGTTATATGAACATATGTGGACATATGGTTGTTAATTTTGATTAATTAACTATGTGGGTTAATTAGGTGGGTTGGGGTTGTGAGTCAGCTGTAAGTCTCAGGGGGAAAACAGGATTTCACAAATGTTACAGGTGATGGAAAATTCAGAGAACAAGACCGATCAGACGATGGACATGCATGCAGAGGGAGAGACTGAATTACCTGAACAATGCTGGGGTAGCAGGAAGCAGTTTGAGGGTAAACAGGCAGTCCATAAGGCTGGAGGATCACAGTAGGAGAGGAGAGCATGATGCAGAGAGATGGAGGAAAGGAGGAGAACGGATGGGAAAGGATGGATGGAGGGGAACCGGTGGAACTGAGAGGACAAGATGAGAGCAGGGAGAAAAAAAAAGTGTACAAACAAAAGGAAAAATAAAAACAGTATCCTAAGGAAAAGAAAGGCAGTCCAGAAGTTGGAAAGAGGACTTAAAAAGGTTGGAAAAGGCACCCGCAGCTTGTTAAAGAAAAAATGTGTTTTGAGGCCACGAGACAAAGAGGGCTGGACAGCTTGCCCGGGTAGAAGACAAGGAGATGGAGTGAGTAGGAAAACATGAACTTCTGCGTGTCTGTCTCTCAGCCAGGCAGCTTGATGGACAGGCACAAATGCAAAGAGTCCAGTTACAGTGCTGCAGAAATAGATTTACCCTCCCCACACCTTAGACCCCCTCCCCATTTTGTCTTGTGTGTCCACATCCATTTACAACTTAACAGCGAACTCTCTGCATTGAGACTGAAACAACAGGTACAGCTCTCTGAACAATACAAAAGAGCATTTGCTTAAAGTGATGCGTTTATGCAGCACCATTTGCTGCATGCAGGTCTGTCATCAGCTGAGCTCCATGTTATAGTGGCTGTTGGCAATTTCCAGAAGTAAAGCCATTGTCAGGGATGCACCGCTGACATTCATGCATGCTTCACACAAACTTGTTTCTCAGATCATAGGTATCGTATAGAGATTGATTTACCTGTACATTTCCAGATGTGTGCAGAATCACAATAGAATGAATAAAATGATTTTCATAATGTTTTGCTGGGCTGTACTGTACCCTGTTGTACTGTATACTGGTTCCATGGTGTAATGCTTAGTTCTCCGGGCTTTGAACCCAGTGATCCGTGGCCAAGTCTCACTGGAATATTTGTTCTGGTTTTCCAGGCTGCTCTCGCCATCACATGGTACCTTCCCTTTCTGCTTCTCCTGTAAGTGTGTGGTCTTGCATGATAAAAGCTTTGTTTTGGCCACACCCAATCTAGTCCCCCCAACCAGTGACCTTTCATCCCTTAGGTGGTCCCTTGAATATACTGCATGTTCTTTTTGCACTTGTCTTTGACTGAATCACCCCCTTTACAGTTTCTTGTTATGGTTCTGGCATATTGTACAGCTTTTGCTCCATTTGCACTTTTTACTGGCCATTCATTGGAGGTGTACCCCCTGTAGCCTATCTGTACTTATGTCTAACTTGGTTCCTTAACTGCAGTGTACTAGTAAAGTATAATCTGCCTCCCTTGTAAGTCACTTCAGATAAAGGTGTCTGTTGAACGTATACATTTCTGCAAATTAATTAGTTAATCAATCAATCAATTAACTAACTAAACTATTAATTAATTAACCACCAAACAAATAAATATGTATTTTTCAAAAAAACAACTACTGATGACTGTTGACGTCATTGACTGAACTGAAATATAAAAGTACACCAATAGGGGGAGACAAAGAAAGGTTTGCTTGCTAGCTTATCTGTTGCTCATAACTGTTGTCCAATCCATGGTGTTCTCTGCCTTGTGAGATATGCTGCCTGAAGTTAATCCACTGCCCCATATTTGAGAAGTCTGTCCCCCCCGCCCCCCACTGCAACCATGCACAGAATAAGTGTTTATGTTAGACAGGCTTTTTGATTCTTATATTCTGGCAAAGTCCCATGATTTGCAACCAATGTATTATATAAAATTTACCATTCTTGCTGAAATTGCTGCAAAACTGGTTTTAAATTAGATAAGCATTTTTGATCCCGGGGGTAAACTCTTGAAATACATGCTCCTTACAGATGGAATTATAGTATCTGAAAACAAATATCATATTTTTCTTCAGGGTGTACCAAAGCTTTTATTGGGAAGTACAACAATGAGATGCTCATATGTTAGTAAGTGTGGAGTATGTTCATATGGGACGGTGTGTGACTCTGTGGGTTAGGATCTTGTGCCCATCATCAGAAGGTTGCCTCAAGTCCTGGGATTAGCTGCATGATGTCACCATAAAGCAGGGTCTTTTGAGCCCTTAATTACTCCAGGGAATGGCTGACCCAGTGCATGTTACTTTGGGTAAAAGTATTTCATTATTATAATATTACTTATACAAGCAATTATTTTAAATGAATAAACACATTCACTAACGACCGGTGAACATTTTTGCGGAATAAAGATTTAAATCTACTAAAAACTACAAATTCCAAATTCTCTTGCATCCGGGGAAATAAAGAGGGATGGTACACTAAGGCTCACGGTAAATGAAGTTCTTCGGCGATCTATAAAAGCTCATGACTCGCCACCATGCGTTCTCTTTACTGGACGAGCCTGAGAGTGTCAGGTATTGTTTTCTAATAATGAAACATTTCAATATTTCCCTCTGCCCTTCTCATTTTTAAGTACATGTAAATTACTTTAGTACCTATTTTTGAAACCGCGTCGGTATAATGAACACTGTATCAAGTGAAAAACTTAATGTTTAAGATTAAGATGTTTAAGTAGCAACGTGGTTGCTTGCTAATGCTAACGCTCGAGTGGATCCGATTTAATGCCTGGTATCTGTATCAACTGAATTGGTTTTAGATTAATGTTTTTCGTGCTTTATGATGTACAATATTAGTCCAGACCGCGTTACTCTATATATATATATATAATAATATACGTGTAGTAATAATCACATTTTCTGTCGTCATGGCGTCGCCATCTTGAATAGTGCAGACGATTCACTGAAACTTTGCAGAGCCAAGGCCAGTGGTATGATTTAGCCTATTCACTTTGGCGAGGAAAGTTAACTGTATACCGGATTGATTCAGATTAGTATACTTCTGACGTTACCGAAATGCTTAAGATCTTGAAAGTATGTTAAAATATTTAGTAACTGTACTTAACGCCGCTCATTTCAGCGCCCCTGGCCTGTTTTAAATGCAAACACTTGTGGAGGGTAGTTCAGGTCCAGAAGGAAAAATCCAGAACAAGATTGAGGTTCTTGAGTTCTGACTGATTCTTTAGATTCAACTAGTTGGTTGAGACATAATCTTGGTCTGGATTTTTACTTTCTGGACTTTAATTATGTATGTGCCTTTTCAAATCTAATGCTGAATCTTCTATTTTCTAGGCACCTTTTGACAGACCATGCCAGTTGCCAGAAGTTGGGTCTGTAGTAAGACCTACGTCACCCCCCGCCGCCCCTTTGAGAAGTCCCGGCTTGACCAGGAGCTGAAACTCATCGGTATGGATCTGCATTTGCAGTCAGGCTTGGTGATTACTGACTCTGGATCTGTACAATGTGACCAATTCTGAACACTCTTTCAGGGGAGTATGGCCTTAGAAACAAGAGAGAGGTCTGGCGTGTGAAGTTCACTCTAGCCAAAATCCGCAAGGCTGCTAGAGAACTGCTCACCCTGGATGAAAAGGATCCCAAGCGACTATTTGAAGGTAATTATAATGATCTTTAATTTACTTGTACAAAAAATGTGTTGCATATCTTATACCAAGTATTCAGGCTTGCATTTCTATGTACTGCACATTGGTATCGAGTAGCTCGTGTTCTGTTTGATATCATTGCTTTTGCTACTGGGTTAATTCCATCTTGGTTTTGGTGTTTTTAAATTCTTTTGTTCAATTAGATGAGCGTAGTAAGGTTCAGCTGCTTCTCATTGGTTAAATGTAGTTCTGTTTTCCATCAAGGTAATGCTCTCCTGAGGCGTCTGGTTCGGATAGGTGTGCTGGATGAGGGCAAGATGAAGCTCGATTATATCCTCGGCCTGAAAGTTGAGGACTTCTTGGAGCGGAGGCTGCAGACCCAAGTCTTCAAGCTGGGCCTGGCTAAGAGCATCCATCATGCCAGAGTGCTCATCCGTCAAAGGCACATCCGGTGAGTGTGTTGGGGTGACATACGGCTTGAAAGGCTTTGCCTTTAGCATATGAAATGACTTGGCAAAGACCTGAAGATATTGAAGCTTTCCTTTCCTCTTCTTCACCGTGGCCCCAGCCGTTTCGGTTCCACCTGAGCGCTTTAAATTCAGCAAGGTCAATTCGGTGACAAACCGTATACCTTGTAAGAGACTGGTTGATCCAATCCTGTCAGTCGGGATGAAGTTTTTACTCCCTGTTGAAGATCTGGCAGGTAATGTATATCACATGGACCTGACATCTTGGTATATGTACAGGCTCTCTAGTTCTACTGGTTGGAATTTGAATGATTTTCTCAGGCCGATGATTTAATTTTTAATCAGACTGTCGGTGGTGTCAAGAATTCCTCGTGAATGAGGCCTGAGTTGCACATTTTGCAATGTGGCTGTGTTGGATCTGGTTGGAGTACTTCTGTAAACTTAGCCTTGTTGTTTTTTCTTCCAGTGTCCGCAAGCAGGTGGTGAATATCCCATCTTTTGTTGTGCGCCTGGATAGCCAGAAGCACATTGACTTCTCACTGAGGTCTCCTTATGGTGGTGGAAGACCCGGCCGTGTGAAGAGGAAGAATGCCAAGAAAGGCCAGGGCGGTGCTGGAGGCGCCGATGATGAAGAGGAAGATTAAGCCTGAGGAAATTGTCTGCTGTACTCCTGCAAACTTTTCAATAAAAAATCTGGAAACCTAAACTGTCCTTGCCATTTTATTTTCCTGAGGTCTGAACCACATATTTGTTATGCTATTCAATGGGATGTTTAACGCAAATTTGAGTTTTTGCTCCTGTAGTGTTAATGTGTCAATTTCATGTATTGCTCAACCAGCCTGTCATGCAGATGGGTCTGTCCATTTGTCATCTGATTATTATAAGCATTGTAAGTGTGCTGATGTAGTACCTAGAAGGCATTTAAGTATAACGTCTGATGTTTGTATAGGAGAAATTTGTCCTGTGGTGCCTTTACTTTTCACTTTTACAGCGCTGTTAGAATCTAAGTTGGCCTATCAGCTGTTTGGATTCTTTGTTTAGCACTGTAGCGTAAGTTTTATGACCGCATTTCAACTACGTGGCTCTATGAAACGGGTTCGTACGCAACTCCCCCCCCCCCAAATAAATTTCATGCCGATAACGCTATGTGAAGATGAATTGGTGTCCCGCTAAGTTTCATCGCAATGCTCACAAGCCTTGATTAAAATCGATAACCAGTAACTGCATCTGCTGACCGGAAGCGGCGGTTCTGTGACGTAAATATGCAGCGACGCAGTTCTTTAGACACCTGACAGGTTTAGTGTTATTGTCTGCGTTTCCGAGTGTAATTACGAAACAACTTGTGTACAAAACCTAATAAATACTGTGCACTTGTATCCCAGAGGGTTTCCGCAGTAATGGTCTTCCGAGCTTTGGCGGGTCATCGGGCTGTGAGTTTTAACGAGGCGGAAATTAGCTGTCTTCCGTGTTAAAGGTGGATCAACTGAAGCCGGAACTCGGAGTTTATATTTAGACAGAAGGGTGTAGAATAGGAACTCGTCAGTATAATATAGGTTTTTAACTACATGCATATTTAGAAGGTTAAGTTCCCGATATGATGACCGATATGGAGGCAAATCTGTCCGTGTCACTCGATTTGTCCTCGGTAGTCGAGGAAGCCTTGCGTTCTGCAGTCTGCTCGGTGCTCTCGGAGATCCAAAGGCTGATCGGCAAAGATGTGGCCGAGCTGCGAGCGGCCGTGGCCAGGAAGGACTGCGAGAATGAGGAGCTGCGAGCCCAGCTGGAGTCGGCCAGGCGGGAGCTGCATGAGCAGGCGAGGTTAAGGCAGAGGTACCGCCGGCACGACGGCTTGGCGAAACCCTGTGACCTGGATGAAAGTGATCGCTCATGCACGTCGCGGCCGGACACGCATCGTGTCACACATGGGGGTGCAAGTCATTTGTACCTCGGTCATGGCTCGCTGGCGTTCAGTCATAACTGGGACCAAGTTACACGGCATGACTTTACAGACCGGTTGGAAAACCTTAAACAGGATCTGACTCTAGAAGCAGACTGCAGTGTAGACACGGCCGAATCAGGTAGTACATTCTCAGGTTTAACTAAATATATTCCGTATATAACAATGACGTTTAAAATTTAACTAGTAAACAGGTATCTCTTCTCCAGCTTAAAACGTCATGGAAGTGGCAATATCAATGACAATAATTTATAGCAGTAATGTATAATATAGTTTTAAGCAAATTACATCCAGCCAAGCTTTTCTGTGAGATTTTGTAAATAATAAGTGATACACGTGTATTTGGAAATGTGAAATTCAGGGGTATGGGTTTCTTTATCATTGCAGAACTTAATGAATTTATGTCCCCAAAATTCAACACAGAGCCTGATTTGATCTCTGGCCCTGAATCTCTGGTGACTAACCCCACACTGAGGAAGAATGAGGACAGCGACCTGGACAATGCCAGTGCTGCTATGGATCTCAGAGTCGTTGAGGTGAAGGAGGAGGTTGCACCCAGCCAGCGGCTGTCTGCTGCGGTAGAATCTGCTGGCTCCACAAGGCCGAAGCCTTACATTTGTGGTGATTGTGGAAAAAGTTACCTCTGGCTAAAGAACTTGAAGAAGCACCAGAAGATCCACACAGGTGAGGCGCCATTCAGCTGCAAGGTCTGCTGCAGGCTATTCTCCTCGCAGCAGGTGTTAGAAGAGCACCAGCGTGTGCACACGGGCGAGCGGCCGCACCGATGCACCTCCTGCCCGAAGACCTTCAACCACCTGTCTAACCTCAAGAAGCACCAGCTGATCCACACCGGGGAGAAGCCGCACCATTGCAGCCTCTGCGGGAAGCGCTTTCGACAGATCCAGCACCTCAAGGAGCACCGCAAGACCCATGAGGACAGCAAGCCTTTCCGCTGTTGGGAGTGCGGCTGGGGCTTCAACCATGGCTCCAACTTCAAGCGGCACCTGCTCGTCCATACCCGACAGAAAATGCGCCATGGCCTGGCCACCTGAGCCGTCCGGAGCTTTTGTTGCCATTGTTGTTCCCATTGTTGTTTTTTAAGTGGTTCCAGGTAGTCACCTTCATCTTCTCTGGAACACATCCATTGTCTGAAATCATTTAATATTAAAGAGCATCCTCAGAGCTGATAATGTGCTAAAATTATTGCCTTATTTTTAGAGTGAATGCTTAATGCTAGAGGGCATCAGTTAGACAGCTAGTGGCAAGACCTAAAAGAGGAAGTAAAAGCATTTAATTTATCGCTAACAGTAACATAAATATGTTAATGACTGATATACTTTGTTTAATTTGATAAGATTCTTCATAAACTTGAAAAAGAAAATGGATTTATGTCTGATACTGAATTTGATTTCCTGCATGCTTCATGTTTACACCAAATAATGCAATACATACATCTACTTCCTGGTCTGCAACGAACATGTTTCGTAAAATTGCAGGAAATATTTAAAAACAGATTGCTTACCTGGTGCAGTCTAACTTGTGACACCACATTTTTAATAGTCCATTTTCAAGAATACAGTCAAGATATATTTATGATATAAACTTTGCAGTAGAATAGTGATGTGGGGAAAATCAAACTGTCATAGTTTACTACTAGATTTATATGGGTATATTTGTGAAAAAAATTGCTGAAATATTTTTATAGAAAAATGTGCTTCATTCATTTAAAATGTTTTTAACTTATTGTAACTTGTTAACTGAATATTGACAGGATTTTGTGTGTGGGGTAGAACTGTAGTCCATACACATAACATCTAAGTCAGTGGTCTCCATCATTTTGTCCTTTTTTTCTTTTTCTTTTTTTTTTTACAGTGAGAGCTATTTTTACAAATGAGTAATGAGTATATTTTGCCGATGGGGAGGGATAGGGGTGGCTTATGCATGAAGGTAATGGTCTAGTTGTTGCATTCGACTAGACATGTTTTTTATATCGACAGTCACCCATTTTGCGACCACTAATCTAAACAAATTCTCCCTAATTTATGACCAAGCGTGTTTTGATTGCTTGTAGATGGTGAAACCTGTCATACACCTCACTATCTGGGTTTCCAACCAGGCTTGGCTTTAAAAAGAGAGATGAGTGCAGTTTGCATGCAAGAGTCTGTGCTGGTGAAGCACTGTCCAGACGCCAGGCGGGCTGGACATGTGACCCCCCAGTGCCCTGCGCTGATGCCCTGAGTCTACAGTGCTGACTCTGACCCCAGAGCTCGGATAGAGAAACGGGGCTGCATTTCTAGGAAACAATTCCTGGGCCTGTCATTTTAAAATTATTTACTTTGAATTGATTCATTTACACATTTTATGTTTGATCTTTGCATTTTGACACATTGTTTTATTTGCAATTTCTGAGGTCTTTTGTTGGACAAACAGTATTTTGTTTTAAGAAAGGTTACTTCAAGGCAGTTAATAAAAGCTGAGCTATCATGATAACATGACGTGTTTGTCTTTATGATGATCCTGCGGGTGGGAGCTGACCTGAATGGGTGTTCTGAGTTTATAAAAGGTGAAGTATAAATAGGTGTCTGGCCACTTTATTAGGTACACCTGTTCAGCTGCTCGTTGGAGCAAATATCTGATCAGCCAATCAGATGTCAGCAACAAAGTGTATAGAATCATGCAGATACAGGTCAGGAACTTCAGTTAGTGTTCACATCAAACACCAGAATAGGGAGGAAAGGTGATGTAAGTGACTCAATGTGGCATGGTTGTTAGTGCTGAGTATTTTAAAAACTGCAGATCTACCTGGATTTTCGCACACAATACAACCATCTCTAAGATTTACAGAGGATGGGCTGAAAAATAAAAATATCCAGTGAGTGGCAATTCTCTAGGCGAAAATGGCGTGTTGATGGCAAGAGTCAGAGAAAAATGGCCAGACTGGTTCAAGCTGATAGAAAGGCAAAGGTAACTCAAATAACCAGTCATTACAACCAAGATATGCAGAAGAGCATCTTTGAATGCACAACACATTAAATCCTGAGGCAGATGGGCTACAGCAGCAGAAGACCACACCGGATGCCACTCCTGTCGGCTAAGAACAGGAAACTGAGGCTACAGTGGGCATAAGTGGACAAACGAAGATTGGAAAAATGTTGCCTGGTCAGATGACTCTTGATTTCTGCTGCAAAATTCAGATGTAGGGTCAGAAAGCTTGGCTCTATCCTGCCTTGTACCAACAATTCAGGCTGGTGATGGGGTGGGGGATGTTTGTTTGTTTGGGCCCCTTAGTACCAACTGAGCACCACTTAAATGCCACAGCCTACCTGAGTATTGTTGCTGACCATCTCTATAACTTTATGACCACAGTGTACCCAGCTTCAAAAGGCTACTTCCAGAAGGATAATGTCCCATGTCATAAAACACTATATCATCTCCGACTGGTTCCTTGAACATGGCAATGAGTTCACTGTACTCAAATGGCCTCTTCAGTCACCAGATCTCAATCCAGTTGAGTTGCTATGGGATGTGGTGGAAAGGGAGATTCGCATCATGAAAGTGTAGCAGACAAATCTGCAGCAACTGCCTGATGCAATCATGGCAACATGAACCAACGTCCATGTTTCACCTTGTTGAATCTATGCCATGACGAATTGGGGCAGTTCTGAAAACAAAAGGGGGTTCAACCTGGTACTAGCATGGCATACCTAATAAAGTGGCCGGCAAGTGCGTAGAGAAAGCCTGAGAGAAAGAGATTAATTTCATGATGATGCTGTGGCTGCTAAGAGGTCATTAGATGTTCTTCTGGATCAAGGGAAAATTTAAGTCATTTCACACAGGATTTTGTGACTTATTACCAAATATTGGACATGGAAAATGGTGCCAAGGCACATACCAAGGGGTAGAAATTGTAGGAAGGAATCAGCACTAAATATTTAGTCAATGAAATGACCAGGTTGACATGACCCAGTGAAGCCAGCAGTCACTCAGCCTGCAGTCGGTCATTCTCCTCCAATGGCTGAATCTTGCTTATGATTGCTCAGCCGCAGTTGCTCTCTTTCTTGATCATAATACGATAGATAGATTATTTGATTGATTGAGAAAGAGGTAATGCTTTTTAAGAGATTAGCCTACATTTAGCCCGGCGGTCAGTCTGATTTTATTTCGTACAATGTCTACCAGGAGTTTTCACACAGCACTTTGTTGTTTGTTTACTGAAATAATCTAATTAAGCTGATGATGTAAATGTTCCTTACAGAAACCTGTCCATCTTCCAGCCACTTATCTTGATCAAGGACAAGGGGGGGGGGGGGGGGGGGGGGGGGGTCTGGACCCTGTCCCAGGCACCATAGGGCATGAGGCTGGGGAACACCCTGGACAGGATTCCAGGCACAAACACACACTCATGGGGAATTCAGAGACAGAAAGTCATATAACTGCATACATTTGGGCTGCAGGGGGAAACTAAAGCATGCAGAGGAATCCTACACAGCACAGGGAGGACATGCAAGCTCCACACACACACACACACACACACACACCACTGATGCTACCCACTGAGTCACTAGTTACATTTAATAAATTTGTAACAAAACAGTTAATTACAAATGCATATTACTTAAAAAATACACTGCGGTTGCACCAAAATCTTAAAAAAATAAATAAATAAAAATTTGAGAAATTATTTTATAGTTACCAAATAGTAATGTTCGTGTTATCTACTGAAATATACACTACGTGAACCCTATACATATTTTCATCCACTGTACTCGGTAAAATATTGCGGCACATTTTTACTGCGGTAGAGATCAGGAACCAATTTCTTGTGTAGCAATGCCTCTTGTTCGTAACACGGTTACGTAACTTAACCAAAAACACGGAGTTAAGAAGTAGTTTCGGTGCGAGTGGGATCTTGCCTTTGTTGCTTCGTTGGTTTAATTAACATAAAAATATGAAGATACCACCAGTAAAAACGGGACACTTTGCATAATCGTCAGCATAATATCATCTGGGCCATTAAAAACATCCACTCGCCTCTTAACGTTTCCCTTGGCAAATATTAAATGCATTTCCGTAACTAGTGCATTCTACACCACATGCAACACTTAACTATTTATGTTTTCTAATCAAATCACAATTTGTCAGCAAGAAGCGCTACACTACAGTGTCACCGACATCCTGGCAGGGATCTCCGGGGAATTGAGCTCCAGAAACCGACTTGGAGATGCCGGTCGAAGCCGAAAAACGTGCGTGGGAGTGGGGGAAGGAGCGGCGTGTGTCTCGCAGGGGCGGAGCGACCCGGGCAGCGCAAGTTAGAAAAGACTGCCCTGTTAAGAAGCAGGAAACCAATTTGTTTGGGCGGGTGGTGACAGGCGCAGGGTCCGGGGCTGTGTGCAGGAGCTTTTGTAACGTGAGTATCGTTTAAATTGGTAACGTCGTCTCCTTATCCAGTATTGGTCTAATAAATAGCACTGATTTGGCCTGTTGTGTAACAATCGCTAGTATTTGTGGTAGATCTGACTGCCGTGCACGATGGCTGCATATTCAGAATTATGAAATATGAATTAATGCCGTAAGCTGTTAATCTTGATGTTTTGGTAAAGTTATGGGAGATTGGTCTGTTGTTCTGAGCTGCTTTGAGCTGTAAATAATTCTATATGTGCCCCGTATTACACGGAGCAACGCGTGTTCCTGCACACAAATATGCATTTGCTTACGCGAACATGACTGATTCATCATCCCCCGACTATGTGGCAACCTTTTCCGGTGTCAGCTTGAATAAAATAATTAAAAGGTTTTAGATCTCAAGTCTTAAGACGTGTCTAATGGTGATATAACGTGTTCAAATAGCCTGCCGATTAGCTGTCATCGTAAAGCAGTTCCCCTAGTTGTCTGCAATTATTGGGGCTTGGCATGTAACTGCGCAAGTAGCATTACAGCCCTGGAGAAGTGGTGTATCTTCAACAATCTGGTAATACACTGCAAAGCAAAATAAAAATGCGAAAATTGAAAGATACAGTTGAGTTTCCCGCTAACCCCCTAAAAATAGTGCAGCTGTACGTGGGAAATGGGTTAAATCTGGAACCAGCGGGTAGTAATGACAAGTAAATCAGGGATATTTGTTTCTAGCCTTACCTTTTTCAAAAACAGGACGGTTTTACGGACAAGTGCCCCCCCCAAACGAATAACCTTCGTACAGTAGTGCAATCTAAGAAATATTTCAGCTGTCCTAGATATTAATATAAACAGTCAATGTTGTTTTCTGTCTGTGTGGAAACAGAGGCATGTCTCCAGATGAACTCGTCTATCTCGCAATTCTTGCTGCTTCCATACCTGTTGGATTCCTCTTCCGTTACTTGAGTGAGTGTTTCTCAGTCGTTACAAACAGCTTCTGGCTTTCTTTGTATAATCATTATTAGGAAATTATGTTTACCCTCCGTTCCTGACAATTACGCCATTGCACTCCTAAAAGGTCCATCGGCCAAGCAATGGTCAGCACTGCTCCTAGGGCTGTCCGTTACCATAGTGACCTGCCAGATTCACACTCTGCACTCTCTCATCACTGTGCTGGGAACATGGATGATCATAAAGTATGACTGGAGGTAATAATTACAGGAGTAATGACCACCCGCATTCTGTATATACGTGACGTGCATGCGTGTCATGGCGCATAATGAGTTTATGATTTTCTCTCTCACTCCCTCAGAGCTGCACCGTCTCTTTCTTTGGGATGGACCTTTCTATATCTCCTGTTTTTCCGTCTGTCGTACCTGTTCGGTTTGCCATCTCCAACGCCATTCGCCAACGCAATTCAGCTTCTTCTTACTCTTAAGGTAAGTTGCAATTTGTACAATGTTTTGTGTTTTTTTCTGTGCAGCGGAGCCGCTCCAGCAGCTGATGGTGATGGCCTTAGAGGCCATCTTCTATTTGTGAAATGGGTTAGCCATTGTCCTGATACAGTACTCCTAATTAGGACCTTTATCAAAGCAGAGGGGATCCTGCCCTCTCTTGGATTATCGCTGTTATTACAGAGATTGTGTCCTGACTGGCTTCTGCTCTGCATGCTGCCGGATGTGTCACAGAAAAAGATTAGGCAGAATGCTGAGTTTAACTTTGGTCTGTGTCATTATGCAGATGGTCAGTTTAGCCAATGAAGTTCAACAATATCACCTGGCAAAGAAGGAGGATGTGACATCATTCTCCAAGTCTCCCCTGGTTTGTGGACTGACACAGGAGCCTTCTCTCTATGACACAGTGTCGTATAGCTATTGCTATATTGGCCTGTTGACAGGTGAGCATTCCTGGATGTTTTTTCATAACAACTTTGTCTGGTTTGTTCTACATTTCACCCTTAGAAAATCACATGTCTAGGTTTGTACAGTTTTGCACATAAGTATTTTGTGTCAGTCTATGTTTATTTCAAGCTAATTGTTTTTGTAATTAACACAGAAGAAAAGCTGTATGACTGGGTTGTACAGAAAGCGTGCATTCAAGAACATGTGCGTCATAAATGATTATACTTGGACTGGCTGGTTGTCACGCCCAGCTCCATCCGATCCTCCTGTGTGCCACGCCCACCTCATTACCTCGTGTTCCTACCTGATTGTTCTCACCTGTGCCTATGTTAGTACCAGTCCTTGCTGTTCGTCGTTAATAAACCCCGTTCCTCTCTCGACCTGGCTGCTCTCGCCTCCCTTACCGGCTCATCGCTCGCTATACGTGACACTGGTAGACGTGCTGTTTTTTCCATTTTCTTTGATTGTGTATTTTTCTTTATTAAAGTTCATAATGATCGAGGACATCCATAATAAAGTCAGAAACTGTAGTATAGCTAATTGCTATTATCTTTATTTCTGCAATATGCATGTTACTAATAAAAATAATTAATTAAAAATAAAATCTTGACAGGCTCTGCAGACTACTGGAAAGTTTTGACCATGTTGTAACGTGATAAATACTCAAGCTGTGCTGAGTTATTAATGGTTCCCATTCAGTAAATGGGGGTCATTCAGTAATTTGAATTTCATCTATGCAGTCTTCCTTGTTTCTCTGCCTCTTCTTCCCTGCTGTATTGATTTATAATGTCTTAGCTTCCCGCCTGTACGGCAAGAATTGGCTTCCACCTTGTCTTCGTTCCCTGGTCCCCTCATCCCTCCTGACTCCTGTCTTTTCGTCTCCCTCCCCGTCGGTCCCCCTCTCTCGTCTCCCTCCTCCCCAGTCCTGACTGTCATTCAGTTTTTGTCTCTCTTCTTCTTCTCGGACCCCAATGTCTCCAGGTCCCTTCTTCCGGTACCAGACGTATGTCGACTGGCTCCTGCAGCCCTGCCCCATGGAGCTCCCGGGTCGTGCCCCCTGCCTCCAGCGCCTGAGATTCGTGCCTCTTTACGCAGCATTCTTCCTGATTGTCAATCACTACTTTCCCCTGGCGTACGTAAGGACAGAGCAGTACCTTGACCATCATTTCCTCTTCAGGTACGAGTTATTCCAGGCTTCGTTCTTTCTGTGTTTCCATGATCTGCCATTTATTAACAGTATGAGTCTCGTCATGCCTTACAGTCGATGACACATGTGACCTGTTGTGGACGGTCCTCCTCATTGACTCCTTTCTCCGCTGCAGGTTGTTCTACATGACGGCAGTGTTCTTCGTGTTCCGGATGAGGTTTTACGCCGCTTGGTGTGGCGCAGAGGCCGGCTGTATCAGCTCGGGGCTGGGCTGTTACCCAGAGGGGGCACAGTCCAAACCGGGAGGCGGGCCCACTGTTCAGTACAGGTTTATATAGAGCTCTGTAGTTATTTTTCTGTTTGTTGGTGTAAGTGGATGCATAAGCTTTTCCACCAATTAACTTACTTCCCTTTAACAAATAGTGTGATAGTGGTTTCCCACTACATTATATCATCTTACTCACTCTCTTAATATTTTTCCTTCTGTATGTTTCACGCCCCCTACAATCTTTTGATAAATGCCCATAATAGCACAATACTGCATAAAAAATGGACTAAGCCAGGCATATTAAAAAGTAGGTAATTCCTATATATGTGTGTTCTTTGCCTCCAAATGAAAATGGCGAAGCGCCACAAGCTCAGACTCCACGTCATTAATGCTTTAAACCTGCCTGCCTTTGTTCAGCTCTGATCCTGCCTCAGCCTCCTATGACTTCAGAACCATCCAGAACATCGACTGCTACAACACCGACTTCTGCGTCAAAGTCAGGCATGGCATGAAATACTGGAACATGACTGTGCAGTGGTGGCTGCATCAGTACATCTACACCAAGGCACCCTTCAAAGCTTACACACTCAAGTAAGACTTCACCCACCGTCTAATCGGTGTGTTTGGCCTAACATTGGCATCTGAAATGCCATGATTATTGTTTGCAGTGTGCATTCTTTGTTTCTAGAAAAACTCAAACCTTTAGCCTTGTCCTGGATGATTTTCTCTGATTCCCTCTAATTTGTAAAAATGTATTGGAATCGCCTAAACGAATGTGTTGTACCTTCTGATTTTTGCATCAGAAAACGAGCATAAACCGTTTGACTAGTATGGTTAAGCGGAAGCTCAATGGCTGCCTCTATGCCTTTCTTAGGGCTGCCTGGACCATGTTCATCAGCGCTTACTGGCACGGGCTCCACGCCGGCTACTACCTGTCATTCCTCACCATCCCTCTCTGCATGGGGGCGGAGTCTGCTCTCGAGAGTACCGTG
The DNA here is from genome assembly GCA_026781145.1 of Hippopotamyrus pictus. NCBI lineage: Eukaryota > Metazoa > Chordata > Actinopteri > Osteoglossiformes > Mormyridae > Hippopotamyrus > Hippopotamyrus pictus. The sequence continues at coordinate 1,989,020 of JAODLC010000140.1, read as the reverse complement.
CGAGCCAAACTGGGTCCACAGGGTCAGAATATCTTTGACTGGATTCACTGGTTCCTCAAGATGCGAGCTTATGATTATATGTGTATGGGCTTTGTTCTGCTGAGCTTCAGTGATACGATCAACTACTGGATCTCAATCTTCTTCTGCATCCATGTCATAGCTGTGATGTGTATGGGGTTAGGGATGCTATTGAAGGGAGGGAAACAGGAGAGGAAACTGGAGCGAGAGTGCAGAAATGACGAGGATGGGAAACAGGAAACAAGGACCGAGGGATAAATGGAGACATGTTTGCCAAAGGCACCAGCACACAGTTAAGGAAGGAAAACAATTGTTGTGCATTTTGTAAGGTTTGTACTGCACCTGCTGTGGAAAAGGCATTAGAGACAAAAATTAAAAACATTTTGTACGATAACACAAGAGTTTTTTAAAAATACATTGATATGATGGTACTTGTCTCAACATTTAGTCCTTGGTGTTTTTTGGTGCCAATTAACACCATGAGTATTGCTTGGCTAAAATGTGCGGTTTAAAGGGATGTCATTCATTTTGTGGTAAACAAGCAGTAAAGTTTCACAAGACCCTGTTTAGCTGCAGCATGTCTGTTTTAATTCTACCCGAAAATGCTTATTTTATTAAAGTCATAGTGAAGAAATGGAAACTAATTAAATGGTGATCCAGTACAATGGCACAGTCGTTTCTCTGCATTTTTAGAGTTTACAAAGGTATTTATTTCATTGTTCCTACCGAGGTGTGTGTTTAAGTGTCTGCAGTGTCCTAACCCTAACCCTCACGGCAAGTGTTGGATCGTTTGTCGGGGGTTGAAATGTGATTTTATGCACCTTGTGGTCTTTAGTATTATTAACATTGTTACACATTGGAACAAAAATGTATTGCTGATATTTGTACTCGCAATGGAATACTTTTGAAATTGTATGTAATTTAATAGCAAATTGCCATATTAATTTCCCAGGTAAAATAGTTCCGTGTGTAAACTGAAGCTGGGGTAGCTGCAGACCTAATATTACAATGAGTTTTTATGGTAAAGGGGGTGTTTTGTATATGTACAATGTTTCGGGCAGTCTCAATGATATTTTTAATATGCTCACTTTGGGTCCCTATTTTTTTGAATAATTTTTATCTGGTGGTTGGGATTCTTCTGTTTAAGAAATAGTTTTAGTTTCACGAAAGGCAGCTTTGAGATCTCGTCCACTTTGTGTCATGAAGCTCTGAGTCTTGTCTCTTACTGCCAGTATATAAGACCTGCCTCCTGAACAGGGCGCCATTGCGGCGATAGACCAACACGTCTTTCAGCCAGTTTTCATAACCTTCATTTCAGACAAGTAGTTCCCTTCACTGAATAAAAATAATAACAATTGAATGAAAATCTAGTTTGTGTCTGTTCTTTGTTCGTGGTTAATTAATGTAACCCATGTTTACAACCTACATCAGCAGATTAGATTGTATAGTTATGTCCAGAGCAGAGGAATTTGAAACATGCTCCCCCCCTCTGAATCTGCCCAAGTCTTTTTTTTTTTTTTTTTTCTGTTTTTCTCTGTGATTTGTCCTGACTCAAAGTGCCCTCCCACTAGTGTAAAAAGAACATGGCCGTTGCAAGTATGGAGGCCTCTCATCTTAATTACTCATGTACCCTAGAAACTTATTGTGTTTACATATTTCAGTGGCATATTTATGCGTGCCATAAATTCTCTAAAGCTCAGTAATGGATATAAGGTGTTACCTGGAAAATCGGTTAACTGTTACGCTATGCTATATCCATCCATTTTTAATTGCTGATCCTGGCCAGGGTCTTGAGTGGGGAAGGAGTCTACGCCAGGCAGCATGGGGCTGGGGGACACCCTGGACAGGATGCTGGTCCATCATGGGGCTGAGGGGCACCCTGGACAGGATGCTGGTCCATCATGGGGCTGAGGGGCACCCTGGACAGGATGCTGGTCCATCATGGGGCTGAGGGGCACCCTGGACAGGATGCCGGTCCGTCACAGGGCACACACACTAGAATTAGTATATATTAATTGGAAATGTCTTGTTTTCTGTCTGCAATAATTTACCCAAGGCAGTACAAGATAGCAAGGTGAACCATTTTAAAAACTTTCAGATGAAAAAGGCCCTGGTTTATATGATTTAAGGTAGCTGCATGTAACAGCGGAATAGCTTCTCTGTTATACCGAGACGGGCCATAGACACAGAGCTGGCAGTCTCTGTTAAACTGAAACAGGCCATAGATATTTCATCCATTCATAGAGTTATTATGCAAAGCACATCCAACACACAACTATCGACTACACCAACCTAAGTTTAATTAGGTTGTTTATAAATAAAGGACCACCTACTAAGGCATTTGTTCTTTTGTTGTTGTTTGAAAATTCTGCAGTTTGACATACATGCTGGATATTTCAGAAAAAATGGGTATTGGGTCAGGTTGGAGCTGAAGAATGGCAGTGTAATGTTTACAGTGGAGGTTTTGAAGGGGTTAAGATATACAAGGAAGTTGGTGATCATTTGCATAGGGAACAAAGTCCAGGTGACATCTTCCTGGAAGGTAAACCAGTGGGCAAAAGAGAGAGAGGAAGCTGTTTTGAATTTTGTGAATGTATCTCTGCAGTGAGTGAACCCTTTGCTGAAAAGTGTCCGTGAGAAGCGGAGGTGGTGAACCAGCATGTCCTGGGCGAGAGAGAGGCAGACCTCAGATGCAGGTGGTAAAATGCTTGAGCTTTTAAATGTCCAGGCTGCGTGTGTGTAATTCGTTTCCCGTTTCTTTTTCAGGATTCATAATCTGCCTTGTGTTTTCTGTCTTGTCAGTAAAGAAAAATACAGTTCTAACAAAAATATCTGTTCTCTGCATATGAACGGGGTACATCTGATTGAATGTCACTTCCTTAATGAAATTTGCTCTTTTTAGCCGTTGTGTCTGATGCCTTTCCCTGGTCTCTCTGATTTTGATCCATAGGTCAGATTCACTATGGCCCCCATCAGTCATTGAGACTTAGGGAGAGGCCCTCTAATTCAGCTGTCCAGCACCCCCCTCAGTTCAACTGGAATGCCGACCAGTCAGAAGAGGGGGCCAAAGGCAGGCCCCAGAACCTCAAAGAGCTCCCTCTACCCATGGAGCTCAAAAAGGCCATAAGGTATCAGAGCCAGTGAAAGCCTGAGGCAATGTCAGAGGCAGTTATTTGTTTGCGGCGTGATCAAAGTGGTTATATGTCTGGTTATATGCAAAAAGAAGGAAGGGTGGAATGAAGTGTATGATGTTATTCTACGTGTATATTTTTATTATCAGAATTTAAACATGACAAAGGCCATAGAATTAATTTAACGATTTTCATTTAATTGAAAGTAACATTTTCTCATTTTTCATGTCAGAACAAATAGGATCTCCTTCAATTAGATTAAATGTGCATTAAATTAACAATGTACCTATAAGTGCTTGTTATGTACTAACAGTTTAACAATTATAGCAATGCACATACATCTACTCATGTGACCCTGACCGGGATACATGGTTAGAATGGATGGATGGATGGATGGATGGATGTCTTTACCTGTGTCACTTACCTTAGTATTTTGTGAATGCAGACAAGTACAGCAGATGAAAGTGCCAGTAATGTCTAACTGGCAGTCATGGAAGATCAGCAATTCCAAGACCATGAAGAGGTTTCTAGAAGAATCAAGGGAAGTTCTAGCATATGTCGCGCCATGGCGGAGAACTCTACACAAAATTGGGGGTGAGACAAACACCCCCTAACTTTCTGGTTCTTGGCCATGTTGTGTAGTGAAATGGTCTCATTTAGGTTTGTGATCACACTGATTAATTCCAGAATTCCTGTTTTGCCTTCCCACCAGGTCACTTCGGCGGTGGTGTCCAGTCCTACTTCCTATTTCTGCGCTTTCTTATCGTGCTCAACTTCCTGTCATTCTTGCTGATTGCGGGGTTTGTCCTGGCCCCTAGCATTGTCTTTCAGTCCAGTCCTGGCAACTCAGAAACTCATAACAGCACCGGTAAGACCAGTCTGACAACTAGCAATAGCTTTGATTATCTGGACAGTAATAATATGGGGTGCATGTTTTCTTTAAGGGAGAATACTTACCGGCGTGTGATATTTGTTTTGCTGGTTTGGAAAAATTCACATATCAGATATACAGTATCAGTCACAGTCACCTGTATCTCTGGTTGGTCTGTAACCACATCCGTGAAGAGGATGCTTGACATTTCAGCACCAATGTGTTGCAATGTCGGGCTCTATTTAATTATTTGTTAATCATTGAAGTTGTTGCTTACAGTACAGCGCTATCTATTAGTGCAACAAACTCAGAGCCACCCAGGACATCTCTGTGGTTACCGACTTGTATGTTTTATATAATTACACATCGCAATCTAAACTGACAGTAAATATAGTTTATAATTTCACTGTGTGTTTGGCTCAAAAATGTGTTTGCGTTACCCCCTGAAACTGTATTCTAGCAACCTCCTTGCTTCACATAATTAGTTTTTAAGTCTCAAATAACAATGAGATGAAGTGAAAGGAAAAGCTATTTTCAAAGTAAAGATCTGGCGAAGATAATCGATTTCTCGTATGTGTAAAAACAGCTTTTGAGTTTAACTTCACTGGTGATTCATGGTCAGTGGGAATCGTGTTGGATTATGTACACCAGCTGTGTTTTCTTTCTTTCATACTCTTTATTTAGATCAAATAGAATGCATGATCTACAGTCCGGAGCCTCAGAGCCTCTCAGTCTTTTACCAATATTTTCTTGACCTGCTCACCGGAATGGTGAGGAAACCTGCCAACCAGATTTGCAGTGATCATACCTCATACATATTGTCCTTGATACACACATTCACATTCATGAGCATCCATCAAACGAACAAAGAGCTGCTTCTGCCTCCCAAGACGTCTCCTCTTCCCCAGGGGTTTATGGAGTACTCGTACCTCTTTTACGGTTTCTATAACAATACGGAGGTGATGAACTCGCAGCTCTCCTACAACATTCCCATGGCGTACCTGCTAACAACAGCTTTCTACTTCATCTTCTGCTTGATCTGCATAGTCCTCCGGTGAGTGAACAGTAGGGTGGCCCTTATTTTTGAAGTATTGAAAACTCTTCCTCTGACCCTGTTATATGTTTCCAAATAATAAAAAAAAA
>JAODLC010000140.1:1972311-1982616 GCA_026781145.1 Hippopotamyrus pictus | reverse complement strand
ATCCATGCGTGTGCTATATGACATCTGCGCACTGTGTGTGATGATCCATGCGTGTGCTATATGACATCTGCGCACTGCGTGTGATGATACATGCATGTGCTGCCTCAGATCTGCACGCCGTGTGTTGCATGCTCCTGTCTGTCATGCGCTCCCTCAACATTGCCTCCTTAGGTGGACCTGGAGGAGGAGCGCATCAGAAAGGTGGCTGCATCCCTGACAATGGGACAAACCATGGGCCTGTACTCGCTGCGTGCCTTCCTCAACCTTGTGGTCTTCGGGCTGATCGGTGGAGCATTCTACGCCATATTCAAGGCTACCCAGTTCAGCCAGGTTAAGCTTTTTGACGGTCCTTGCTTTTCTTTGGCGAGTAACAAATAGCAATCCACACTCTTATCCCTCACTCACGCCTGCTTCTCTAACCCATAATATATGTCGCCTTTAGAGCCAGACAGGGGAAGACTTTCTGGACCTAATTGTGCAGTACCTGCCCTCAATTGTCATAACGGCAGCAAACTTCCTGGTGCCATTCCTGTGTGACAAGATAGCTCTACTGGAGAGACATTCTCCCAGCACCACAGTCATCCTGGCGCTCTTACGGTGAGCAGAGAACTGAGAAACTCTTTGTGGGAGGGGGCTTGAGAGAGAGGGGGGTTTGACAAATATGTCGAAGACAGATTTAAGAATACTGAGGTGTGGAGCTAGAGGATTCTCACATCGGTAGCCAGAGCCAAACAAACCATTTCAGTTTCTTGCCAGATTAGACTTTGCTGCAGAATCTACTTTTGCATACCAGAGATGGAACTGGTGACTGGGGGCAATGCAAGTTACTCTTGTTTATTACATGCAGTATAAAGGAGCTAGCACTGTTTGAAAAGGCAGATAAAGACACAGGGTGAGGGTGTGAAGATGGAGCGATGTGTGGCTCTGCAGGTTGTGCCCTGATCAACGGGTTGATACTGGTGATGTCACTGTTGGGCCCTTGAGCAAGGCCCCTAACTGCATTTGCCCCAGGGACTGACTTTGAATAAATAAATGTAAATGTGTGAACAATGACCAAAGGATGGAAGGGGCCTTCAAAGTGAATGTGACTATTTAACCTGCAGGGTAACTGCGTGTGACCCCAGGTGACCGGAAATCTCTCTCTTGCAGGGCAGTGTTTCTGCGGCTAGTCAGCCTAGGCGTGCTGCTCTTTACTCTGTGGAACGGGATCACCTGTAACGGAGTCACTGAAAACACAGCCTGCTCAGTTTGCCAGTACAACCACAAGCAATATCCGGTACATGCTGTCCCCATGGTGAGGTGCGATGCTCTGCTGCACTCTCGGAGGAAGATCATGAGGATCACGGTGTTCTGCCTGTCTTACACAGTGCTGGGAGACTCGAGTGGGACAGGAGATGTACAAACTGACCATCTTTGACTTTATCACCGTCATCGCTGTGATGATTTTGGTGGAGTTTCCGCGCAGGTTAGTGTTTGGCGTCCAGGGCTCAGCCTTGCCGTTCCTTTATGAGTGAGACTTATGCTGACTCATGCTTCCTGTACTTGTACTGTTTTGAAGAAAAGACGTCAGAGTGAGTCTGCTCTTCACATTCCTGTGGCTCCTTCTTGGTTCTCTCTTTGCCCTTTTATATAGGATGCTGGTGGATCACTGCCCCTGCAAGCTGGCCCAGTTTGTGGGGCGACAGGAGTTTGTCGTTCCCCAAAATGTTCTCGGTCTGGTCTACAGCCAGACAGTAGTGTGGACCGGTGCCCTCTTCTGCCCACTCCTGCCAGCCATCAACACCATAAAGTTCATAATCATCTTTTACTGCAGAAAGGTACGACTTGGTGTGCTGAACTCCACAGGATATGTTTGCATAAATATTTGCAAGTCAGTCTACATTCCTTTGCTTTGATATCCACACTCCAAAGGCCTATCCGCTTCTGAGGAGGTGTTTTGAAAAGCCCTTGTGTCCTTGAATGGCTGAAGCTCAGTCACTAAAGTTTCTGTTGTGGGGGGTCACCACAGATCTATTCTGTGAGGGAATAAAAAACTAAGAATAGATTTGCAGCTGTCAGCTGAAATTTAGGGAGTATTTTTACACGAGTTCAGAGGCATATTAGCACAATAGAGGGACGTCAAAATACTCGCCTCAGAGCAAGACCCAGTTTCTTGTCTCTTTTTAGTTTCCCCTCGTTTTTTTCCCCTGCGTATTCATTTTGTAAAAGTGCTTGGCTTTTTTTTCACCCAGTTTTCTACCATGAATACAGTGTTGCAGAAATTTTCAACCAGAGACCTGATTCATTTATGAAGAGAATTTTTGGTAACACTTTACCAAAAATCATGATGCAGTACAGATACCTTCATAATGCATTATAATGCATTTGAAAGTATTATTAACATGGTTACAAATATTTATAAAAAGGAATAACACATTATAGCCAAGTTTATTATGCATTATGAATGCTCTATGCAGCTCTCATCTATAATGCACTATAAATATCTTCATAATGCAGTACAAAGCATCCTTAATTCTTATACTGACCATTATAATGCATGAAAGCTTCATAGAACATTCATAATGCCTAATAAACATGGCTGTAATGGTTTATTCATATGTTTATAATACCATATGAATGCATTGTAATGCATTATGAAGGTATATATAATGCATTATACATGAATGCTTTAAGTAAAGTGTTATTAAATTTTTTGTTGCATAATTGGTCTAACAATCAAACTAAAGTATAAGCATAAGCATAAGTTCCCCAAACTGTTTGAACAGCGCACACATGCACATCGACCAGGGTCGAGGCAGTGAGCAAAGGTAAACAATTTCTCGGGGCAGACATAGGACCCAAGCAAAGTAAATTACATCATCCTGAAGATGCAACAGAAAGAACTTTCTCACAGCCAGAACATTCCCATGGACTCAGGCCTAGCATAGCTGATAACAAGGCGATCCTCCAGACCCACAGGATAGGGAGGAAGATTAGCTAAAACAGGGAAGGAAAGTGGCCCAACGTGCCCTGGGATCTACTTCTCAGGGCTGCAGCTACAGTACAAGACAGCAGAAGACAACACTACTGGGAAAGGTAATTTACAGCCCTGCACCCAAGGCCTGTAGGTCCACAACAGTGCTGCATGCAGGCTGTGTTCATTTCTGGGCCTTCAAAAACTTCCACAGCAGAACCATAACATGCACTGTATTCAATTTAACTGTGAACCCAATGAGGTGTAATGTGCCCCCGCCCTGTGCCACCTAGGACCGACTCCAGGGCCCCCATGACCTTGGCCATCATAAGTGGTTGGAGGATGGATGGATAGATGACAGTTTGTTTTTTTTTATATAGATTACACTTTTCCAAAATTGCCGCCCAGCAGATCGGACCTTCCGTTCCAACAGCTCCAACTTCTTCTTTCTCCTGGTGCTCCTTCTGGGCTGGAGTCTCGCCACGGTAGCACTGATCTATGCTGTGGTGATGTGGGTACCAGCCGAAGACTGTCCCTGAACCCTCATTGACTTTAGACTTTGAGTATCTGGGATGGGTGTATGGTGTGGTTTTCTATGCTTTCAGCAATATAATAAAGGAAATACTGTCACCTCATTTAAAAATAACGGGGGAAACTTGCATTGGATTTCTTTACCATTTATTGGAAAATGAAAAATGCCCCGGCAGTGGATGGATGGATGGATTAACAAAAATGATTAGATGGGAGACTGAAGCCCAATCATTGTGTTTCTTTTCAGGATTCATCCGTCCATGGGCTGTGGTCCGTTCCGCTTTCTCTCCATGATGTGGAGTGTTGTTCCTGATTCCTTGCGGTTACTCTCAAACTCCAGCAGAGATTTTTTGTACTTCATGGGCTCACAGGCATTCTGCATCCCCCTCTTTGTTTCGCTATGGTGAGTAGTAATAACAATAATAATAATAATCGATCCTTTATTGTCCCCATGGGGAAATTCTTTTTACACCTCCCTCAACTTGCTCTTTGTAGAGTAGTGGTCTCCTACTTCCCCTCGTCTCTTTACCTGGTCAATCATCTTCACAGATCTGTCTACTAATTCTCCGTTTGGGCCCGTGGTTACGTCTGTCAGATTGCATCTGTTATTGACACATGGAATCCATTAATATCTTTGTTAACCAAAAATACTTATTGAGAAGGATTAGATGTCCTAAGAATTGTTCTTCTGCTCTTAATAGTGTAGTCTTATGCTACATAGCTGCCCTGGCCTCAGTTTATGGAAAGACTGTGTCCCTGCTTCGATCCCAGCTTAAAATGGTAAGTTTTCAGTCCTTCAAGACTTCGTCATAACAGTACAAATAACATAACATTAGTACAAAAACATACAAATACAAAAACATTTCTGATTGCACTTTTGCCATTAAACGGTCATTTGGAGAAACTGTTAATACTGACAACTACCAAATGCAATATATATAGCTTTCTACTGTTGCAATTTTTAACTATACAAAAAAATTTGAGATATTATAATCTGTGTATTTTTGAAAGAGTTCCTTACATGTATTAACATAAACTAGTTGAGTAAACCACTGACCACTTACCAGGAAAAGCAGCTGGAAAATGGATGGATGGATGGACAGACATACATTCTTTTATTCTCTAACCTTTCCTTGTGCCTTACGGACATGGAATAATGTTAAAAATGGGAGTGTAATACTAAAGGCATACAAAAAGCTAATCCTGTATTTTAACCAGCATATAAATCTAAAAACACACATATGTGTGGTTGGTGATTTATTTTGATTGCAGGAGGGACGTGATAAGCAGTTCTTGGTCAAGAGGATAAAGGAACTCAACAGCGCTAGCAGAGGAAGAAACTCTAAGGCTTGGAATCCAAAGAGCAGTGACTCATTTGGAATGAAATGAGATACTCTTCAAGACACAACAATTAATGCCACATTTTATTCTTCTAACAGACCATTATGTTTACCTCATGTAATGGTTCAGTAAGTGTTTTCTTTTTTAAATATATAAACTATTGATCTATTATTGAATGTTTTATTGTTAGATGTGTCATAATTTGAAACAATAGTCATGTCCATGGTATGCTGGACATTGGTTTGTGGATCACTGTCATTTATGGTGGCCAAAGAAAATCTCTGATTACTTCAGAAAAATCAGTATTTCTGCCCATAAATAATAATGAAGTTTATTAAGAAATGTTTGAACATCAAAAATGTGAATATTTGAATTTAGCAGCTGCTGGAGCCTTGTCTTTCACAGACGTTTTCTTCTTGTACCAGTTCCTGAAGCCCAAGTCAGTTGATTGCTATTTAGATCAATCTTCCAGCGTCCAGGGTTTGACTGAAACAAGGGCATTGGAGAGAGTTTGATATTAGGGGAGACAACACTCCATAAATAAAATGCAAAGGTCTTTTTTTTTTGGGGGGGGGGCAACTGAAGGCAAATTAAATGCTGAGGGATACATGACCCCTCCCCATTACTACACCCCTGAATTGTAGTCCAAGAGTCTTGCTGAAGGGTCCAGCAGCAGCATCACTCTACCAAACAGGGAATTTGGATTGACTGGTGGAGCACAAGGGAGGGGGAGTAGGGGAATCTATCAAATAGTACACTGCTAACTTTGTAGGGTACTAATGCAATTAGTAACATCAGTCACACTACAAAATGCTACCAAATAAACCACTACTTATTCATAATACTGTGATTATGCTATTTATTTTTCTGGTTTGTGTGAAATCGTTAAGAATAATAAAGCCAGTCTGCGTACCACCAAGCTGAACTGGTGTAGTCTTGACTCTTGGTTGACGGTGTTGGGAAATTGATGCTCAAGTGCCAGATTAACACAAATGGATGAGAAAAGGTCTGACCCATCAGGTGCCCAGTTGATAAAAAAAGAGGATAGAAGAGAAGAAACATGCAAAAGATAAATGTATACAACTATTTAATCTGTCTATGAGTATAATGTTATGCATGTAATGAAATAGGCCAGTGTAACACTAGGCATGTTTGTTAGCCAATAGGGTGACAGTGTAATAATTCTATTCTCTTATTTTTTAATAAATGTATATACTACAATTTGTTTCTATCTGTCTCTCTTACTTCTTTTTGATATTCATTAATCTTATTCAGTGTATATTTTTATATTGACATAGTTTTACATTTCATTCATTATCTGTATCGTTCCAAATGGGGGGCTCGCACTAGAACCGCCAGTGATTAAAGCCCCAGAAGCCCCAGAAGTACGTACGCAGACGGCTCTGTACACTATTTTGCGCATCAATCCTTAGCGAAAAGATCGATTACCAGTTGAGGAATTTTTTTCATTAAAACATCTTTCGTTTTAATTGTCCATAAACTCAGAAATTAAAATGTTTCAGTTTTAATGTATAAGCCTATTCATAATAACTTATAAAGGCAGATCCATTATGTCTGTTTTAAATGACGTATGAACAACGTGTGAATCATTATATTTCCTAATTAACATGGCAAGCAAATACAGAATATCATGATAAAAACAGTTTTACAGTGAACGTATGTGAATATCAATAATACAGAAATGTAACACTACTGAACAAATACAAAACATTTTTAAAGATTATAAAGCCAATTAAAAAAACAATGAGAAACTGTACAAAAAAATATACAATTATCCAAAACTATATTACTACTACTGATGTCAATGCACATTTATTTATTCTGGGAGCATTCATGCATAAATGGCAAAATTATACGGCAAACAATCAGTATTCAGACCAAATGACTAATGAAGTGTAGCATTCGCGCCAATCACATTGCGGTTTGGGGGTGGGACTTAATTTCAGACCAATAGCGACTTTTTTTATCCGGAAGCTGCACGGGAAACAACTTCGTTTTCTTTTCAAAATGTCGCTCTGACCCCAGTCTGTTTTTCGTACATTGGATGTAGAGCTTTGATGGCAAACTATTATCCACACAATTACATTAATAATCAAATATGAATATCTTACCGAAGAAAAGCTGGCATGTCCGGAATAAAGATAACATTGCCCGTGTGCGCCGAGATGAAGCGAAGGCGGACGAGGACGAGAGGGAGGTCCGGAGGCGGATAGAGAGAGCAGAGCAAGAGGTAAATCATACGGCGAGTGGCACGCTGTTTTCATCGGTGTAGCTCGGCTGGAATTTTATCGATACAGCCAACGATGTAGTTACAGTATTGGTTAGAGACCAGATCGGACCTGATTCCACAATACACACACGGTACTCCGACGGTATTGGTGGGGAAATGCCGTCTATAGTGAAATCTACGCCCTCGCATGCACCCCCATATCCATCCATCCATCCATGGGTACAGGAACATAATAACCATCAAGTTTATTCCAGGAAGCACAAAGCAGGAGGTCTGGTCAGGAACCAGACACACTCACCAGGGGTAATTTAGAGACACCGGTACACATGAATTGCATGTTTAGGCCTGGATAAAGGCACTGGTGTACCCAGAGAAAGTGACATGATGAAACCTACTTCTACTGTCTTTCCATATTCCCAATAATGCATTTTTAATTTTATATAAGCAGAAATGAATAGGTGACAGGCCACGAGTGCTTAAATATCGAGTGCCTTTTTATGGTGACAGCAAATGATGTGCAAATAAGTGAGTAATTATCAGGAATTGTCTGTCTTATCTTCCTCACCAGGCACGAACGGACTATTTAAGACGGAAATCCCGGGCAGCTCTGTGCAAGGGAGAAGAAGTCAAAGCAGTGGGGGGCACACCGGAGCCGGGCAGTGAGGAGGAGCATCTGAACCTCTTCCCGGTCGAGGAAGCTGGGCAGAAGAAAGGCAATGAGGAGTATCTGAGGGAGAAGAAGGAAGAGAAGGTGAGAAGCTACATTTTTTCTAGTTAAAATAGTGAATGTTTCACAATCTCTTGTTTGCCATACATGCCTAGCCACAGGCAGCGGTAACACTTTCCAGCCTCAGCTCAGAGAACAGGCCATTGCTAGGCTGGCTGGGATCCTTAAAGCCTAGTTCATACTTCTTTTTTCTGTGCTTGCACTTTCAGGCTGGGGACAGACACGTGGCAGCTTGTGTTTATACTACCTTTGGCTGCAGATGTTTGCAGTCGTTTGCATGCAAACAGCAGCAATACTCCACCAGACCAGCAGAGGGCAGATGTATTTCAACAAACAGATACAAGCAGTGTAGTGAAACGGGTACATTTTTATGAACAGTTTTAAAGTTATTAGCCAAGGCCTGGGCGGCATTACTGTAATAAGGCACACCACAGGATTTTTGTAAGTATTATATAGTGCTGTAAATTACTGTACATTTCGGTATAATGTCTGGACAGTGTGTAAAATTAGATATGTGGCTACCTCCTACCCTCCTCATACAGCTGCTCCATCTTATCTTTCTGAACTGCTTCTCTCCTACCAGCCTCCCTGTACTCTTCTGGCTCTGTCCTCCCCCCACCATCCAAACTCCATGGTTATGACGATGTGCATTTTCCCGTTTAGCTGCCCCACTTTGGCTCTCCCTCCCCAGTGACATTCGTCAGTCGATCTCTCTCTCAGATTTCAAAACAAAGCTAAAAACCATTACTTTAGCTCAGGCATATAACCTTCCCAATCCATAATGTTTTATTGTTTTCTTAATTCTATTTAAGCATCTTTGATATCTTGAAAAGTGCTACATAAATAAAATGTATTATTATTATTATTATTATTATTATTATTATTATTATTGAGACAGGTTGGGCAGTGCATGTCTGCTTGTGCATCTGGCTGACTGCAGACCCCTCTGCAGAGCCTTGTGGTCATGCTGTATCCTCCTAAACCAGGTGGTGATGATCCCTGTCAGGATGCTTTCGATGGTGGCTTTGTGGAAGTTCTTTAGTATTTGAAGGGGCAGCATGAAATTCCAGGGACACCAAAGGTGATGCAGGCATTGGTGACCCTTCCTCACTAAGGAATCAGTGTGCAGATACCCAGTCAGGTCTTTAGCTTTGTGAATACTGACATACTTGAAGCTCTCTGCCCTATCTCCCAAAGCATCATTTATCCTGATGTGCTGATAGATTCTCAGCCTTTTCCTCACAAAGTCCACAATCAGCTCCTTTGTATTGTTATTAGGAGCAGACTGTTTTCCTGGCACCAAAAGAAGCTCCTCACCTCCCCCAGGTTGGCGTGCTCCTTGTTATTGGTGACCAGGCCTACCACAGCTGTCTCGTCTGCAAACTTGACAGTGACGTTGGAGTCCTAGTTCCAGTCCTGGAGGGCCGGTCCACAACACAGTTTGCAGATTCTCCCGCTCAAGCAAACCTACTAATCCTGGCAATTAGCTGGTTAGCTGAATAAGGTGTGTCTGAGCAGGAAAGCCTGCAAAGTGTGTTGCAGACCAGCCCTCCAGGACCGGAACCAGGGAACACTGATATACAGAGTGTACAGGAAGGTGTACTCTGTAGAGTTAATGGCAGATCTGAAACCTTGGTTTGTGTATATGAAAACGACAGAAAAACTCTGGTCTGCAAGGTGGAGAGTGAAATTACAGTGAGCTTAAGACAAGTTTGCTTTGTTTTCTTCTTTTGAAAGTTAAGTGATGCTGACAAATTTGAAGCCTGGAACACTAGAAGAAATATAGGTGCAAACAGGGCTGGTCAGTGCTATAGGCAACAGGTGGCTGCCTGAGCACCAGCTTCTGAGTGGCTGACTTGCCAGCCAATGTCGTTTTGCCTCAGAGGGGGTGCGGTGATGCTCGCCTAGTGCACCACATTGACTAGGCCCTGGGTTCCGATTTGTACTTCCTGTAACATGCCACTCCTTCATATTATTATCGTTGGACAAATACAGCGTAAGGTTTTGAAAACTGAATTGAACTTAAATGCAGCAAATTTGTGAGCTAGGATAAACATGTACAGTTAAAGTCAAAATTATTAAGGAGCTGATCGTGGACTACAGGAGAGGAGGGTGGCGGGTACTCCTCCATCTAAATCAATGTAACAGAAGTGGAGAAGGTCAGCTGCTTCAGATTCTTAGGAAGTAACATCTGCGAGGATCTGAGCTGGTCACGCCGCATAAGTGGTCATGAAGTCAGCAAGACAGTGGCTCACCTTCCTTCAGCGGCTGGGGAGGTTCGGTATGAGCTTCAGAATACTCACCAACTTTTACCAATGTACCACAGAGCATTCTGTCTGGCAGCATCATTGCTTGGTACGGCTGCTCTGACCCTTGAAGGTGGTCAGAATTTTTAGCCTCGATGTGAATATGCTAAAATCCCTGAGCATATACACTCACCTAAAGGATTATTAGGAACACCTGTTCAATTTCTCATTAATGCAATTATCTAATCAACCAATC
>JAODLC010000140.1:1945020-1972211 GCA_026781145.1 Hippopotamyrus pictus | reverse complement strand
CAACATTTCTAAAGAATGCTTTCAGCACCTTGTTGAATCAATGCCACGTAGAATTAAGGCAGTTCTGAAGGCGAAAGAGGGTCAAACACCGTATTAGTATGGTGTTCCTGATAATCCTTTAGGTGAGTGTACACACAATGCATCTCGGCACTTGGCAACCTTGCTCTGTTACTTTACGTCTACTGCTTTTGTGTCTGAGTTTGTTGTTCTTAAACACTTTTACTTTGCAGTAATACCACTTATAGTTGACTATGGAATATATAGCAGGGAAGACATATCACAAACTGACTTATTGCAAAGGTAGCATCCTATGACAGTACTACGCATGAATCTACTGAGCTCTTCAGAATGACCCATTATTTCACAAATGTTTGTAAACCTGACTGCATGGCTGGGTGCTTGATTTTATACACCTGCTGCAGTGAGTCTGAATGAAACACCTGTATTCAGTGATTAAGTGGTGTGTTCCAATACTTTTGTCCTTATAGTGCAAGTCTGGACCTCATAAAGAAGGTAGTGGATGCTCATCTTAAGGGGGGGGGGATACTGCCTTTTCCAACAGTTTCACAGTGTCTAAAACAGCTGTACATTGCATCATTGCAATGTACAAGGAGACACATTCTGTTAGAAATGAACTTGGATGTGGTTGCAAGTGCAATATATCAAATATTTCAGAGAGGAGAATTATCCAAGACATCAACAAGAACACCCAGATCTCTGCAAAGATAACTGTCTTTGAGGTCAACTCCACTGCTCGCACAGCTGCATATCAAAGCCAGACTGAAGGTTTCCTGCGACCATTTGAAACATGGGGACGAGTCTTTGGTCTGATGAGACAGGACTGGAGCTGTTCGGGCACATGGATGTTGCTTTTGTTGGCTGAAGGAAGGGAGAGGCCTTCAGCTGGAAAAATTGCTGGAATTGGGGAACCCTGGTGTACAGGGAGGGCAGCAGAGATCTCAGGACAGGGCCCTCAGAGACCCCGAGTTGAGGATGGGGGCTGGTGAGGTGTTGTGACCCACTTGTACTTTCTGGGATCTGTTCGACAAGAAGTTGTAAACCCATGTAATTTTTTTCTTTAACAAAATACTTAGTTTAATTTTAGAAACAACAGTTTTGTGTTATAATGACATCACCCCTGACACATGCTCTCTTTCGGTGCATCAGGAACGGCAGGAGCGTGCCATTGGCCTGCTGGTGTCCCTTGGCCCCGCCCCTGGCACTGAAGCCACGCCCTGGTACCTGAAAGACGGGGGCAGTAAAAGCAAGGAGGGTGCTGACAAGAGTGCGGGATGGACGGAGCAGGAGAAATGCAAGAAAGACAAGCGGCTAAAGGACAGCCTGGACCCCTTAAAGGAGATGAAGAAAGCCCTGGCTGTTAAAGATAAAAAGGAAAAGAAAGAGAAGAGCAAACGGAAGGACAAGGCAGAACGAATGGAGAAGACGAGTGGGGAGAGGTGAGCAGAAGCAGCCAATCAGAATCATGCATGTTATGTTGGAATGCTAATGACGGTCAGATTTAGTTTGATGTTTTCAGAAAACCACTGATAATGAATAAAACAACGATGTGGAGAACCACAGCAGCTAAAGGAACACATTGGAGCCAGATGTCATCATATAAATATGTATTTATGTCTGAAAGAGGACTTCTGGAACCTGACTTAGCTGTTTTGACACACATTGTAGAAGAGCACAGAAGTTGCTGATGAATATAAAGGATTTCCTCAGTGTCCTTTTTTTGCACGAGACAAAATCCCTGAGCAAGTGTCCCAAATCTTGGTGACTCCCAGATTAAATTAAATGCCTGTAGAATTAAACACAGATCAGACCTGATATCTTCTCTGAGGTGGATGAAGTCGCCCAGTTAACTCCTTGGCATATCAGAGATCTCCATTCAGGGTGATTTATGGGATCGCTCGCAGAGAGCGTGCTGAAACCGATTGTTTTTGAAGTCAGAGCTCTTCAAGTTGGAATTTAATAGAGAGAGAGAGTTTTTTTTTTGTCTTTCTAACCTGGTTGTTTACCGTTTCAGTCCTCTGCAATAAGCGCTTGGCAGTAATATGCCAGGGTATATATTTATATAGATCTTTTAAATGCAATAGTAATGCACAGAAGGGTTGCTGTGGATCTCAGGAGGGCCGTCCTTGTCGCATGGGACAGTGTGCGGTTCACTGGGATTGGAAATTGTGCTCAAATCCCAGGGTCAGCAAAGTGATATCACATCCAGGACCCTGAGCAAGACCCTGAACTCCCTATGGCTCCAGGGACCATATGACCCTGATTTCTCAATTGTACATGGCTATGGTTACACGCATCTGCTAGATAAATAAGAATGTAAAGGTACCAGCAACTCCCAAGCATCTGGCATCTCTCCTGGATGGCTATCTAAGCTGGCAAACCAGACACCCGAGCGATTTTCACCTCTTCTCGATGGGAGTGCATCATTCTCGTGATGTAGCCCAGATCTCAGGCTGATTCACCCAGCCATTCGACATGCCCTTTGTGACACTGTAATATTCACCTATTCCATCTTGAATGTTCTTGTTCTGTCTGTATTTGATGCTACTTCTTAAGGCATATTGTCCAAAATGAAATATTTTCAGGTTTGGGGTGCTGAGTAAAACTGAGCAGTTGCAAAGTTTTGTGGGTAGTTGAGGGCTGGTTGAAAACCTCCACCCAAACTGCAAATGTTGGACCGTTCAATGGATGCTGGTTCCCTGGGGGGTAAATTGTTAATAAGTGACTGTCCACTTTCCGGGGTAGCTCCATGGAGAGATTACGCGCAGAGCGGCTGCAGAGGGAAGCTGACGAGAGGCGGCGGTCGCAGGCTTTGCTGGAACAGAGGAGCAGCCGTGGAGGAGAAGCGCAGGGGCAGAGGGAGCTGCAGGAGAGGGACAGACCCTACAACAGTGCCTATTTCCCAGAGCTGGCCCGGAAGAGGCAGCGGCGAGAGAACTACAGCGGCCATCTCTGAGGCACAGAGGACAAGACCTTCGGAGAAAGGAGACATCTTTCATGGTCAAGGAGAAAGACGCTCAGAAAGAAAGTGTTAATTTGGAAAGACTGTCAGAAGGAGTGTGTGTGTGTGTGTGTGTGTGTGTGTGTGCGCGTGCGCGTGTGCGTGTGTGGGGGGGGGGATTGTTTCATCTAATAATTTCTACAGCATTCAAATAGCTGTGTTTACAAGAGCAGATTCTGTATGATAGTTTGTCTGCAATAAATGTTTTATGTTTAACAAAGACTTAGTGGCTTTGTGCAATTCAGCTGCCTGCATGTGTAGGTGTGCATACCATTCAGAAGATGCTTCCTTGTGTGTCACACACAGTGCCAGAGTGTGATAATGCAGCTGAAGATCATCTTAGAGCCTGGTGCCCAAAGGAAAAAACCCTTCACGTTATTGAAGTGCAGGTATCTTTGCTAAACCAGCAGCACGATATATATGCAGGCGGTAAATCGATGCAAAGCTATAATCCAGCAGGAAAGTAAAATGTGAAATATATGTGTGTGTGTGTCATAAATCACAGTGACAGTTTTGAAATGTCACCATGCATAACAATACTTTATATTTCAAGTATATCAACACTACATGAGATTGCTGTGTAATGTTTACTGTAAATTTCATATTCGTTAAATATGTAATATATTTCATAGACAGTGGTACTTTATGAAGTACTGGGTAGGACACATTTTTGCCTCCAGCCCCACTTTAAGAGTAAATGAGTTGTTTCTCTTTCTGCTTACCGCTACTGTACTGAGCTGTCATTTTTGTCACTCTGGCCTTCCTGTTAGCTTTAATGAGTCTGGCCATTCTCCTCTGACATCAGCAATGGGTTTTTGGCCACAGAAATGCCATTAATGAAATGTATCCCCCCCCCCCCATATACTCTAGACAGTTGTGAATGAAAATGCCAGAGACTCTGTTGAAAACCACTCAGATCAGGTGTGTTGCCTGCTGTAATACCCAGACAGTAAGTGGACCTCTTGATCCTTACTGAGTCTTGTATGTATCCAGTTGCAGCCCAGCAATTGGTTCTTGGAAGGAGGAGCTGTACCTAATAAAGTGTCCAATGAGTCCAAAGAACCGGTGGCCAAATTTCAGGTGCATGAGTCTCAAAAAAACCTGTTAAATTATTTGCATCATGGGGAGCAGCCCTTAAAAGAGGAAAAGACGTCAAAACTAAACTGCTATACAGACATGACCAAAGAAACCGAATCAACAACTCTGTCAAAGCAAGGCTGCCATTCAGAAACCTTTTGCATTCTAGGCTAATGACCATAGATGCATCAGCTGTAGGGAACACAAACCCTGACCTCAGAGCAGTGCAGCAAATTTAAATGGCCTGATGAGTCTTTGTTGACTTTTCCCTGCATCCAGATGGATTTTTGCTCGGAGAAAGGCAGACGACACCACATTTGACCCACAATATCCATCCTGTGGAGGTCAGCAGGTGCCATCATGGCCTGTGATGGAATGTGTGGCCATTTTACAGGAGCAGACACACCCTACTGTTCAAACACTGTCCCTTCGTGATGTTCCCACATACACACTGAAACCACTTCCGTGGCCTCCCCAGTCTCCAGATCCTTCATGGGATGTTTCACAGTGCCAGCTGTGAAGCTGATTTTCACCGTCTTCGTCCCTCAGAGAACCGAGGCATTTCACCTTGAAGAATGGTCTGATGTCCCGCTACACAAATGTTTGGACTTTGATGACAGCATTCCAAGAAGGTCTGAAGCAATTCTGAAGGTTAAACGATGATTATATTCCTATTATGTCCTTGATGTGAATACGTTTTATTTGTTTCCTCATTTCATCTGCACTCTCTATATCTGTGTGTAAAATTTTACGAGATTTACATAACAGTAAGTTACAAGATTCAAGATTCTGTATTTGCCACATACACAGTTATACAAGTACAACGTGTAGTGAAATGTACCATAGACTAATGTGCCAAGTCATAGATAAATTAACAAAACATACGTAGAAATGAGTTTCACATGTTCACTGACCCATGCACAGAAAAGCACAGACAGGCGGACGGACGGACAGACACGCAGAAAAGAATCGTAATAAGAGCAGCCTGGACGCGTCTTGCGTAGCGTTCGCGTAAAGCAGAAAGAGACACGGTGATGTTCGGTGAAGCGAAACGGTGTAAAGAAACGCCGCCAGAGGTGATTTATTTTTATGCGATTGTCGTCTTGGGTCAGGTTTATATGTTAAATGAGAGAACCTGGTAAACCCTCCGACCGCCGCTGAGGGTCCGGGCTACACAATAGACCATCTCTCGCAGCGTGTTTAATTGCGGATTAAAGAAAAGCAGGCGGAGGAGGGGACAGGAAAAACAGAACAACAAGGGGACGCTTGATCATTACCCAGGCTAGACAAGGAGTGGAGGGCGACATAGGTGACATCGCGACTGTCGCTCGGATGATCGTGCAGTGGATCCTGCGACTATGCGACGACAGTGCTGGGTGATAGTATTAGCGGGGATGATGTCGTACTTCAACCCGGAGAGAGCCCTGGGAGCCCCGCAGAGAGAAGGTGAGCTGTGTCGCTGGGATGGAGTGCGTTTATTTGGGGGGAGAAAGAAGGGGGGTAGCCTTATGGAGGTAGGAGGATGGGAATGAAGGAATCGCAATACTACGCTGGTACTGAGATAATAAAACACTCAAGACTGAAACAAATCTAACCTTCAAGGGAATATTTGCCTTCGTAACGGGCGGCCTATTTAAATTTATTGCCTAGGTGCTAATAATTACAATGATAGCGGGAAGGAGTAAACAAATAAGATAATGCAGAATAACAATGGCTGAATATACGCAATAAATCTCATCATAGGGGCTTTCCTTGAAAAATGCTTATCTTCGATTGGTACACATTTTGAATATATTCTTTTAAAAAAAATCTGAATGACTCGATTCCTTAGCTCCAAACAGCATCAGCTACCTCCGTCAGCAATAACCTATATATGCCTAGGATAAGGTATGAAGATCCGATCACGTTAATGGGTAGGCAATGTATGAAAACAAAAAATATAAAAGAAATGTGAAATAGGAACATCACGTTTAAGGATATACCAGTCTAGCTTCCGCCATGATAATAATAATAATTTTTTATATATATAAATCAGTTAGTGTCAACATTGTGATACCCGTGTTTAAGTGCGCGTGATTCTTATTGCTGAATAGTGTTTCGTTTAGCGGCTGATGGGGGCTCCGACAGGCCTGTGTTTATGATCCTGATCCTGTTCATGCGCGTGTCTGTGGACAAGATGCGACGGGGAGAGGGACAGCGCAGCATACTAACAGAGAGCAATAATAAACCCGCCTCACAGCCGAATGCTCCTAATGACCGGGCATTTGTTTACGCCTTAAGAGAGTATAAGATACACACATTTTACATAACAACGGTGCGGTTTAAGGTTTTTTTTTTTTTTTTTTTTTGAGCTATGTGAGATCTAACAAAAGGTTCGCTTCATTCTAATATGTATGAACAATAATGTTGTTTTTGGGTATAACTGAGTTTGTGGTTATTCAAAATATATTAATATAATAATATTCAATAATCGAATTCATGTATATATACACACACATTTGATATATATATATTTATATATTTGATGTTTAATGTATATTTGAGATATATATATTTGAGATATAACAAATGCTTGAGAGAAAATTAATCAGTCCTCTATAAGAAATTGTTTTCCACTCCATCATTAATTATGAGGAAAGAACATTATGACTCACAGATAAGGCAAAAAACAAAGCAAAAAAAGATAACAATGGTAAATATCAAAATATAAATTACATTTCATCAGCTGGGCTTCAGTTACCTGCTTCTATGTGCATAATGTGCTGGGCCTTCATTTCATTTATCCCATTCAATAAAACTAATCTTGCCTGTTCAATAACAGCCAAGTCAATGAAAGTGTTCAATAGTTATACATGTTTTAAATGTTTGTTCCTTCTTTGAGCAAGAAGTTTATCTTTAGTTTCATTAAACATTCAGCTCTTTGAAGTGATTAACAAAGGAAGAAATTTCTTCCTGTGATTTTGAGCAAAAGATTACTTTTTTTTGCATCGTGAATGTACTTATATGTCATTACGTAGTCTGAAAGTTATAAATTATCAGTATATAAATTATTAGTTATAAATTAACTTGTAAATAAATTATAAATTATGTTATAAATTAAAAAAGAAATATATTCCAAGTTTTGCTGAAGAATAGAACAGCAAATAAATAGTCAAGTGAAACATCTACAGCTTCTGAAATAAAATTAAATAAATAGCACGTAACACTTGACAAGTCAAGACACGTCTGATCTCTAATCTTTGGGTAGGTTTCAAGATTCCTTACTCAGTACTGATCTAAACAATAAAAAATATTAAATTAAAGCCAGCTGTCACATATGCCAATGAAAGTAAATAAAATATATAAAACAAATCACTTGGCTCCCTTAATACTTTTGGGTTGTGATTTTTCAGGCAGCAGACTGGTAACCAGTTAGGCTTATCACAGAGTCTTATAACCACCACCCCTCCCCCTTCTCTTTTTCACAGATGGTTCGCTCCACAAAAATCGACCAATTTGAGGTACAATATTAAAAATGCCCACCCCTTCCTTCTCACCTAGTACCTCCCCAGTATAAATAATAATAAAACCTCCAACCCTTTCTCTTAGCAGTTCCTCCGAAATATGCACTCCTTCTTCCTTTCTTTTTCTACCTTACCTTTTTAACTGTTTTTCACAAGGAATATCATCTTTGATATTTCGATCTCTTCCCTTTCCCTATCAAAATACAGCCTTTTCTTTACTGAAACAGTGCTTTCCTCTGTGAGTTTCCAGATGGATTCATAGAGTTTTCCCTTTGGAAACTACGCTTCCATGTGCCTCTACAATCCTAACTCCCTTGTAACATCTGTTTTCTGAGCAATCGCTTCGATGATAATACATGTTCCCTCCAAATGTCTGAGCTGTCCTCTGTCCTGCTGTTTACCCGAACTGAGAGATGGGAAATCCCGATCTCTTTCTTCTTGGCCTGATGGGTTACACTGACACTCTTCCACCTTTCCTTTTTCTCTTTCAGTCTCTCTGTCCAGGAGTGCCGCTCTTTTTCCTCCACCCTACGTCATCATTCTCATTTCTTGCTCTGGACTGGTTTCCTTCGTTCTCCTACTCCTGGCCTGCCTTTGCTGCAAACGCGTGGGCGTGGGATTCAATGTAAGTTTCCCGCTGAGTTACACGGTGCATGTCTTGCTTGGCGTACGTCTTCGAAGGAGCACGTGGCACGTCTGCTTCGGCATGTCTGTTTATGGCGTGACGGGAATGGAGTTGAGGTTGCAAACTTACCTCGCTTCTCCTCCCGCCTCTCCCTTCTGCAGGAGTTTGATAATGCTGAGGGTGAGGAGTCCTCAGCGGCCTCTAGCCCCCCCCCTGAGGACAGCCTCTCCTCCTGCCCCTCCCTCCCTGAGGTGTACACTCTGCCCCTGCGGGACCGGCCTCTATGCCCAGGTATACCCCATATCTTGTGCCTTTTATTGATTAAGTTGCCGTTATCTTCACGTATGTCACTTGTGCTGGTGGGGCTTCCGGTTCCTTCTGAGTTACACTGGTATGATCAGCAGTGTTGGTCTGACACGGTTCCCTTTTCCATTGTCCTCAGACTCTGACTCCCAGCGCTTTCGAAGACACACTCTTAATTATCTCCAGGAGATCGGCAGTGGCTGGTTTGGAAAGGTGACAGACATCCAGTCCATTACAAAATTTGCGTGCAGTGCCAAAAACATGCATAACACGTCATGGCTGATCAAAAAATGTTCTGGTCCATTTAGCAAAGTTTTGCTTCGTTTGTTAATCGGAGTTATTAGTTCTGCTGGAGACTTCATTCCTTAATGGTTTGTCTAAGGTGATCCTGGCCGAGGTCCTATGTGACTGCAGCTCCTCCCAAGCCGTCGTGAAGGAGCTGAGAGTCAGCGCCAGCCCACTGGAGCAGAGGAAGTTCCTGGCTGAATCAGAGCCATACAGGTAAAGTCGACGCAACTCACTCACACCTGTCTATGGAGTATATATGGGGAACACACTGAGCTGAATCTCAGATTTGCTGGGCCGCATTGGCTTTTAAGTGCGGTTTTGTTGACGTTCAGTTATGCTCACTGCGAAGCTGTCTTAACATGACATTTTGCCTGTGTAAATCCTTAGCGATGCTGAAACAGGGAGGCTCCGCTTCTTGACAGCAGTGCTGCTGACCTATTTACTCTGCACGCCTAAGATTATAATTACACTTGCAGTGTCTGGCAAGCCCCTCTGCTCCCCTCCCCGAGTCGGCTGCCTTCGCTGAGCTATGCAGTTCAGTGCTGTGGGCCGTGGGTCTCTTTTTCCCCACAGAAGCCTCCAGCATCCCAATGTTCTCCAGTGTCTGGGCCAATGCAGCGAGACCATCCCCTTCCTGCTGGTCATGGAGTTCTGTCAGTTGGTAAGGACCCAACTGTACAGTACGCTCTGTGGTGTATGGTCAGCAAAAAAAAAAAAACTTGCACACTTGTTATAGGATTTAGCACTCAAATCCTACACATGGATGGCGATAAAGGGCTGTTTCTCTTTGGTTTGTTTTAGGGTGATTTAAAGAGATATTTACGAGCTCAGAGGAAGTCAGATGGCATGACTCCTGACCTTCTGACAAGGGACCTGCTGACTCTTCAGCGGATGGCATTTGAAATCACATCTGGTCTGTTGCACCTTCATGAAAACAACTACATTCACAGGTATGTTTCTGCAAGAAAATGTTGACTTAGTATCCCCTCCTCTCTGATAGTAAGCCGTGGTGGATGACTGGTATGAGGATAAGTTTAACCGAGGTGTTCCCCCATACCCTGCAGTGATTTAGCTCTGAGGAACTGTCTTCTAACTTCAGACCTGACTGTCAGGATTGGAGACTATGGTCTGTCTCATAACCATTATAAGGTACGACGAATGTGTGATTCGTGATTATCGATCTGCCCTTCGGTTCCCAGTACTTGCTCTTACCGTATATATGTGCTGAAATGCTCAAACGCATTTGTCTGCGTCTTCTTTCTCAATGCCATGTTTTTAGGAGGATTACTACTTAACACCGGACAAGCTGTGGATTCCATTACGATGGATTGCTCCTGAGTTGTTAGAATTTCGGGGAGGGCTAATCGTTACTGACCAGACTAAAACCAGCAATGTGTGGTGAGGACATTATCTTATTGAATAATGAAATTTCATGCATAAATACATACATACATACATAAATATACACTACCAGTCAAAAGTTTTTGCACGACACAGGTTTAAACCGCTTTTCAGTCTATTTCATAAACTGCAGATTTTTTATTTTTGTTAAGCACTGGAAAATTGAGTGAGCAACTATAAACGAAAATATGAAGGAAACTTGTTTTATTTGATTATAATGTGGAAAGAGTATGTAAGTGCATGTCTGACATCCTATTAACTGGTTCTAGGTTGTCCTTTAACGTTAAATGCATGGAATGAAACAGCAGTATTTAATGTCCCTTGTAGCAAGAATGCCTCGAACTTTCTCTGCTGTTATACTGTAACTGCTAGAGGGGGTTGATTTGATGAATCAAAGATATGACATTTTCTTGCTAATAAAGGTTTTAGCAAAGAATTTTGAGTGTATTTTTAGTAAATGTTAAGTGAGTAAAATGTAGCAAATCTAAGTGTGTGCCTAAACTTTTGACTGGTATGTATGTATATCTGCACCTTAGCATTTTTAGCCTAAATACTCTTGATTCTGATCGCTTAACCCTCGGGAGTCTGAGCCCTCTCACCCACTTTCACCCCACCCTAGGAAGGGGCTGTTGTCGCTCTTTATCTTCAGCTTTGCTTTCCTGCCCAGTCTCTTGCTCTCTGTCATCCTGTGCTAACAGCCGTCTTCAGTGTAGCATCAGCAGATGTTATGGTTAGATGAAATGACGCCCAGCAGAGGTCCTGCTCTCAGCCACTCTCCGTCTCTTTCATTCTGCCGCTCTGTTTATACAGGTCACTTGGAGTAGTGATTTGGGAGCTGTTTGAATTTGGCTCCCAGCCTCACAGACACCTGAGTGATGAGGAAGTGCTGACATTTGTGATCCGGGAGAAGAAGATCACCTTGGCTCAGCCGCGGCTGAAACTCTCTCACGCCGATTACTGGTGTGTCTCGTCAGTGAATCAGTTTTTTCTACATTTGCTTCATTGAGTTTATCGCCCGTGCTTTTACTCTCTTCTTACCTTATCATATTTTCATTTCCTTATCCAGGTATGAGGTCATGCAGTCCTGCTGGCTTCCCCCATCACAGCGCCCCTCGGTGGCAGACATCTTCCTTCTCCTTTCATCCCTGCTAGCAGCAGAAAGAGGGATGACTCGCAGGAGTGTGGGAGAAGACGAAGATGAAGAGGAGGACGAGGAACATGGGGGGAGGGGATGGAACGGAGAGAGTGAAGAATCCTTTGAGAGGCGGTGGGACTCCCTTCGTCCGCCGGCATTCCAGGCAGTGGCAAACGAGCGACAGAGAGAAAGAGAGGAGGAGTGCTGTAGGGGCGCAAATGTCAACTCATTTCCGCTGTTAGACCCTGTGGGAAACACGATTACTCCATCTACTTCTGAACTGGATGACATACTCACAGTCACAGAGACAAGTAAGGGATTAAACTTTGAGTATTTCTGGGAGAAGGCGCATGGAAGACGAGGATACAAAGCCCTCCCACCTCCGCAACACATGCAAACGGCTAATGCTACACACAGACATTCCCTGGACACTCCCACTGTGGTCCCCGTGATCAGCGCTCGCAGTCCTTCTTTAGCCAGCGAGTACTACATTCGCTTGGAGGAACATACTCCGCAGGACAAATCCCCCACTCTTAAAGGAAAGGCACATTCCCTACCTGCCTCAAAAGGCCATGTCTTGAGATCAGACTCTATGTGTCCTGGGGATCTGGAACTTGTGGAAATTCGAAGTAGCACCACAGGAAAAGTGAAAGAGGCATTTAACCCAGAAGATGACTTCAGCAAAGGGGAAACACTTATTCAGACTGTGAGATCAAGTGAGGTTAAAGTTCTGCTGCCCAACACCGGTTTGGTGGAGCTCAGTAGAGAGGGTTGTAGTAGGGTTACAGACTTTGCTGTTGTGGACGTTGGGAATAGAGAGGATGAACCAGAAGCAGGTGCAAAGGAAACATTCTCCAGATCTCTGGGAGTTCCAGCTCCTTCTCTTCTCAACAAACCTCGTTCCGTATCAACTTCATCTGCCAATCATCTTCAGACACGCCCACTTCCAGCCCCTCCTCTTGGATACCACAGAGTGTATGGATCAGCCCACTTTTCTAGTTCCTTTCCTACTGGAAAGACAGAAATTATTGCTGAACCTTCACTGATGGGAACAAGCTCTTCTTCAAAAACAAACTTTGATCACCTAGGATTCCATCGGCTCCACGAAGCTCTCCCACCCTCCCCCTCCCTTTCTCCTTCCATACCCACTTCCTCTGGTCCCATGTGTCCACCACCTCATTCTCAGCCTCCCCCCCTCCCACCTCATTACAAAGCACCAAGAGGTCTTTGCAAGAACTATCCAGAAGTTCCTGGAGAAATTTATTTCTGCCAAATAAACAAAGCCTCAAATGACTCACGACAAGACCCAGTACCCTGTGATTTCCCTGACAGAAGACCCTTCTTGAGGCGCTCACAGTCACTGGGTAATTCCAAGGAAGACTCATATCCTCAATCAACAGACAAAGAAACCCTTTACCAAGACTCATTTTATCCTAAAATCACACGCTCTCAGTCCATGATTCCAGAAATTGAGAGTGAAGGCTCCTCTAGCCCTGTGTACTCAGATGAGGATGATTCTCCATTTTCTTCCCCCAACAAGTTGCATTGTGGGACCGCTATTCAGCATTTAAGACTGTCAGATGACACGGATCCTGCCACCAAAGAACTCTTTTCTAGAGGAATGAGAAGAACACAGTCACGCCTCGACACCATTCTCCCGGCTATCTGGAAGGAAGATGCAGAGCTGCAGAAGGAGGGAGCATCCACAACCAAAAAGTCCCCAACGCACTTGTTTCTGACTGAGATCTCCAATGTCAATGAATCTAAAGATGGAAAATTGGAGGAGGGTTCATGGGACTTGGAAGGTGGACTAAAGAGTGAACTTCAGCCAGAGGGTGATGCAGCAGATGATTTCGTCCTACCTGCAGAAGGGACATGTCACTCCCAGTCGCTGATGACAGAGTCAGCCTCTGTGGGACAAATTAAGTGTCCTGGAGAGACACAAATGGGCAAAGATTATGTTGTCAGAAAGGGGTCCATTCAAAGGGAATTATTCCTTACTGAAATTGACACAGGGAAGATTGATACAGATAGAAGCACAGCTGTGGAAGCAGACTCATTCCAGAATGTGCAGCCTGACTGGGATTCAAAATCCTGCTCTGCCAGACATTCTTCTAATCTTCATACCTATACAGAAGTAGACGAAGCTTTCCCCAGAGAGATGAAAAGGTCTTGTTCCTTGATCTCGGAAATAAACCCAGACAGAGAAGTCTCTGAGCCCCATAACAAGGAAATGAACAGAGAAGCTGTTCTGGGGGTCATTCAGTCAGCTGAGACATTTTTGACAGAGATTATGACAAAAAAAGATGGATCAGTATGTGCTTCTGCAGAAAAAGACTTTCCTCCAGAAACATGCGATCCTCTTTCACCCGAATATGAATCAATATGTATAGTTCCTGGTTCATCACAGACCATCATTTATCAGTCAGAAAAACCAGCAAGTGCTGCAGATCAGCGCTCTGCAAATGCAACTGAAGCTATTTATGCACAAGTGACAAAACGTTCAAAGAGGCCTGAGATTAAAGTTACAATACGGCCTGAAATCCCAGTACTGCAAATAGGATCTGACAAAGTGACAGCAGAAACCCAACAACTGGAACAAAGAAGTTCCAGCCCTGAAGGAACTGCCAGCATTTTTCCTTCTGGGATTTCACAAGTTGCTGGCATGTCCAACTTAGCATCTCACCATAAAACTCAATCACCATGCAATTCTGATTCTCGTGCTCAAACTGACAGTTTTGTCTTCTCAGAAATAATGCCAAAGAATGGCCTTCTGCTTGAACAGATGACTCCTGGAATGAAAGAATATTTAGAGAACGAAACAAATGCCAAGGTGAAATCCAGACAAACTGACCAAGTACAGGAAGTATCTGTAGACTCTCCTGATAGCTCTTCCACTTCAGGGCAAGAATTAAAATCTAAGCAGATAGTGGACTTTCTGGGAGAATCAGAATCAGTCAAGTCTCAACAAAAACTCTGTGAAGATTCCACAAATGCAGAGGTTGTAAACATTGAGGATTCCAGTCACTGTCTTTCCACATCAGAGACTGACTGTGACAGAAACATCCATGTAGAAAAGGAGAGTGGTGGAGATCAAATTGAGATGTGCATAACTGGACTTCACAAGCAAACTCTAAGAGTGGAAGACAATATTTTGCACAGTCTAACAGATACACTACAGCTGCATCTGAATAATTGCAAACAGACAGTAAAAAATCACAATTCCCCATTCAGTGTGGACGCTTCAATTACCAGCCTGAAATCAAATGATCCTGACATTTTAAATGAAGCAAAGTTTCTTTCACGAGACTCAAATGAATCAGATTTGGGTAGAACTCTTGATGTGTTCTCAGTAGGCACAAATATACTGGACAATTTGAAACCTGTCTCGCAAAAAGGAAATGCTGTCTGTGTATCAGTTGATAGCAGTTGTCCAGAAGCAGAATGTGAGATCATGAGTGAGCATCATCGTTCATTGCCACATGTGGCTTCGTTGCCCTTAGTCTGGGACCCAATGTCTGACCCCTCCCTTTCTGTAAATACTCCGACAGATTCTGCCATGTCACCGTTGACGTCAAGCTCTTTGGATTGCCTGACACCAGGTGATCCTTGGGGTGGGGGAGGCGCTGGAGGCTGGAGAGCACTGGGAACTGAGACTCCTCACAGGGACTCTGCTTATTTCTCTGACAGTGACTGGGAAGCAGAAGGTGTGGGTAGAAGAGGTGGAGATGGGATCATTCTGTCTCGACCTAGCAGCAGTAGAGGTGGAGACAGGGGAACACTGATGGATATTGAAGAGAAGACGGAAGCAGAAGAGGAAGTTGAACCATGGCGATACGGCTCTAAAGCTGAGCTATGTGAAGCTGAGAGGGAGGCGGATAGAATTTATAATCAAAAGACTGGGATGGAGAGAGAGATGCAGAAGGAGAAACAAAGTAGCTTAGTGCAGATAATGGCGATTTCAGAAAGTGCTGAACAGAAGGAATGTGCCTATGATGGCAGTAATAGATCTCGGCTAAAGGAACTTACGGGTCTTGACATTAATTTTACAGAGGAAATAAGTGACAAACCAAGCTGGACAAAGACGAGTGACCTGGGAGTACTTAATTGTCATGCATCACCATCTAAAGTGTGTGCTAGCGAAGAAAATGTTGAATTTATAGCTAAATTCTTCTCCACATTA
This sequence comes from Hippopotamyrus pictus, assembly GCA_026781145.1. Lineage (NCBI taxonomy): Eukaryota > Metazoa > Chordata > Actinopteri > Osteoglossiformes > Mormyridae > Hippopotamyrus > Hippopotamyrus pictus. Next base: position 1,956,677 of record JAODLC010000140.1, on the reverse strand, counting down.
GACAGTGAATCACTGAAAACTTTCCCATGCGGAGATGGACCTGATCCAGTTTCTCATGGAGACACTAAGGAGATAAGCTCTAAAGCTCCAGTAAATAAAGATTTTATATCAGTATCTGATACAATTGCTGAAAGGGAGAGTTTAAAAGAAATCAGTGATGCTCAGTTGTACCCACAGATGTGGGGAAATGAGCCAAAATCAAAACAGGATGCCCTAGATTCTGACTCATATTTGAAATTTGGAGAGAAAAAAGACAAGAAGGATTCATTGACCGAATATACTGTTGATGGAGAGTCTAGATTAAGTAAGTTTTACAGTGTTCCTACTAATGCCATAGTACCAAAGGACCAAGTGCTAGACTCCGGCTATAGGGAGTATGCAGACAAAACAAATGCACATTTGACTCAGTGTTACTGGGAAGAGGGAAGGGTTGAACCCCCAGGAAGACTAAACTGTGAGTTAGAAATTGGGCACACGGATGCCAATGAGCTTGGCCTGAGGAATCTTTGTTACTCTGAAGATAGTGATGATGAAAGAGCAAAAGCAAAATCAGATACTGAGAAACAGTTAGCAGTTGGGGAATTGATCTTCACAGCTAAGGAAAACCTGAGAGATAGCAGGCAGGGTGATACAGGGCCGAAAGAACCAGCAAACAGGGTTCCAGAAAGCATCTATTTCCTTAGAGATGTTAATACAGAGTCTAAGGGGTTGGATCTAAAAACCAAGGAACTGTGGGATGCCATGGAGGATCATGAAGAGAGCAGCGGAGTGACTGTTACGGGGGAGTTGGATTGCTATCGATTCCAACAAGGAAACCTACATCTATGGCCAGTGGAAAATGACCAGTGGGCCTTAGCGGAGACCCAAAACTCAGAGGCTGAATTAGGCAGTGAGCTCCTTCCAGGGGTTAGCAAGGAGGCTTGGGTTAGCAGAAATAAAGAAATTAGAGGACACAGTTTCTGGGAGGTAGAGAAGAACGATCAGTTTGCAAAGAGTGAGCCTCACCCTGCCAGTCTGGAGAATGAGGAAGCAGTCAAAGATGAGCGGCAAGGATGGAGAAACTCACAAATGCAGTGCCTACCTAAAAAAAATGTTGAGGTCCTAACAGGTCAAAAACAACCTGGTAACGCCATAGTAGACATACAACAAGAAGAAAATTTTGAAAATCCAGAAATAAATTCTGGACAACAGGATATCACAGATGAATGTCTTATTTTAGAAGTGGAAAATCTGGAAAACCCAGAACAAGAGACACTGCTAGACCTGAAGAGAGACTGTAGTATACGTATGGATGTAAACAGGGATTTGGAAGTAGGAAATACCGGCGTGAACTCATCCTTACAAAAGAATCAGGGGCTGGACCTTACTGAAGAGAATTATAACTTCAACAGCTGTTTACTGGTTAAAGAAGAAAAGCAAGACGTAGACACTGTTGGGTTACAGAATAGTCTTGGACTTCCTGATTCATTCATGACTCACAAAGGAACAAAAAACAGGCAATGCTCTCAAATAACTCATTACCAAGTAAACAGAGATCAAACAGAAGATGCCAGCAAGAACTGTGAGGCTGTAATGACAAGAGAAAATGCACTGGATATGTGTAGTAAAGATAAATTTTTGGACTTGGAAGATCAACTTCTCCATATGCCAGAAACAAGCTCATCCATTTTCACTGGGAGTTTACATCAGCAAAATGTCTCACATTTGGGAGATAATGGTCTTAAAACGGACAGAAGTGCTCCTGGCCTCATTTTACAGGATTTGTTGCCTGTGAAGCCTGTAGAGGACAAATCCACTGAAAAGTTTGGTGACAGCAAAACTCCAAAGGTTCACCATACAAATTATCCACAAAGTCTGGAGCTAGGATCCTCCTTGGCCAGCAATCAGTCAGACTTTCCAGCAAGCATAACAGAATCCCAGGCTAAGCTGCAAAAGAATATGTCCCAGATGTTAGATAAAATCTCTGTTCCTGATTGCATGATCATCCAGAATCAGATTCCTCGCCCGCAAACTGAAATGACTTCCCAGTCAACAACTGTACCAGAAAACCAAACAGAGAACAAAAAATCCATGAGCATGGAATGTACCATAGATGATGAGAAGGGTCCTCAGCCTTTTAGCTCTAGTGTTGATTTTTCCAGTGCTGCAAAAAAGCAGTATTCCAGAATGTCTGAAGAAACTGGTACTAATCAATCAAACCAGTTAACTGTTCAAAATGTAGACCAAAATTCAAGCAATTCAGTTCTGGTTGACAAATTAGTGACAAGCACAAGTATGGCAACAGACTACCAGTCTGACATGAATCTCAGCCATCCTTCAGGTTTGAACCCTGAAGAGTGTACACCTCCTCAGCAGTCTGTTTCCGGTTCTTTCAAAGGAATATCTACATACCTGGAGCCCTCAACAAAGCATTTAGACCAAGGCCCTCAACCTACATTAGCTGAGATTTTCTCACTCCCATTCTGCAGTACGGATCAAAATAGCAAAATTTCTCCATCCCCAAAGATCTCCCCCCAAGCGTTTTCCCAGTGCTCACTCAGTTCAATCCCTGAGTTATTGATCTCCGAGTGGAAGGACTTGGATGAAGAGCCTTTGGAAGACTTTGAGAAACTGGAGCAGCTTTGTTGTATATCAGGTGATGAAGAAAGCCTTGGTGACCTCTTCCTGGGAAACTTAGAACTATTGGAGTCCCTCAAAAAGACTCCAGAGAAAAAATCCAAGGATTATGTCGACAAAGATGATGATGAAAAGATGATGAATTCTTTAAAAGAAGAAGACCGCTTGAAACTAAGAAGAGAAGTTGATGTAGACACTGAAAGTTTAACGCCTACATCAGAAAGGCCTGAGCAGTCTCTAAGGTCCAGTTTGTATCAACCTGAATCAAACCAGATTGTTTCAGATTCTCTGTCTATGCCTGAGTCTTCTTTTGCACATAAGAAATGTAATCCAGTAGGTCCATCACTGGTTTCACCAAGTATCGCAGTTGAAAGTACCAAGGGACCAAGTCAATTGTCAAAGATGCCAACAAAGAATGGTTTAATGATGCAGGTATAAATTATTACATTTTGTTGATTACAATATTAAACACAATGTTCAATAAAACATCCTCTGAATTCCTTGGATGTAATTACATGGAACATTCATATGTAATGATATATTGTTGCATGAATAGCATCATGGCAGTCCAACATGTTAGTGTGTTTTGCCATATGTGCCTCTTAATAGGGGAAAAATAGTAACCCTGTCCCCCCCACCCCCATCTGCTTTCCATTTCCATGTGCTTTAGGTGTGTGAGGAGAGGCTGCAGTTCTCCCTCAGTGAGAATGTCAAAAGAAACATATTATGTGGACCAACAGTGAGTGAGGCGGTCATTCTTCGTCCCTGGGGAGAACCCTCAGATGAAACTGACACCAAAATGAGAGAAAAAGACAGCAAAGATGGTGACCAGTAAGATGTTTGGATTTATGATTTTCAATGTGACAGCTTGTGTTGCAGAAGTTTGTTCATCTTGTTCTGCATCAGGTCTAGTTGGAAAATGAGCAAATAATTTTAATAGGTTGTTTGAATTATTGCATTTATCCCTGTTATTAACTGTTTTATTGCATTTACAGAAATACAAGTAAATGGTAAATGGTAAAATGGTAAATGGACTGCATTTATATAGCGCTTTTTACCAAAGCGCTTTACAATTATGCCTCACATTCACCCATTCATACACACATTCACACAGAAACAGACTTGTGCACAGTTTTTAATTATACATTTTAATATCTTTTTTTCTTAGCAATAGTAAGCCCCAACTATCAGGCCAGCCTGGGATCTCGACCGATTCATCAGTGGCCACCAGTGGGTCATTCACTGTGATTGGGCAGGAGGTCACACCACCTTTGGCTGTGTCAAATCAAGCAATGAAAGGTACCTTCAAGGCACATACATTGAAACTGACTTTAGGTATATATGTAGATGCTCAATAGCTGATGGTTTTATGATCTGCAGGTTTTTTTCCCCTCTAAGAGCACCTTAAGCTAGATACTAGTTTGTCCATATGTAAACTAAGTTAATGGATCAAACACCAAATTTATTGACTTAGTTATTATTTTTAATTACTAGTTTGCACCTGTACAGGACTGCTAGGGTTAGCTGTCCCTGTGTTTTCTAATGGACTCTTACAGTTATATTCCTTGGTTACAGTTTAATTGTTCCACACTTTGAATGCTAGGGGTGTAAAAATCCTACAACACAGTGTGGTTGTAATGTCCTTAGTGACTTTACAATAAAAAAATTATCTAATAGTTTTTCTTTAAAAAAAAAAAAAAAAAAAGGTAATACGAAAAGAAGAATTTTCACTTTATTTTTCACCTTCCTCCCCAGCCAAACTGGCTCGCCTATCTCTCTCCCTGCCCCCCCTTGCACTCTCACTCCCCCTCCCCACGAACAGGGTGGGATTTTGGGAAACGGGAATGAGCAGAGAGAAAAGTGGGCGGAGACGGGGTGCATCAACTGGAAGTGACCCTGATGATGAGGAGGACGAGGACCCAGATGAGGCCGGGAGGGTAATTGTCGTCACAGAGACAGATGTTGACAGGAGAGCGGGCTTGAGGAGCTTGCTGAAGTCACCACGAGAACCAATGGATAAAGAGAGAGAGCGAGCAAGAAATGTTTCCTTTTTCGATGATGTCACCGTCTATCTGTTTGATCAGGTTGGTATTTTGCACCATCTGATTAAAATTCACACAGTGCCAGACTGTTTGCTGTGGATGGTCTCGATTATGCATTGTTCAGTCTGTTCTGAAATTAATTGCTTGCATAACAGTTCAGACTGTCTTGTTCTGTTATTATGACAGGAAACTCCAACCAATGAGCTGAGCACAGGCTCTGAGTCCAACAGTCCTTCAATGTCTCATGTGCCAGGTGGTGCCCAGAACTCTGAGGTGTCAGGTAAGCAATACAGATAGCAGTACAGTAAGTAGTAGATTTTCTCTTATGCAATTTAGTTATATATATATATATATTCTCACAAGATCTGCAGACATACATAGTCCTTGCATTTGTCTGAGTTTGGCAAATTAATTCAGAACTAGTTTTCCAATGGGTAGGCAAAGAAAACCATAATTGCTAAGTTAAACAAAAGCAAGAATGATTTAAAAGTGAGTTCAAAGCTACTGCTGGGAATAATGTGAATCTTTGACCCATTTATTTTTAGCTTGATTCTAAATGTTCATTCTTGTGTTTCAAAAGAGTCTGAGTTTATTTTTAACTCAGAACGCAGATAAATAAGAAGTGAAAACTTGTCCTTATAATATTCATTTCTGAGTTATAATTTTAGCTTAATACAGCAAAAAGTTTTTAGCTTAATATTGCCCTGAACTTACCTGTATTCTTCCATCCAAATCTGTATCTCAGCTGTATTTAAAATGTAATCTCATCCCTCCCATCATGCATTGCTTCCTGGTTAGGAGCGAGTGCTCTGGAGTCCAGAGAAAGTGCTGACCTGTCAATCAACGGCAGGGTGCCAGCGGCTCATCCTATGACGTCGTCCCGCTTCACTGTCAGCCCCGCCCATGATCCTCACTTAGTCTGATGTGTTTTTCTATTTTTCCTCAGCTGAGTTCTCGACTGACGTATTGGACAATGTCTAAAGGTCTTTCTCCTGTCAACATCTGGTAACATAATTCCAGTCAAGAAATAAAAAGGTTTTGCCAACCTAGAAATTTGTAATGAGCCAGATATGCTCAAAATGACCTTGCTGCTTTGTCCTCAGTACAAAGTATCATATAAAATGGATAACTGCCATTTTGTGGGAGTCTTTTTCTGTGGCCACTCACCTTTTTATTCTAAAATGTCTTTGCCCTGTACTCCCCTACAGGAGGCACTTTGCTTCGTATGTACAGGCTTAAATTGAAGTTATATATTGTTTTAAAAAAAAAAAAAAAAGTTAATCAAATGCGTGTAAGTACACCTGGGGATGAACCCCAGTGGAGCATTTTGAGTGAAATCATTCAGCATTTGTATTTTTAATAAATGTTGTGAATTTATCACATGTATACAAAGTCATTTTTGCGTTGCGTTAATTTTTTAAATTACTGTTAGGAAGCATGATTCTCTTTGCAGTTTTATTTTACACATTGTTCCACAACGTCAAGTTTGCATCACATTTCTTTAGTCATTTATATGTTTGTATTGTTGTGATATTGTCATGATAGAAGTTCTTACTCATTTGTTATAAAAAAAAACTACTTGGGACTTTATGCACCTACTATTGAACATATTTCTTGGTATATTTCTCTTTCCAACAAATAATAGAGCAAAATATTTTTGCAAGCCCATTAAATGCCAGAATATTTGGTCTTATTTTATCTTTCTGTATTCCTCTTTGTATTTTCTACTTATATGTTGCTTTTTATTTGCTGTTTGTTTTATAAAGATAAGTTACCTTTATCTTAGTTATATTTGCAGGAAGGAATGTAGCTCAAAACAGGAAAAAAATAAGATTCTGACTAACAAAAATGTCTATTGGTAGTTGTATTTATTTGTTATTATTACATATTACTATCTAGTCAGCAGCCCATGTTGGATGAGTACATTTAGTTGTTTCATGATTATCCAATTTAAACTTCTACTGTTTAATTCAGGGGCTTCATGATCTACTGTACAAAAAATGTGAAGGGGAAAAAAAACATGGAAAAAACTGTGAAACATTTGTTGGATGCGAATAAATTGTACTGTCTTCTACTCACTATTGTAGAGTTTTATTTCCATGTGGAATAGTGACCTGGGAATACCTGTTTTTCTTCATTATTTTTTTCCTGTTTCTTTCTTCATTATACGGCAGGGTGACCTCACATCTCCAAGACTGGGAGTTTGAATCCATCCCCAGTTCTCGGTGTGTGGAGTTTGCACACACATTCACACACACATTTGCATATTTACTGTGTATTTACACTGGTTATCTCCCACCATCCTAAGACATGATGTCAGGCTAAATGGAGTCTCCAAATTTGCCCATAGTGCGTGATTATGTGAATGTGGGCATCTTACAGGCATCTGTCTAGGGTGATCCTCTGCTTTGTAGCCTACAATAGTATAGGGGCACTGCAACCATGTATTAGGTAAGTAGAATGGCAGAGGGATGTATCTTGTTAATGTTGCAAATCATTATATAAATTCAATTTGGAAAAATTATTGGAAGTTTTGGAGAATGTTACACACTTAGTCTAACACTCTTTCTGTCATGGCCGGTCATGACTGGCCTTCAGTGAAATCCAGCAACCCAGAACAAACTTGCTTTGATATCTGGCCTCCTATTTCTGACAGTCATAAAGTATATCCTAGCTTAGTTTTCTTCAGTTTCACTACAGCTTATAATTTATTGTACATCAACCCTGTTAATATAGTTTTCTTCCCAGTTTAAACACTGGGTGATGTATAATAAAAATACCATGATGTATACTTATGGTGTGACATTCATCAATGATTTGTTTGCGGGGAACTATCCCCTTACAGGAACTAATCACTCGTGTTCACTTCCCTGCACAGATTCCTTGTTTTCATTCTTCCACATCCTCAGAAACGAGAACTATGAATGAGAGACTCCCTCTCTCAGTGACTTCAGCGAATGAATGTGTGGAGAAACTCAGGCTCCAGGTTCTCCAGGGTTGCCAACTGTCACACACCTGGTGTGACACACACTTTCAAACTCTCACGCTCATGCAAGAAATTGTCGTACTGAAATATATCTACTGATGTAGTCTACAACCTACATGTGCAGCGATCTCCCGTATGCTGCAAATGGATTTTAGAGATGCAACATTTTCACGATTTAAAACTTGTTAGCGGCGGTCCCTCCTGCCGAGGGACGGGCTGGGGTGGCTGGGGCCCCTCCGGTGTGTGGGGTCCCGGTTGGTGGGGCCCTTCGGCCCTGGACCCGCTTTCCTCGGTGGGGGGGTTGCGGGCAGGGCTGGGGGGCTCGCCGCCCATCCCTCCTATGCGGGCCTCCTTGTACGGGGGTTGGGCGCCCCCCTTAGTCCCTCGGGGGCTGCCTCCTGGGTTGGGCGGGTGGTTGTCTCAGGGGCGCGTGGCCGTGGGCCCTTGTGCCGGGGGGGGTGGCGGGGTGGCCTCGGTTGCCTGGTTTTTCCTGCCTTCACCTTGGGCCTGGGGGGGTGGGTGCTGTTGCTTCCCCTGACAGCATCAAATGCCAGCACATCCAATGACAAATCAGTTCACACCTACTGCACTTGCACATACAAGAATGGTTAGAATGGTTGAGCGGTCAATGTCATTATTATTATTACTTCTTAGCGTATGTTATAGGAATTGAAATATACATGTGTATGGGTAGGATCACGTGTGTGTATGCTACTTATATATAATACATATATATAATACCTATTTGTAACATTATTAATTATTATTATTACTGATGTTGTTATAATTTTTGTTGTTTGATGGCCTTGTAATGAGTGTTATGTTTCTTATGGTTGTTTGTATCCTCTATTCCCCTATACTTAATTTTCTCCATCCCACCCTGTTATTATTTCTGTATACCTTTGTTTTCTTCTTCTTGTCCCCCTCTCCCCATGGTGATTAATGTCTGTTATTGTTAAGATTGTTGTTTCTGTATCCCCCCACTCCCTTTTTTTTTTTTTTTTTTTTTCTTTTTCACGGTACTAGGACGGGTGAGTTTGGAGCAGCCACAACCTTTGCCATGTAATTTGATGTAAAATAAAGATGTCCTCCAAAGTGGGGGGATGGTGGTGGGCAAAAAAAAAATAAAAAATACTTGTCAGTCAACAACCAGGCATGGATCTGAAGATGAGTGTTTAATGCCTGTGTCAAATCAAGATGCAGACCAGTTGTTAAATGATGAGTTGGATCCCCCTCTTGCCCTTGCCATCCAAGCATCTTTTGAAGACTGAAATACACTTTGGACCTATTAATGGTGATAATGGTGATGATCAAGACTCGACCCTTCCCTGGAATCCACATGACAGTGCAGAACAGAGTTATTTCTAATAGCGCTTGTCAGGACCGCTGTCCAGCGAGCAGGCAGGAAGCGTGGAAGGACAAGGCAGGCAGACGAGGATCCAAAATGAAACGGGCTTATTGGGAAAACACGGGGCAGACGGCAACTAAACATCAATGACAGATCTGGGGAAACTAACTCAGGCGCAGACTAAAATACACAGGACAAGCCGAAAATAACAGGCAACAGGTGATCACAATCGGGAATTAACACAAGGTAACTAGGGGGGCGTGGCACACAGGAGGACTAGACGCGCAGGTCATGACAGTGCTGCAAACATTATTGCCATTATTTATTTAAAGTATTTTTCCTATTCATTATTCAGCCTATAAAATATACCATAATAGTGATACATTGCCATTACAAGCTCTCTCAGTCCAAACTAATGTTTTGAGATTAGGTTTTTATTCAAACATTCCAAAACCAAACATTGTATTGTGATACATTGAATATACAGAGTAATCATAATGTTTGCATGATAAATAACTTAACTGATATAATGATTGTCAAAGTAATTGGTTTATTTTCTGTTAACTAATTGATCAATTGATCAATAATCATGTCTAATTACAATTTATTTTTAAATCTTGCAGCATTCCACACCAAATGACAGACAAGTATCATCAAACAATCTTCCAGGATCCAAACCATTTGAAAAAGAACTCTATGTGAAATTAAGATGAGTAAACATAGTTAATGATGTCCTTAATGTCTTCATGGAACCCAAAGTATTGAATGTTGATCTAAAAATTGAGTTCACAAATGAGAAAGCTGTGGACAGTCAAGGTGTGTCAAGAGAAGCATACTTTGCGTTCTGGGAACGTTTCTTAAAACAGTGTGAGGGAGAAGATGAACGAGTACCCAGACTATGACCAGACTATTCTGAGACGGAATGGCAAGCGGTCGGAAGCGTGTGGTTGAAAGGATACAAGGATCACAACATCATATCAATCAGACTGTCACCAGCGTTTTTTCTTGCCTGTTGTCAAGTAGTTAGTTCAGTGGATGAAGAACTCTTGATGATGTCATTTGCCAACTTTCTTTCAGTGGATGAGCAAGCATCGGTTGCAGAAGCATTAGAGGGTAGCATGGATGAAACTGTTGAGGAGGATTTATTTGAAGTTTTCTCAAGAATGGGCTCACACTGCCTGCGACTTTAAAGACAACTTAAGGGCTGCCATTTTAACAATGGCACACAAAGCTCTTCTTCAAGAGCCAAAGTTTATAATTGACTGTTTCTACTCCAGTATTCACAATGCTGTGCCAACACTCATAACCAAAGACAGCATTTTGTAACTTTATGAATGTAAGAGGCCAACTAACAAGAAAGTGGCCAAAATGATAAAGTCATCAAGTGAAAGCCTAAATCCACAACAGCAGACAGCTCTTAACCACCGGCTATGGTATGTGAGAAGCATCGACCAAAGAAAACTGGAGATTTTCTTACGCTTCTGCACAGGGTCCACTGTGCTGTGCAAAGACACAATCAAAGTCATTTTTAATGGACTGTGTGGTTTAAGTTGCAGACCTATAGCACACACATGTGGAGGAGTTCTTGAGTTGCCATGCACCTACAGCTCATACCCTGAGCTTCGTAAAGAGCTTGACAATGTCCTATCTGGCGACTGTTTCACCATGGATATTGCGTAGTAAATGTAAGGGATCTTGCACATACTTTTTAGTTTAGTACAAATCGTAATTAATTTCATGTTAGGATAATATAGGGCTCTGTAACCAATTTGAAACAAGAAATAGTTTTTGAATTTTCTTATTGTAGATGTTTTCGCTGTAATATTTGCCAGCATTCTATATTTGACACTTTGTTAAAGTTCAACAGACAGTGTAAGTTAATCATTCTAAGTCAGAAAGGTCTGTTCTCATAGGTAAACATCCCATTTTCAGTCATGCACCATTTTCACATTTTCATATGCATGTTTTATGCAATTGTTATTCAGAAAGAAGTTCATGTCAGTGTTCAACACATAATGTCTGTTTGCACATACCATTTCCAATGGCTACCCATGGCTGTCTTTGCTTCATATGGGCAACAAACTGACATTAACTGTTAAGAGCAAAAAAAATATTGAATTCTTCATTCTGCCATGTTGATTTTCTTTATTGTGGTTGGGTTTATTTGTTTCCTGTCCATGACTGATGTAAAGGCAAAGTAAAACCTCGATGCTGTACTGTACAACAAATTTAGGTGTCTAATTCTTGGAAAAATTACTGAGAAGAACTAATACTCTGTAATTCAGATTCATATTTGTACAAATACAATTTTTGACAAGCAACCACTAGAAGATTCAACTGCCCCACAACAATGTTGCAAGTGTTCTTAATATCTGTCCCATAGCACTGTTATAGTGGAGTCAACACAGCGACAGTTTAATCTTTTCTCTAAAGGAAAATTGTCCAAAGTTAAAAAAAAAATAGTTCCTACAAAACTTAACTGAGAGTTTGGTGAATAAAACAGTGAACTGGAGAAGAATTGTGTGATGTGATCAGTTTTGATGGATACACATCTCAAATTAGAGAGCGGATCTTATCTCATATCTCATCTGTATCTCAATCATACACCACAACATAGACATTCTCAATACTTACTCTATCATGACACATACATTTAGGGCCTTGG
>JAODLC010000140.1:1925724-1942122 GCA_026781145.1 Hippopotamyrus pictus | reverse complement strand
TGTGTGTGTGTGTGTGTGTGGTTTTTTTTTTTTTTTTTTTTTTTAAAGTAATTTTAGAAAACACTCAGTAAAATTTGTATTCATAAGGGACTGTATGACTGGTTTGTGTAAATCCAAGAAAAGAAATGAATAACTTTTTGTGTGCATAACAAAGTGAATTGAATAATGCAAATGTCTCTGCCTTTGACTCTTTCTTAGGAACTGGGTAACAACTTGGATAAGTGCAAGAACAATGAGACTCTCCAGCAGATTCTAACTAATGCCACCATAATGGTTGTCAGTGTGACTGCTTCAACAACCCAGGGGTGAGACTTGATACCACGCAGACTTGCAGAGCACAGCCAGAAGTTTCATTTTGTGCCTTTTATTTTAAGTCCATAAAACTGCATTTTAAAAGCTAACCCTCGTTAATCTGCGATAGGTCATTACTGGGTGATGATGAGCTTCAGCGATTGGAGGAGGCTTGTGACATGGCTCTGGAATTAAACCAATCGAAGCACACGATCTATGAATATGTGGAGTCCAGGATGTCTTTTATTGCACCCAATCTTTCCATCATCGTCGGAGCTTCCACCGCGGCCAAGATCATGGGTGGGTGAGCCGAAGAGCTGAATGATTGGAGGCATCTCTCCCCAGGTCCAAGTGTCATGCAGCCCGACTCTTTGTGCCCAGGCATCGCCGGAGGCCTCACCAACCTGTCCAAGATGCCAGCGTGTAACTTGATGCTACTGGGCGCTCAGCGTAAGACCCTGTCCGGGTTCAGTAGCACCTCCCTGCTCCCGCACACCGGCTACATCTACCACTGCGATGTGGTGCAGTCCCTGCCCCCTGTGAGTATGCGGCAGTCCGCTGGCTGGTTTCGTATCTGAGTATTCCTGGCCTGCCGAGCTCCATTAGGACCCACAGCCGCTGTTCTGTGACGTGAGATGACAGCTAGTGCATGTAAACATCCACAGGACCTGCGCAGGAAGGCGGCCCGACTGGTGTCAGCCAAGTGCACCCTGGCTGCGAGAGTGGACAGCTTTCACGAGAGCCCTGATGGCAAGGTAGGTGGGTTAGTGGGTGATTTTGGGGGGTAGCAGGGGCTATCCAAGCTTCAAGGTGGTTTAGGCCTTTAGAGTGGTGCGAGCCCATTCATATACAGTGGAATTAAGGTGTGTATCATGGGCCCTGATTATTAGGTTGGCAAGCTAACTTGTAGGATTTAAGGTAGTCTGGGCTAAATGTCAGTGAACAAAGACAGTCCAGTTAGGCTGGAATACCTTAAATCCGATAAGTTATCTAGCTAACATCTCACTTCATGATACAGGCTTCCAGTCTGCTAGAATTGCTTCTGCTATAATTCTCATAAGACGTATTTCTGTTGCATATGTACTGTTGTAGTGAAGAGAGCCTGAAGCTGGCTGACATTTTGCTGTGGGTGCGGCTGGTTTTTCCTCAGGTTGGCTGTGAACTGAAAGAGGAGATCGAGCGGAAATTTGACAAATGGCAGGAGCCGCCCCCTGTGAAGCAGGTGAAACCCCTGCCCGCCCCCCTGGATGGACAGCGGAAGAAGCGAGGGGGGAGGAGGTATGTGTGCGTCCCCGATTTTGCTCAGTTTGTAAGGTTCATGGTTTAATGTCCGTCTGTCATCCTCTGCTCACTGCTTGCTGTCAGGTACCGTAAAATGAAGGAGCGTCTGGGACTGACAGAGATCAGGAAACACGCTAACAGGATGACCTTCGCCGAGGTTGGTGACTTTGCCTGCCCGTCCCCATGCACCTCACACTCATGAAGGCTGAATCATGGCGGCGGGGGTGGGTCCACAATACCAAGGCTTCTCCTGCTGTGTGTAGAAACATGGCAGGTTTTCATGCAGAGTTCACGTGTTTAAATGTAGGGCTTGCAAAAGAGCGTTTTACCATCTTTTGGTACTTCTAAGGGATAGTGCAGAATGCGGTGTTAATTGGTATCCAGTTCTTTCTGTAAGAATGACTTATTTTCCAACAGATAGTATGTAGATGCTGACTTAGTAGGTTGTTAGATTCATGCTGCATTCACCCCTCCCGTCTGTCTTGATAGATCGAGGATGACGCCTACCAGGAGGATCTGGGCTTCAGCCTCGGCCAGCTCGGCAAGTCGGGGAGTGGACGTGTCCGACAGGCTCAGGTTAACGAGGCCACCAAGGCCAGGATATCGAAGTCTCTGCAGGTACTGTAGTGTGATACCACCTTCCGTCACCCTCGTGCGTTTGCCATGGGTCACTCATACACTGCTTGGCTGTGAATGGGCCAACTGCTCTTCCTGCTTCCATGATGCTGTTATCAGTATAATAATATGCTTTGATATTTTTGAGAATCTGCGTGCATCGGTCACATGTGAATGCTGTATCTCTCCCTACAGAGGACTTTACAGAAACAGAGCATGGTGTACGGGGGCAAGTCCACCGTCAGAGATCGCTCCTCCGGGACCAGCTCCAGCGTGGCCTTCACCCCCCTGCAGGTGGAGCAGTGCTTATCATAACCCCGCTAACAATTCAGAATGGTCCCCCTTATCATACAGACTGCATTGCTCTGTGAGTCTATAAATCTTCCTTTCTCTTCCACTAGGGACTGGAGATCGTCAATCCCCAAGCGGCAGAGAAGAAGGTGGCTGAGGCCAACCAGAAATACTTCTCCAACATGGCAGAATTCCTCAAAGTCAAGAGGGAGGGTGAGGGTAAAATGTGAGGAGTCTGAGCTTGAGCAGCTGTGGAGGGCTTTGATGTACATAGATTCCCCCCGACTCCTAGTTCAAATATGTAATGTGCAACTTCACAAGTTTTATGCAGCTTCTGTTTGGTTGGAGTTACATGTCATTTTGTTTTAATAAAGTAACCATCCTATGGAACAGTTGTTGGTCAGGGTCTCATGGTCATTGACTGCATACATCCACCTTTTCTGCAACTGCTTGTCCTATTCAGGGCCCGGGGGGGTGGGTCTACAGTTTATGGGTACAAGGTAGGGAACAACCCAAGATGGGGCACAAACTCATTGTAGGGCACTCACACCAATTTGGTAACTGAGTTAACCTCAGCATGTTTTTGGATGGTGGAGGGGAATCTGGAGTACCTAGAAGAGACTTCACAACAACAAGAGAACATGCAAACTCCCCACACATGGAGCTCTGGCAGTGACTTGAACCCTAGTCCCAGAAATGAGGCAACTGCGGTAACCACTGCACCACTGTACAGGCCCAGATGGCATACATTTTTTTTTCCATACTTGAAAATGAGACTGAATTTTTAAGTATGGTTAAATATTACACAAAATTCTGATTCTCAGTGTAAAGGTCAAATTTATACTTGAAGTGGTGGGAGTGAACACACCTGTAACATTCATGGGTAATGGGTTTGAAATATCAAGCGGGTGATATTTTCCAGTACTGACATTTTAAAACACCACCAGTAATCATGCACCAGCAAATGTAAAAATCAGGGTTTAGTATTTACATCCAGCAAAATCTCACACAGAGGGCAGTAAAAATTTAATTTATGAAAACATTTATTACAGTAATAAATCCACTCCTCCTTTTGTGGTTCTGACCAACGGCAAGAAGGCTTCAGCTTTGAGAGACGGCCCCACTGTGCTGATTCTTCTCCCCAGCAACCTGAAATGATCCACACACTATATCCCTTCTGAAGTCTTGCAAGAGATTGCACTTCAAAGGATGGTTTAAACAAAAAGTCATTCAATGAGCCCATTTAAGCCTGAAATCTGGAAAAGGCCAATGAGGACATGAACAGCTGCGGCAGAGATCGGCACACACAAGGTCACACCAGCAGCGTCCCTCTGCTTCCTATCCTATTCAGACAGATGACTTGGTTTTTGCAAGCAGGACTACCTTGGGTGGCTAGAGGAACCTGCAAAATTCAGTTGGTGTTACAGGCAGTAACTGACTGGGCACACAAACAGCCACCAAGTGGCTTGACTGGCTCCCCCTGCTGGAGACAAAATTATTAGCCTGGCAGTACACTAGAGCCTTACAGCTGACAAGCGCATGTGAGCAGGGAGAATAGTACAGGCCTGGTAAGATTGGTCCTACACCTTCACACCCATTGCATAGCAGGTTTATACCCATGTCAGCCTGAAATGCAGGTCAGCAGGTACAGACACAGGAACACACATCCGAGGGTGGGGGGGTGGATTGGGGGGGGGGCCTCAAAGTCATCACCAGCAGGCACACACACATGGTACGAAGGGCCGCAGATCGCAACGGCATCACTGATACCCTGGTCCCGTATTTTTCCACTTCTTGACATGGCCATTTCGCAGCATTTAAATGACACCGAACAAAATACCATCTTCCGCCATTTGGGTCATAAAGAATTTCAATTACATTACAGGAAGGGGGAGGCACATGCATTAAGAGGCGTCTCTCAGGAGGGAAACGCTGCCTCCGGTTGGCATGCCGGGGTCACTCGAGGAATGTCAGCCGGGCCGCAAACCGCCCCCCATCCCCCACCCCCCGCTGGCAGCCTCACTGGAGGTCGCGGTCTTCCAGGTAGCGATACTCGAAGGTGAAGCCCTCCTTCTTCCTCTGGCCCCATTTCTCGTAGTCAAAGTAAATGTAGGTCCCCTGAAAAACAGAAGCCATCAGAAGGCAGCTTAGCCACGGCCAGACATGGCGGCCTACCGAGCCTCTGGGAGGGCTGTACCTGCTCAAACTCATCTGTGATGGTCTTGGGTTCCTCATGCCTCTGGAACCACATCATATATTTGGTGTGGAACCTCCACGACTGCTTCTTCAAGGCCTTGGCTGCCAGGTACTGCGCCTTGGTGCCCTACGCGGGAACGGAGCAGCTGTGAACTCAACTGCAACCCTGCTCCACCCCCACACGTTTGGGGGATGGACGGGAGCCGTCGGCTCTTCCTACCTCAAGGTAGTAGAAGATGAAGAAGAGCGTCTCCGTGGAGAGTCTCTGGTAGAACTCCACAGAGTCCGAGTGAGGCGGAGGCACCAGCTGGTGGAAGGGCAGGGTGGGGCACGCGTTCCTCATCAGATACTGCCTGCAGGAACACACAAGTCAAGCCACGGCACATCCACAGCCACCTGAGGTGCCCCCCCTATCTGACGGACAGGGTACCTGATTCTCTCCGAGTCGGAGGGGTGAGGCATGTGCGCCCAGGCCGACTCCTGCATGGCCTGCTGGTAGAGCTGCTCTTTGGAGAGCGGCACAGGGCCCAGGGGACACACGCCCAGCGAAGGAGGGATGCTGACTTCGGACAGGGAGGGCTGGGGAGCGGCTGGCAGGCCGGGGGCAGCCGCAGAGCCGGTGAAGAGGTCTACAGCAAGCAGGAGAGGGCACACAGTCGCATTTAGGAGGTATAGGGGAGCCACAAGCATTAGCCAAGACTCTCCGTCGGGCCGCGCCGCACCGAAGGACGCCCTCCGTCAGCCTGTGCTCACCTCGGTCAGGGAGAAGCAGACCGGGCACTTCTGCCTCCATCGCCGCTCGCTCTGCCATAGACTTCAGGGAACTCAGGGGCTCCGGAGCCTTGTGGGGCCGAACGCAGGAGAGTCACAGCAAATCCGGCTCATCTGTGCCTCCCAGCCATCTTATCATATCCCTCTACGTGTAGAATAGCGCCCCCTGGAGCCCCAGCCTTCCTCCCACTTAACTAATCGTGATCGGCCATCACGGAGTAGTGAAATAACACTCTGCTGCAGGTAAGTCATTGAATATGTACTTCAATGACAAAAATGACTCGGAAATGATATTTCATCAGGAAACACAGGACGTCACCCTGGCACCATGTTCCTGCACGCTGACCCGTACGTGCCACCTACCTGACACTGCTTTCTCTTCCGCGTGTTTGCCGAGGCCGCGATCGGTCCCGGCTGCTCTCCGGCCCCCGCATCCATCAGCATCTGACGGAGATCTGTAGCAAGCTGAGCGACGAGAGAGAATGGCAGATATATATGATACAGGTGATTTAACTGAAACATCCTCAGGGCCAACAGGACACTTAGGGTGTCAAGCTCGCGTGTAGACTTTTGCAAACAACACATTTGGGTGCATTTCCAAGGTCACACAATACTGCAGTCATAACAGGCATGTTAGTGTTACTGAGACCCGGGCGGTGGCATGTGCGTACTTTTCGTTTCGTGCTCGTGTTAGCAGATCAGAACAGCCACACTGCCTGAACAGACAGTTAAAAGGTCTGCTGACATCATACCAGTAAAATTACATGTGACACCTTTCACTATAGGTTCATTATCTAAGCTACATATCAGACAAAAAAAATACATAAATACAAATTATTTTAACCATTTTTCCAACTGCATGTTTTTTAAGGAGAAAGTAGTGGCTACATGAGTACTGTATAGTCCGAGCAGATACCCAACGTACACTATAATTATATTATGTCGATAAGTTAACAGAACATTTGGTGAAGCACAGTAGTTTTCAGGTGCGCTCTCTCTCTCTCTCTCTCGCTCTAAATGAGGGTAAAGAAAAATAACGTGACCACTTGCTGTTAAAACTGGTCAACTTTATGGGCTTTTCTAATTTTTCTCAATCGAACATTCTATTTTTGATGCCCATTAATCAAAGGTAAACTCAATGTAGAAAGACGGGGCTTGCGGTAGCAACGCGGGCAGTGTGAACCACCGCGAGGACACACACTGCACACAGCACACATGCAGTGTGGACCACCGCGAGGACACACACTGCACACAGCACACATGCAGTGTGACTTGACGGTAAACAGGTAACGAGCACTAAGGACAAACACTGACAGGGGAAAACCCAAAACTCCATCCACACACAATATTCTATTTAAACATGCAGCATATACAATGACTGCTAGGTTTCTATATCTAAGATTTAACACTATTAGAAAGCTGCATTTAATTACACATTTTAATGAATACACTTGGGGGCAATTCCCAAATAAGGAGAACCAACAATTATCTGGATGAATATGAAATGTAGTTAGCTGGCATTTCGGAAATGGATGGACATCACTCAAGTACAGGTTAAGCCACATTAGAAACATCAAAATGACCTGGAGATATTGGTATTTACTCAGCACCACAGTCCACCCACCCACCAGCCACCCCCATCATAAGCCCCCCCCCTCACTTTGACACCACGACTCTCACCTTGATGCCCTCTGAGCTTGACGGGTAGGAGTGAGGCCCGTTGAGCAGGCTGCCCCCTGCTGGCTTACTCTCGCCATAGGACGGTGAGGGGGAGCTGGGGGACAGACTCATGGAACGCAAAAGACTGGAGCCACCGTCCTTACTGAGGGAAGGAAGGTGAACACGTTCAGAGAGGGTCGAAAAACACGCACAAAGCAGGAGTGCAACAGAACACTCACGGCTGATTGGCTGTGGAGCTCAAGGAGGAGGGCTGGCTATCTGGTGATTGGCTGGTACTGTTGAGGGCGGAGTCAGGCAAGCTGTCAGCAACAACAGCACTGTAACCTAGGATAGAAGCAACATACAACATACAGTAATATGTAAAAATATTATGCACACATCTTGGTATGCTTCAAAATACATAACACAAAGGCTAATCAGTTTGCAACCGTCAAAAATGCAAACACTCACTTGTGCCGCCGTTCTGTTTCTGTCCACTAGGTGGCCTGACAGGAATGCCACTTCCTGTCCCGCTTGCCCCTGCGCTCCCTACGCTGCCACCTATCACCCCCACGGAACTTCCCGGAGTCACACTGACGGGGGTCATGGACACCTGCGCCGAGGCCGTGATGGCAGCCTGAGTACCAAGGCCCAGAATCCCATTGCTGGCACCAGCGAGTCCGGGAGCGGTACCAAGGAGGGCCACAGAAGTGCTGCTGCCGTTGTTACTGCCGCCGCCGGCCCCTCCGGGGGAGGCTGCACTACCCAAGCTTCCTCCAGCCGACCCCGCCAAGCCGACTCCTGCCCCTCCTGACGCTGCCGCCTGTGCATATGCCGCAGGGGAGGAGCCGGACAGGAGGGCAGCCGCAGTACCGAGAGGCGCCGGCTTCCCAGAGAGGCCTAAACCAGACGCCTGGCTCGTACCGTTTGGCCCCGGTACTCCACTTTTGGTCAAACCCAAACCCTGACCCATCCCTACAGCCAACGTGGGAGTAGATCCCGGAAGTGCCTGGGGTTGGGAGCTATGGCCTCCTGAGTCAGGGGCAGTGGAACTGGGAGGAGAGGCAACGGAAGACGCGGGCAGGAGAATGTGGCCTGAGGAGCTCGGGCTGCTGGCAGAGGTTCCGGGGATACAGGCTTTGGCTTGAGACAACGTCTGCAGCTGCTGCTGAATGACGGCGCTGAAGGTGCCAGAGCTGTGGCCAAGCCCCCCCATGCTGCCCCCTGTCCCGCTGCCTCCTGAGGATGTGGCCAGCGAGATCAGAGAAGCCGTCCCAGAAGAGGACGAAGAAGCTGACAAGGACGATAACGAGGGATT
This sequence comes from Hippopotamyrus pictus, assembly GCA_026781145.1. Classification (NCBI taxonomy): domain Eukaryota; kingdom Metazoa; phylum Chordata; class Actinopteri; order Osteoglossiformes; family Mormyridae; genus Hippopotamyrus; species Hippopotamyrus pictus. Next base: position 1,933,700 of record JAODLC010000140.1, on the reverse strand, counting down.
TCCGTTCTTCACAGGTGACTGGAAAGGATGAGAGCCAGTTACAGCATATAGTGGACTACCAAGCACATCATTTAAGATGGCAATGACAAAAAGCAGACTAAGCAATTCTTTCCAGGTATTTTAATGTCTTATGTTTCCAGAGAGTGCAGGCATTATTGAGACATATCAGTTGCGTACCTGGCTGACATCACTATCTGTAGAGCGTCCCCTTTTCTTATCATCTTCTGAGTTATCCTGAAACACACACACCCACATGTAAGCCTTGGCGCTATTTTCATAGATACTGAGCATGTTAGCATTAGCAACATCCAACACTATCATATACTCCTATACTGCCAACATGTTATTACAAAAGTCATTGGGCCTGTTTCCTCAAGTCATCTATGCCCATTATGAGTTTAAAACCTCTTAACTAATAAGACAACTAAGCTACCAGAAGAGTTTAAAGGTGGACTATACAGGTCTAGAATCATGAACTGGCAGCCCAATTATGACAGCAGGGAGGTGACAACAAGAAAAGGAATGGACCTAGGAGTTCCTTACCACAGCGCAAGCAGCTGGGGATGGAGGGATTGGTGAAGAGGAGGTGGTGGAGGTGGGGGTGCTGCTGGAGTGCAAGAAGATCTCGTCCTCCATGTGAGAGTGCCCAGGTGGAGAAGTGGCCACCACAGATGCAGCTATGGGCCAAAGGAACACTAGTTCAGCCATTGATTTGGAAGATCTTTTGCAGATCACTTTGACTTTTGAAGACAGAGGATGTCAGCTATAGCCCATCTCCGAGAAATGTGTAAGGAACTAGGGTACATAGTAATCCAACATAGCCAAAGCTGAGCATCATCAAGGAACTTCAGTAGGACTTACAGATGTCCTCAAGGTCAAGGTCGTCATAGAGGAATTCATTCTCCTCAAAGTCGGGGTCCTGTGAAGAGTCGAGATAGTACTCCACATCATCCTTGATCTTGCGGATGGCATCCACTTGCACTGAGTCGTTGTCCAGCATGCGCAGGATGGTCTCCAGCATGCGGATGTGGTACCTGTGCTTTTCGATGAAGCGCTTCAACTCCTCGATGCGGTCCTGTTTCTGTTAAGAGGGGAAGAGAGGATGCCACTGTTCGGGTATACACCGTAAAAAAGTGGCCACTTTCTCTGAGGAGACCGAAGGAAGAAAAACCTACTTCTTTATCGCCCTTCTTCTTACGAGTCTGGACAGACAGAGACTCCACTTCACTCTCAAACTGATCCACCTGCATATTTAGAGTGTCTATCGTGTTCTGGTAGATAGATGGAGGACAAGGAGACCATCACTGTTATTCCTTTTGCCAATAAATGACACCAAATCCACCATGTCTATGAAATTCTCACTGGGTGCCTACCGTTAGCCACTGGCCAACCTCCTCCTTCTCTTTCTGGGCAGGGTCCACCTTCTGGGCCAGACCTAAGCCCTCCTTGGAGTAGGCCTTCGTCTTTGTCTCACGCTCTACGACCTTGAACCGCTCCATTTGCTTCAAACGGAGAGAAAGTGAGGCGGGGCCCATCTGCCAAACACGTCAACGTCAGACACGAGATTCAACATGCAGGAACACCCCGTCTTACCGTCTCGATAAGCTTGCGGTTCTCCACCAGCTGCCTTTTGTCTTTGATCTCACTGGAGGCCACCCAAGTCTTTATCTGGTCTCGGAGCCGCTGGAAAATAGAGTGGTCAGCGATGAGGGACAGTATGTGGAGGCATCATCATACAGAAAACACACACAATGGGCAATTTAGAAACACCAACTAGCCTGTCTGCATATCTCTGGAAGACAGGAGTCCAGGTGACATTGTGGAGATCATGCTAACTTCACACACGGAAAGAGACATGAGACTCAAAACCCCCAACCCTGGAGATGTGAGCCAGCAGTGTGTAAATTAGGGATACTCATTTCGATTAATTTTCCCAACTGATAACCGCCGTTCGTTATCCAAACATTAATCGTTAACTGATCAGATTAGAATATTAAATTAGAATTTAATGAAAACAGAACTGAGGAGTGTCTGATTAAATATGCGAACATTTTTTTTCAGTTTTATTTTAACATGTGCGAACGGCAGCAAACAGAACATATCAAGAACAGAATCTGGATTCACACATCTTCAAATTTTCACGCACCTGCAGCGTTTCCGACAACAGAGAAAAACAAATTAATATAAATAAAAAGAATAAAATAAATAGGCCTGCACTAAATATTTTTTACTGCGTCTGAAGGCACGTGTGGTTGCACATGATAACGCCCCATGAATTAACAAATAGCGTATGTGTAGCATATTTATGCCGCAAAACTTTATACTACTACTACTAATAATAATAATAATAATAATAATAATTTAAAAAATATATATAAAAACATTTAAACCGTTTAACTGATAGTAATGATCGGTCAAAATTCATTCTTTCGGTTAACGGTTAAACGGTCAATATGAGCATCCCTAGCGTAAATAGAACTAAATTCAGTTTAACAGTGACTGGTACAAATGCTCACCCCAGGCAAGTATACAACTAATGAGTTTGTTCATACCTGTAATTTTTTTATCTCTTTCTTGAGGTCCACTTCATACTTTTCCTTCTGGTTAGCATTGGCTGCATTGTGGAGCTAGGAAACACCAATACCACTCAATTGCAGAGGTCCTCACCTATACATTGACAACCACACCGCACACTGAACACTGACAACTACACCGCACACTGAACACTGACAACCACACCGCACACTGAACACTGACAACCACACCGCACACTGAACACTGACAACCATACCGCACACTGAACACTGACAACCATACCGCACACTGAACACTGACAACCATACCGCACACTGAACACTGACAACCATACCGCACACTGAACAATAATGCAAAATGTGCTTACCTTCTGCCAGATGTCTTCAAACTGTTCTACACCTTCTGCTACCTTCTTCAAACATCGATCTATTTCACCTGGGTGGAGACAGATATGTTTTAATAGGTGCCCAGCCAAGGCAGCCCCATAAAATCGACCATTACATCATTCTCAGCACTCATTTTGAGGAAAGAGCCCGTTAAATCCAGTTTAACTAAATTCATAAACACATTACCTTGTAGCTTTCTCTTGTCTGCCATGACGTTGTTACTATGATACTGTCTGCATGCCGTCTGTGACTTTGATAAGAAGAAGACTTCTGGTAAGACCCAGGGTGTCGACTTTCTGCAACAAAGCATTAGTCACCAAATGACACAGAACCAGAAAAAACTACTACTCCTTACTATGTGCCGGAAGACACTAGCATCAATCCCAATTGGTGACCCACAATGACAAATTCATCTCTGATTTTAGGATCGACTGATGCTCCGCTTTAGAAGCGCTTCCTAGACATACACTATCAGACACTGATAAACCTATGTGCATCTGAGAGACAATACTCATAAATATAAGACACAATCCCAATCATCGCAAACCTACCCAAAAAGCGAGTAAAGTAACAATAAGGAAAACAGGCACCGCGCTGCAGACAGCAGCCGTCTGCTCAGCAGACGGGCTCAATCTGCCCATATCACCCAGCTTAAGGCTAGCGTCCCGTATACGCTGTTTAATATGAGGGTATAACTACCAGGAGGCTGCCTTTCCCCACCTGCAGCCGAAGGAAGCGAAGACAGAGATGTATGTTAGTCTGGACGACAGAACAGAGAGACAGCTCAGCAGCCTGCCATGCAACTGCAGATGTGGTGGGATGAGCTCTTACTTACGAATAACCCAGATACTTTGGTTTTTACCTGAATTACACGTCTTTCCGACTGTGATTAATCGTGGTGTAGTATTATTCTAAATCCCCTACTATGGTTTTATTTCACTTTATGATTTTCTGCTTTCGGTAAACAATCAACTGCATATCAAAGATGGTCGCCGAGTGTCCCCCTTTCCGTACCGCTGTAACGCGGAGGGCCTGGCCGCCCGCCATCTCGGGAGTCCATTGGACGAGCGAAAGTAATGGCCATCTACTATTGGCTAAGATCGTCCGTCACTCAGGTCCCATAGCGTTACTACTTCCGTAGAAATATCGCCGTGATTGGCTTAAATTTTCGACTGAAAGGCGATAATGAGCGAAATGGTTTAGGAAAGGCCCTGATAGCTTCGGAATGACAATTGTCTCCATCCTTCTTCATCCGGATGCTGTTGCTGTATGTCTCCTTTTGGATTTAATGACACAGCACTGTATGTTCGACTGTGTTCTATATACCTTGCGTATGGCCAAGAATTCGGCCCCTATAATTAATAAAGTTTATCATATCTAATATAATGCAGCGTTTCCCTCTTAGTGAAGTCATTTAACCAGTATTGTTAAAATTGATATACCGCGCTATATTGACCTGGGACATAAAATAACAAATATAAACGAAATCTGAATGTAATACTTGGGCATCCATCAATTGAATTTCATACTTAAATCCTGGGTAGATGATTGATTTGCTTACTGTTGCCACCCACAATAGGACAAGGTCCTGAATATCAGCAGGTAGGATGGTGTTAAAGGTGATGGTTTACTTGATACTTTCTGCCTGTGTTTCATGTTATTTTCTCTTTCCTCTCATTTATGTTTGCCCTAGTTTAGATTACATTTGTATTATTTTCATGTATATTCTTAATAATTTGCAAAGTTGATTAAGTCAAAGTATGCATGACTTCCCTGCAACCCTGACCATAACTGGCTGGCTGGGTGGATGGGTAGATAGTTGGATGGATGGATGTCCAGGCTTACAGGATGACTTGTATTTTGGATGAAGGGCAGCATCAAGTTAACACTACTCTCTTCATCAGTGGAGCTTGTTAAAACTTTAAACATGGAACTTTCTGACAAATTTAGTGTCAGCAGGTAATCTCAGAGAACAATGCATTTAATCAGATTACAGAAATCAAGGCCAATATCAGCATATTGCTATCAATGTGAAGGCAATTTATTCATTACAGTACTATAACCTTTATATTTTGGTAGGGTGGCTGTATTAGTCATTTTCAATGGGTTAAACATATAGAATTACAGCAGAATGAAGGACTGACTGTTTTTCAATCCTGTCTTCTAGGTTGCAGCACTCTTTATACCACCTGCATGATTATGTGTAGTACAATAATCATATTTGTTTTCTGAGATCAACTGCAGATTGACCCCTGACTGGACTGTTTTTCTGTTGCTGTATGTCTCATCATGATCTATTCTGTGTTATGTCAAATAACTTACGGTATAATAACTTATTTTACACTGAATTAAATTGAAACTTTATTTATTTACACAGGTACAGAAATTCCAGTACATTGGGATTCTTGCATGGTTTATTCTGTCAAGGTTTACAAACAACAAAACAGACTGAGAATTAGAACAATAATTCAGGTTTTTACTATTAAATTAAATAAACAGATACAAATATAAACAAGGAGCTTTAGTGATGGACAAACACAGTGTCTTCAGTTGTGGGGGAGGGTTAAGTGTATGGGACCAGTTTGTCGATGACATTGGGTGGGACTGGGAGCTCCAGAGTGTTCATTAGTAACCCTCCTGGGGATGCTGGGAAGAAGCTGTTGTAAAAACCTCCTGCACCCGATAATAAACTTTGGCCCAAAGCATCCTGACTTTCCTGGTCTATGCAATGCCCCTGCTGTGAGGTTAGACCCCCTTCCCGCTGAACACAGTGTCTTGGGTGATGGGGGTCTTTGAGGATGGCCCCTGCTTTATTCCTGACTCCTTTACGAAGCGTAATCCTTACTACTACATTATGGTTACTTTGGTTTATGATACAGCTGCAATTGTGCTTCTGGGAATCTTCTGGAAAATTATATTGGTCACAACAGCATTTCCTCAAATTCCCCCAAGCAGATATGCACAACAAAATACTATAACTATTTTACCTCCTATACTCTTTACTTTTAAGTTTGAACCAAGTTATCCATAACCCATTCATCCATTTTCTGACTTCATTGTTATCTATACTAATATAATTTACAGGATATATTTTAAAAGCCACATCTCACAATAACTGGTCACCATTTTTTAATACAAAACACAAAAGGACAGTCAAAAATTTAGACAAAGCAATGCAATTAATATAAATAACACTTTAAGTTTAATTTTATTTTGCAATAACTAAAATACAAAATAATGTTATAAAACTATACTGTTATTTTTATTATGTGCTTTATTTTTCCAGCAAAGCACACCATACCAATCAAATCTATAATTCACTAGTAAAACTAGCAAAAGGTAGCATTAACTAACATATACACTGAAAGTTTTATTTAAACTGATACTGTACTGTGAGAATCCTATAAGGAGGGGGCACTGTGTGTGTTTGATAAATGAGAGAGCCCTGTTGGGCTCGGGAATCCCCGGAACTGTGGGTCAGTCAGCATGGAGAGGTCTGCTTCTGACTGCTGGGAGGCAGGAGATGGTACAGAAAACATTATGATTAAAATTTGATGCAACAATATTATATTGTTTTGTGCCTCACAATGACAACTGTGTACAGATTATCTGAAGCAAGACACCAGGGCAGCTTGCTTATAAACAAGAATGTAAAAAGCCCCAAATCCAGATCTTTCCATTTTCATGATGTTCACATAGAGATATGGGGAAAAGGAGAGCTGCAAGCCTGTCAGCAGACTTGCCAAGTACACCGTGCCTGGTATAAAATAAACCCTGGTTTATTAGCTGCTTAGTTTCATTGGCCATACTAAATCTCAACATGATCTCTTCCCCAAAGACCAGAATGTCATGACTGATGACAAATTCACAGACTACATGTTTGTTCTGACACTGGTGTAAATTGTTACACCAACACTAGATGGAGCCTCTCTGTCCCTGGAGTCTCTCACCGGTGCTTCACGCTCCTTCTCCTTGGGGACACGATGTCTTTTCTTCTTGGGCCCGACAGCAGACTGCAGGGGAATGGAAGGCGAAGAGCCAGCAAACCCATTTGGCCTGTTGTCTTCTCCCCCAGGCAGAGATTCCAGATGACCCCCACCCTCATCCTGAAAACGAAAGGGCTACTGATTAATCATGTGACACAGACTATTCTATTAATATTGCATCATGGTGATGTCCTATTACATTATAATCCTCCTAAAATGTCAGCAATCAATTCCTTCTTCTCACCTCAAGGAGTATAGTGAGATAGGCACTTCTATAATCATCTCCGTAAGAATTGAGAGTTTTCATCAAAAACCTGCATCAGACAGTAGAGTTATGGGATTAAATTTAGACACAAAGTCAACATTTTTCTTCCCCACAGGCTGTCAATACTTATTCAAAATACTTGGAAGAATCTACCGTCTTTCCTTCTTCAAACGTCGTGTCAGTCTGTGGACCTGATGAAGGCGCCCGAGTATCTTTTCATTCACCTGAAGATAAGATTTTTCATAAAGTTCATTTATACGTCCTATACAGACAGTCACATGATGTGTTTTCAGTCAGTATGCCAATTCTTGATTTCAATAATTTACAAATATACCATTAGCCATACATACTAACAGTTTTGGACATTTCAGGTCCAGAAGCTACAAACCCAGACTGAGATTTTGTTTCTACCAACCAGTTGAGTATAAACAGTCACAGAGTATTCAACTGTCTGGTAGAAACAAAATGTTGGTCAGGGTTTGTAGCTTCTGGACCTGAAATGTCAAACACTGTATAATAATTAGCTACAGTTATTCACTGAGTAATCTTTACCAATTTAATTATAATTTTTACAGCGTCGTCTATGACCAATATTTGTCATATATAACTGAGGCTGATGTGGTACTAAGCCTAGCTAAACTCAAAATAAATAAATCACAGGGCCCTGATGACATCTTACTTATAGTTTTAAAAGTGATGAGAGATATTATTAGCCAACCTTTAACTCTAATATTCCAGAAATCATTATCTGCGGGTGTGGTACCTTCAGATTGGAAGCATGCTAATATAACACCCATATTCAAA
>JAODLC010000140.1:1887184-1909046 GCA_026781145.1 Hippopotamyrus pictus | reverse complement strand
ATATATATATACACACACACACACACACACACACACATTTTACTGATTTGTAAACCACTCTAGATATTTAGGGAATCTCATTTCCATGTCTAACCTAACCAAGAGAAAGCATGAGTGGTGATGTGTGCAAATTATTCAAAATTCCGATACAAGAGTACTGCTCGCAGCGGGCTAGGGAAAACATTTCCGAGCGCAATCACAAGGGAGAAGTCAAGGATAATAAACAGTGATTTTCCATTTTTAACACCGCTAGATGGAAAGCGAAAACAACTTGCTGAAGGTTTCTGTATAATTAATCTTCAAAATATTTGCCATCTGTTCCAGACTGTAGCACGTATAGGATAAACTGACTCATGGAGTTCAACATAGCCTACTACTCCTAAGAAATACTGTAATTTTTAAATAGATTTTTTGGCCAAGATATATTCATGATGAAAACACAACAAAAGCAAAAACGCATCGTACTTCTGAGAATGCAACGTAGACCTACATTTCCTCTGTTTTACTTAAGAAAACGATATAACAAATTAATGTATTTATGAATGTTAAAATTTAAAATCTCACACCACCACTTCAACCAATATACAACGTGAGCAAAGGCATCACAAGAAAATATGCAAAAACAAAACATCCGTTATCAGTACTTATTAATATGGGGTCATTTTGATTTACGTGAAAAGTACATCCAAATGAAATGTTGCGGGATTATTGGCGATCGATACGCCGACACTCCCCCAGCTCAGCAAAAAAAAAAAAAAATCGTCGTTAGCACCACCCCCCCAGTCAGGGTTGGGTTGGCACTGAATATCGGTATCAGTGATACCGAACTCGGATAGAATCGAAATTGGGTCGAAAAAGCAATGATCTGTGGTTTGGCCCGCCCTGCTGTAAATCCCACAGACCTAGCGGCAGGACTGCCAACTCTCACGCAAGAAATCTTACGGCAAATCTGTATTATGCCATTATAAACCTAAAATTAGCTACATCAACAACAATGGGTTGGTATACAAACCCTACAGACTATTTACAAGGTAATAAAGCTGATACATACATATAAAAGCGTGTGCAGACTTGTGCAGTCTCGATTTGAAAATATCACGCCAGCTAGCTGACCAAAGCTTAGATTTTTTTTTTTTTTGGGGGGGGTGGAATTGATTAATTCAACTGAATATTGCACACCCGGCGTGTCTATATTATTTAATTTAGGTGAAACCGACGCTGTGGCGCTTTATATTTGGTTTCAGATCAGTAATGACATAGGGCCGCACCACGTAGGCCTTTCTGTCTTCTCAATGAATGGTCACTGGGATGGTAGTTTCTCGAATATTATTAATAAATATTTAACTATTTTAATAATTAAATGGGTAAAAACGGAACTTGGGTCTGTTGTCCGGATGGGAAGCTCCAGGACGAGGTGCACAAAAATCAGAATAAAAAACACAAAGTATTGGGAATCTACGAAATGGGGCGATAACATAAACAGGTCAACGACTGTTGATCTACCACAGGACGCCGCCTGCCCGGTGAAGCAGCTGCGGGACTCCACATCATGAAGATCCCAGAAACAATTAAGACAGAACGGCAAAGCCGGTGATAATACCGGCAATCCCCAGCACCCTGAAATAAAACATCAACAAAGTAAACCCAACCCCACATACCCAGAAAACAGACTCCAGAGCAAAGGCGGCTCTGAGGTTTACCCGATTACGGAGCCCGGAGCGCCGCTCGCGAGGTCGGAGGCACGGCGGAACGCGCGGGTGTGACAGAACAACAATGCGTGGCCTGTATTTCTCACGCTTATAATTAATTCACTTTTTTATTACGAGTACTAAAACATAAGAAATGTTTTCAACAAAAAAGATTTAAAAGACCATTTTAAGTACAAAATAAACTTATCTCAGATGAAAGTAAAACATATAGTGTCGACCTAATAAAAATCAGAGAACAAAGTGAGTTTTTTTTTTTTTAATCAGACATATTGAAAAGCAAAATTCATGATACTGACAATTTTTAGATGTTAAATGATTGCGAAAACTTACTAAATTAAAATGCATATTTGGTATTTTATGTTTAATTTTCAAGCAATAACCGTATTATTAACTCAATGAAAACAGTTCCCAAAAAAAATCTAATTTTAAACCTGACTCAGCAGTTTTATGAAAGTCAGTTGATTGTCTGTAAGTTTATACATGTGCGGTTTTTCCTGATGTATGGAAATTGATACTTTGCCATCACCATTCCAATACTGTACATATAAGAGGTCTGTGCTCTTTTAAAGAGACTGCAGTTGGGTTCCTCTCTCTGAATGAACCAAGCAGGGATTCACGCTGGGATTTTAATGAATCTTGTCAAGCGAACCCCGAGCGATGGTATGGATTTGGTATATGAAGGAAGAGTGTGGGATTGAACACCTCCTGCGGACCGAGACGAGACAGAACAGCGTGCCGTCACTGTGTGCCCCCCAAAAGCATGCTTTGCTTAATGATCCACTGTCACTGGGTTTGGATTCCTGGGGAGACATTTGATTAATTTACATTAAGGCTTCTGCTGTACAGCGAGTACAGTTATAACTAGTTAAGCCAACTACAGCTACATGTTTTCTGGAATTTGCATTGTGGATATGAAAATGACAGCAGTACTCCTCGGACTAAAGAGCCACTGTCATCCTTCCGAGAGTATATTTGTTTAATGTGTATTTGATTCATACGACATACTGAGCCGCTGCAGCCTTCTGTGCACTAATTCTGTCTGAGCGGCTGGACTTAGCAGCGACATTGCAGGCACACATCTCCTAGGCGACCGGAATTGGCAGGGCTTGTGCCTCCCAGACGGGTCCAGAGAGGCCTCTGAGTGCGGCTTCACCATAATCGCAGGTGGGAGCTCTGACCCCAAGCGGGAGTTCCATCAGCCCCTTCCGGCTGCCTGTAAGGCTCACTCCCTGTCTGCCCGGCTGCCGGATTCCCCGCGTGACCGTCACTCAGCAGGCGCACGCAGGTGCTGCAGCAGATCGGCGCTCACAGGCACTGTGCCTTTTGTCCTCGAGATGACCAAAGCCTGCTCAGCAGCGCCGGCATGGAGACCTGGCAGATGACGCAGAAAATCACCATGCATGTAACACATTTAAAAGCAGGACTTGCTCAGGCCTGGTGCCCTGTGCTGGGGGGGCACCCCCTGTGCTGGAATTTCTTATCTTATGTAATGATTTGGTATAAATTAACTCCTGTTAAAAACATGAGAAAGTTACAAACGCACACCTGCTGTGGTTGCATTCTCTGTGACATGAGGGGACATTCCCTCACCAGTAGCCTTTTATTACACTGGTCAACTAATTTCTACTTCATTTTTTTCACAGGAATCAATATAGGCAACTTGCAGTAATTTTCAAGCCGAATACAAATATCTAATATTTCTTTCCCTGATGCACAAGACTTTTCAGTGACAGACAAACCTTACGCTACATGTGTATTCACAGTATATGTGCATGATGGAAGTGACTCATCTTAAAGGTAGAAGTATGATTTTCTGCTGTTCTTGGCCTCAGAAACATCCCTCTTAAGGGTCCAGCGGAAGTCAGCAGACATACTGGGACTCCACTTGCTTTGATATCATTTTTCCATGTCAGAGAGAGAGAGCAGGACCCTGTCTCCCTGTTACAGCCTATAAAATCTGGCTAAATTACAGTACTTTGCACCCTCCTGTAAAATGCTAAAATGTTCACAAATAGACATAAAATCATTGTTCCTAAATTAAACTTTAGTACACCCACACATTCTTAATTAGGAATTATATGCTGTCAATATAGACTAAAGCTGACATCATGGGTGACAGCATTTCTGAAATCAGCATAGAAATGTACACAAAACACAGCTGAAAGCTGTACTGTGACAGAATCTTTGTTGTCCAGTGTTATCCCTCTCTGTCAGCTGCATCCCATCACTCTGTGTAAGCTTCAATTTTCCTTTATAACATCCATGCATATCTATTGCTACACACCAAGTGTTCTGCTTAAAGTCTGAGGTTTTCTGCATTTCCTGTCTGACCTTGATAATGGAGCCCATCTGTTTGTTGGCACCCAGCTTCAACTGAATGTCCAAGACAGAAGGAGGTAATTAGGCCAATTATCAACTGGAGCTTCATGGGAACATCATTTGGCCCCTAATATTGATTTCCCTGCTGTCTGCTTGGTGTTCAGGTAGCATGTTCCATCTACCCAGCACTCAGAAATTGTGACAGACCACACACTGACAGAGCCAGAGTACGGCATGTGAGATATCCAATTCATCTCGTTTTACCTTAACCAGATGGTAGTTACATGGTAGAATGTAATAACAATCTCAACAGTGCAAACATGGAGATCTGTCAGATTATACAGTGTGTCTGTAAGGAAGCGTGTATGTGTCTGAGAAAGATTGGAGAAGGAGGCTGATTGAGAGAGCGAGTGAGAGAGAAAGAGAGGGAGGTGGAAGAAGAGAGAGAGATGTGGCAAGTTTATCCCGAGTAACTAATCTCCCACAATCTAATCGGTCGTATTTGAGATGGACTTACAAGTCGGAGGCTTCAAGGGCACTTGCCTGTAGGTAAGTGAACGGAAAGTCGCTTAAAAGTTTACTTTTCCCAAAATAAGTTCTCTGTGGTTTTGTAATGTTTTTGGGTTCTACAAGGAATAGAATATGTACAGTATTTATTTCTTCCAAATAGTGATAAATAATAAAATAAGTAACCCCCTTTTGCACTGCACTATGCAAATTTTATTATGCCTACAAAACTGCAGAATAATTTATTATGTAATTTCAAGGTTAACTCCCAGGACAGAAAATGACACAAAATAAAGTTTTTAGTGCATAAACATTGGAATTTGCCTAACAGACCTGCACAGTACATGGCAAGGATGAGTTAAATATTGAAAATTTCTTCAATGACATAATTGAGCTGATTTGTATTAAGTAACCAGCCAATTTGATGGCTGTAAACATTAAATTAGTGCATAAAGGTTCCTTTGTGGTCACATCGCTCTTTCCAGACAGACCAGTGATCATTAGAGAAGCAGAAAATCATAATGACTGAACGTTACTGCATTCCTCTTTTTATCGTAGCCCATTCAGTCATTCATTTTAGCTCAAAGACTTTCATAAGATAATTACGGATTGTACTCTAATCACTAATGAGAGGTGTCGTCCTTAATAAATGAACCTCCAGACCCCATGAATGGCATTTTCATAGCATAGCTGAAATACAAAAACATGCAATAAATAGTTATTGTTTAAATATTCATTGTTTTTAGAGTGATATCTCTGATTCATTTAATCTAATGTAAAAATGCCAATACAATATACAATTATAGACAGTAATATATTCCGATAGCAGCTTCTTATGAATTAAAAATGTGGTGTAACTAAATATATGCTACTGTTCATTTTATTTGAATTTTCTTTTCTGTTAACTGGAGCCTTGGCTGATACAAAAGTATCACTGGAGGACTGAGATATTCTAAAATTACACTTTTGACAATTTATAGCCATAAGCATGATAAAAATAAAAGTGAACCACCTTTAACATATATTTTTTGTTAGTTTGATTCCTAAAGTGGTTTACAACAATTTTCTGGCTGAATATATTTTGATTTGTTAACTGCAAATAGTTAGCATCCAGGAGCTGACTGTGGCAGTGAGTGTCCATAAAATATAATGTGTATATTATCTATTTCAGTTTAAGACACAGAAACCTGAGCTTGAAGTGTGAATATTGATGCATTCATCTTTAAAATCTACCACATATTAGGAAAAAGCCAGAAACCACATGTAGTAACACTGAACTCACACTGAGAGGTCGTGGTGATGTTCCTAGTCTGTTGTTTAATATACTAATCACCCAGACTGACCTGCATGTCCATCAAAAAGTGTCCTCCAGAAATAAGCAAGAAAATTAAAGCGTATTATGCAGTATATAAAATACATCCTTCCAGAAATTCCAGAGAAATCCCCTAGTTTTAATGGTAAACCTTGAAACCTTCACAAAAAAGCTGATCAGAGTGTAAGGTGGCGGACGGAGATTAATTAATCTGAAGGGAGTGATTGCTAAGATTAAGCCTGGTAGAGAAGGAACATGGTTGCTAGATTGCAGTCGTAAATTTGTAATGTGCTTGTCAGATTTGAAATGTCTGATACCGTCATATCAGTCAATAAGAGTGCAGGTAAGTCTGTGCTCAACACTCCGGGAAGATATCAGGACAGTGTATGAGGAAGTGGCTTTGAAAAAGGCTTCAGCCTGAAGCCAGAAAAGTCAAAAAGACAGCAGTAAAAAAACCTACAAATAATCAAGAACACTTCTAAAGGCAACCGAAACAGCTTGGAAACTCATTTCTCATAAATGTCTATTTGATTACAATGATGCTTTGCCAGAGTTTTGCTATACACGTCAGCTTTGTATAGGATGATATTACTTGGGGTCTGTATACCAGAAATTCCCCTGTGCCAGGTCAGTACTCTAACTAATTAATCCCAGAATCCAATCAATTTGTCTAGCTTGGAAGGAGGAAGTACTGTCACTCTCATCTGCTCCCTCATTGGTTGTTGCCATGACAGCTCAGCCTTCAGGCAAATATATCATCATTATACCTGAAAGGAGGGTTTAAAACTTCATATATAAAAATATATATTCAAATTTTATATAAACTTCATCACATGTTGCTGATAGGTCATTGACAAGTTATATAACTTCATTGTTGATGATATAACCTAAAAACTGTCAGACATCTAGGCCATCTGATGTCAGAAGAATGTTTGCACCCTTTCTAACAGTGTTCTACTGATGTGAGTCATTGCTGATTTTGTTGTCTCACAATGCTGAATACGGATATAGATTCTTCTACATCTAAAAGTATGGATATCTAAATAATAAAATCAATATGAACACAACAGAGGCCAAATCTTCTGCAGAGTGCAAGTGTTGCCCTTACTGAAACCAGGGCATGGTGTAGGAGAACAGTGACCGGTTTCCCACGCCAAGGACACACGCATGCACCAATCAGAATGACCCTCCACCCCAGAAAATCTTTACTGACTTACACGGGGCTGAAGGAACATTCATTCGAGGCTAACATCATATCACGGTTTAATCTCATTATGAGACGTAGGGTTTGCAGGTACATCAGTGGTTTCTGGGCAGAACTCCTAATTCATGAGGTTTAATAATCAAAACATTCATGAAATATTCCTGAATCTATGACAGGAGACTATTCTTTAAAAAATAAACCTGTTCCAGAAACAAACATGTTTCTTTTTCTAACCACTCAGTCACCAGTCTGCATCGCTGAGATTATTCAAATAAAAGTTCTGCTGTTGACACTATTTCCTTAATTTCAGAGGGGTCCCCGCTTCACTTGTTGACAGACAGAATCACCTGCAGTCGCTGCCAAAGTAAACTCCGCAGTGCCTGTTTCCTTTCGTGAGACATCTCAAACACAACCAGGAAGAAAGACGTCTGGGGAATGCTGACTGCACTGTTATCTGCTCCATTCTGACACTGGAATAAACCAGACGTACTGGCAGATTCTTCACAAACAGGAACATTGACGGTCTGCTTCTAGCGTCAAGGACATTTGGAAATATCTGCACCAAAAGATTTGTTTATGCTTAGCCCAGACTTCATAATTACATTCTCCATTCTGTACGGAGATACAATGGGTCCTCTTTTCTGAAAGACAAATGGGTATCTTAAAAGCCACAATGCGACCTGCCTCTCCTTTTTTTGTGGGACTGTTAGCCAGACAGATTTTCCTCTCTGTTAAAAAACACCTACTTTCTCTCATTTTGTCTGTTCTTATATCATTTGGAGCAAGCAGCAGTTTACCTGGGGCAGAGTATGACTATAGTTCCCACCCAAAATTTGTCTGCACCCCAATCCCTGTTGATGCTGACCCTGGCTGCCTCCCTACTGGTGGAGTACTGGGGGGAGCCGCAGCAGGGCTCAATGAGAATGGACACCATGGGCCCTTAGGGGTGGGGGCCAACGGCAACGGATGGTGGGGCATGACCGAGGAGGCGAAGACAACCATTTTACACCTGCGTGAGAGCCTGGTTCGGCAGAAGGAGACGATCCTGGACCAGCGGGAGTCCATCCGGGAACTTACAGCCAAGCTAACCCTCTGTGAAGGTTTTGTGAGGGGGGGGGGAAGCCACCATGACTCCCAGAGCACCCACGCATCCCTCCACCTTCACCCACACCACCCCTACGAGAGCAGCCACCACGGCAGTCACACCTCTGAGCCACACTACTCCGTCGCCGGCCATCGCGCTGAAGTCCACCACAGGGGCAAGGCGGCCTCGGGGGGAGCTGAGAAGCATGGGGGAGAGCTGACCTCCTCGCCCGAGCAGACAGGGAGGATGCTGCAAGCGCTGAAGGACAGGCTGGAGAGCCTGCAGGTATGAGAGGTGGTCCAGGACAAGCGAAAGACAGCAAGCAATGCAGAGGGAGAGAGTGAGTGCTAATTATGCTGGCCCCTGTGAGGAGCTCAGGATGTACTTTGGGTGAAGACCGGGGAGTTTCTAGCTATCAAAAAGATCAGGGACTAAGTCAAGTTCACCTGGGGCTTGACTTTTTCTATTTGAAGGAAGGTTAGCATCAGGGCTAAAATACTCAGGCTACAGCCATGGGTAAAGATGGCACCTCAAACACAGATCCTTCTGAGCTTTGACAAACTCAAGTACTCCTAAAGGATAATAACTTCAAACCACACAGAAACATAAAGAAGTCCTGTTTTCAGGCCTGGTGTAGTACGCCTGTCATTTAGTGCAGGCTGGGGGGGGAGTGGGGGGTGGTGGTATTTGTAGTTAGATTATCAGATGCCTATTTAAGTACCATGGTGACGGCAGAATGAGCCACCAAACGGATCAGACACATTTTCATTTATCTGGAGTCACTAATTCCATCAGAACCCGAATCGGCACAGGAAAGATGAGCAGCCCTCTCAGCTTCCTCAGCCTATAGGCCTCTGATGGGATTTTTGAGCAACTGGCAGGTGTCAGGGCACTGGGGGGTGCTAATCGATGTCAGCGTTAATTAGCAAGATCTCCGCTGATGAGCTGCTAATCGAGGAGCACTCTAGGGCAACCAAAGCCGGATTTACTGAAAGCTAGAGAGGAAGCAGGCAGATGTGGGGCCGTACATCTTGCAAAAGCCGTTTCTCTCCAATTAGCTCCATGACGACACAGTTGTGTTGCATCACAACGAGCTGATACATGCACTCTGCTGTTATTCACCTGACCTCTGTCCCCGCAACTGAAAGTTTCATCAGTTCCATGAGTTTGAAGGGTCACATACAAAGACCGTAATAAGGTTCATATCTCTGCTGATGTACATTATGTTTCTATGAACTAGAACCATAGGTAGAAAATAGATCAATCATAACAAAGATCTTCAAACATGAATACATCATGTACCAATATAAAGACTTACAAACCCGCTTCAGTCACTAAATACATTTTAAGGGGGTTAGTGACGTAATTAGCTGCTAACACCTGGATTACCTGAGGACATGGAAAGTTCTCAGGCAAATTGTATCCCCTCCATTAAACTCATTTCCCTCTGCCAGCAGGCCAGGAACACATCCAGCTCATACTCTAATTCCCTGAAAGACCTCCTGCAGCGCAAGATACACATTCTGGAGCAACAGATGAACCACCATTCCGTTCCCCATGGCAATGAGAACCACCACAAGGATGGAGACAATGGTCGCCATGACAACAGCCACGATGAGGATCACCGTGACGACGGGCACCATGATGATCACCACAACACTGACCATCACGATGACCGCAATGACCATGAGGCAGATGGCCATGGACCAGGCCATCGCCCTCGGATGGCCTACCACTCAGAGGGGTACAGAGCTGCAGGCCACGGGCTGCATCCCAACAAGCTTGATACTGTGCTGAGTCACCTGCACCAGAGAAATTCAGAAACAGGTATCTCACAGGCTTCAGAAAACAGCACGAACAGTTTT
This sequence comes from Hippopotamyrus pictus, assembly GCA_026781145.1. Lineage (NCBI taxonomy): Eukaryota > Metazoa > Chordata > Actinopteri > Osteoglossiformes > Mormyridae > Hippopotamyrus > Hippopotamyrus pictus. Next base: position 1,899,046 of record JAODLC010000140.1, on the reverse strand, counting down.
ACATTTTCATAAACTCTAATAAGACATCCTACCATCAGGCTGACTTTCTGGGTAATACTAATAATACCTTATTTATGTCCAGCTTCCCGAAAGAAGACAAAAAATCCAGACGGCTTTCAAATAGGTTTCCCCATGCGCACCAACTACATGTACGGACGAATCAAGCGCACCCTTCTCCATGAAATCTTTGCCCTGACTCTCTGCTTGTGGCTGAAGAGTGGTGCAGGATCAGGCCTGGGCACCCCTTTTTCCTACTCTGTGCCGGGGCAGGCCAACGAATTGGTCCTGATAGAATGGGGCAACAACCCTATGGAGCTTCTGGTTAATGACAAGGTAAGGAAATGTGTCAATTCCCAGAATGGCTCAGTATGCTTTGTTTAAGGCCTGAAATGGAACCTGGCACTTCAGGCAGCCAAATTTAATTAAAAAAAAAAAAAAACACAAAAAAAAAACATTTACGTGGGAGGCCCTGTCACTTTGACCCTCCTTTCTTCCTGATATAAAACAGAAATCTAGCTGTAAAACCACATCACTACATGGAATTCCTTAGTGGGCCCCACATTGATATAGACATTGTTAACCAGTCAGTGAGAAGAACATCTCTGAACTGATAGCTGAGTTTGGGACACCCATTAGCATCGATCTCACCTCATGTTGCGCTCATGTAGCTACATGGCACACAATCCTCTAAGGGTATAAGGAGACAGAAAGCCTCTTATGGGCCTAAGGTCATGTGGGGAGGGTAGATGTGCACATTCCATTTCCAGCTGTAGGCTCCTTTCTCTCTTAAACCGCACGCTACATAATTCCATGTAGTACCTGTGAGAGGTCCAGTCTGGAATGACATGTGACATGCCCGCCATCGCTGCCCCAGGCCGTGACGCTGCCGCTCTCTCTGAACGATGGGAAGTGGCACCATGTCTGCGTTTCCTGGTCTACACGGGACGGCGTGTGGGAAGCTTACCAGGACGGAGTGAAGAGAGGCTCTGGAGAAAACCTGTCAGCCTGGCACGCCATCAAGCCCGGAGGGGTCTTCATCCTGGGACAGGAGCAGGTGACCGTGGGGAATGTCCCTTTAGCTAACAACCTGCCATATGCTTTCCACAGCAGTCAGTCTGTCCCCTCACTGCAATAAATCTTAGAACCAGTTTCAAAGACATTTTATGCAAAACGCCAATCTGTTGAAATGTGACCCCTTTTTTTTTTTTTTTAAATAATAAGCACAAGTACAGTTATGGTAAGCAATCTGTCCCTAATATTCTTTCTTTGGGTTAGATAACACAGCACATTTCACTCGTTTACACTGGTTTATCATATCATCCTATATAATCCTATATATAATTAGTTTATTCTGCCTTAATGTCGTTGAGAGTGTGTCTTTGCACAGTCACTGCTAGAAGCTCAGTTTCTCCCCAGTCAGGTTGATTGTACAACACAGATATGCTGCAGGGCAATGCCAGTGCTCTGTCTGTCTGTCTTCCTGCAGGACACCCTTGGGGGACGATTCGATGCCACCCAGGCATTTGTGGGCGAGATCTCTGACCTCCAGCTCTGGTCCCGCATGCTCAAATCCCACGAGATATATGACAGAGCTGCCTGCGGAAGTCGCCTGACAGGTGATGTCATCACCTGGGCGGAGTCAGTGGTTGAGCTGCATGGAGGAGTCACCAAGTACCCGTTTGACCCCTGCCACTAGGGGCACCCTCTTCCACATCCAGAGAGGGTTACACTAGAAAGAATTTATATGCAGTCTGAATAGTTACCAGCCGCATGGTGCAGACATCTTAAGTTTCATTAACCCAGACACTCAGAGCAACAAGGCAACTGCCAAGACATCCCCTCACTACAAGCAGAAGACCTGAATACCACTATCTTATGAATATTAACTTAAACATATTGACACAGAATGGTTATCCTTTCTGCCTTGAGCTAATATAGTTCCACATAGCATAAAATCTCCAGATGATTTGAAACACATATACGGATAAAAAGATTATTATAAACAGTTCTTAAATATAGTGAAAGGACAGGAGAGAATGAGACAGATTTGTAGAATGATAAATTAATATTAGAAAATGGTGTGTGACAGAAGGAGTGTTGGAACAGTGGTGTGCTTGCTTTTGAACATAGCTGTAGGGAGCTAAGTGATTGGTGGTTCACTGGATGGCTTTAAGAACCATATACAGTAAAAAGATAACCAGTATGTTCTTCCAGTGACGCTTAATTTGAAAAGATACAGCTATACCAAAGATAGGAGGAATGCCGTTTAGAAAAAACATGCTGTTGAGACATCTTGTTAGTGAGAAATATGTTGTTTTTCTTGTATTTTTACTTTAGTCAGGACTTGTTGCTCCTTTTTCAGACAGATAGTGGGAAGCTGTAGATGGGCTTTTAAGCTACATGCAGGAAATCCCCCCCTCCCCACCCATCCCCACATCCCGCTGGTGGTGGTACAGTCTCGGGGGAGTATAGAGGCCTTTATGTGAGATGCATCATTAACAATTCATTATGTAAATACTGAGTTTTTGATTTGCAAAAAATACAGACCTCACATACACACTACCTTAATAGATCAGCAACTCCAAAATAGCTTAAGTATTGTGGGTAGTTTTGTAGATTATTCCATTTTCTGATTTTTTAAAATGGAAAATAAATGCATTTTTAGGGATATTAGTTTGTTTATGTCTGAACATACCTGACCTTTCTAGTGCATTTACTTAAAAAAAAAAAAAGAAAACCCAAATCTGGTTTTTCCATTGCATTGTTTAACAGTGGGCTCTAGAACTGTTGGTACCATTAACAGCAAATGCCCTAAAAATACAATTCCATACAATTGCTAAAAAGATGTTAAAAATTATGTAGTAGTTTATTAATGTTACAATGGGACCAAGTAAGATCAAACATTTAATAAATAAATTCACTAAAAATAAGGTTTCATAATTATTGGTGCCCCTAGTTTAGGACGTGGGGCAACCACTGTTGGCAAGAATAACATCATGGAATCTTTTCCTGCCCCCATTTGAAGGGATCTTGGATCATCCCTCTGTGTAGATCCGTCTTTAGTCTGCACCAATCAGCTGCCTTCTTCAGTTCAGCCCACAGGTTTACCATCAGATTGAGGTCTGGTGACTGAGATGGCCATTGTAGAACCTTGATTCTGTCCCAAACCCATTTCTGTGTGGATTCTGAGGTGTGCTTTGGGTCACTGTCTTCTTGGAAAGTAACCCATTTGTCTTAAGCAGTACTCCCAGATACTCCAGGATTAAAACAGCCTCAAAGCATCACTGATCCACCACCATACTTCACCATGGCCACGAGGTGCACTCTTTGCATGTATTTCAATGCCAAAACATGCCAATGCTGTATCTCACCAAAACCTTCAGATATTGGTCTCATATGTCCACAGCACCTTCATATAATCATAACTAAAATGCCCTTTGGCAATTTCCAGTGCTTGCCTGTGCAACTTTCCATAAGTTAAGGCTTTTGGCATTTGATGGGGGTTCTCTCAAGGTACTCCAGACCCCCAAGTCCAAAAACATGCTGAGGCTAATTGGAGTTACCCAGTTGTGAATGGTGTGTGAGTGTACCCTGTGATGGGTTGGTGCCCCATCCGGGGTTGTTCTCTACCATGTACCAGTAGCTCTGTGATAGGCTCAGGACCCCCCCTGTAACCCTGAACAGAATAAGCAGTTTCAGAAAATGGATGGATGACCTGATGATGCTCAGAGGTATATTTCATCTTCTGTGGATCTTCTTGTAGCCATTTCTGGATTCATGAGGGACATCTGTCTCCACTGAGCAGCCGGTTCTTTTGTTTTCTCCATGGTGCTGAATTAGGGTGCCTGAAAGGCTCCTGTGCTTGACTAATTAGTTAAATTCTTCTTGTGCTTTGAATGGTTTGTTTCCTTGATTGAAAGACTCATCCAGCTGTTTCACATTAACATTAGTGACACATGCATGATTACAGGAGGCTGACCAATCACCGCACAGCAAGAACTCAGTGCTTAAGTGAAATCCAGGTCTTTTTAATTGAAAAGGCTATTTACAAATCCTGTCCAGGCTCACAGTGTCCCCCCTGACAAGTATTTGGTGGTCATCCTATGCTGGATGATAAAGGAATTTTTATACCCCAGTGAAACAAGGAGTGATGTAATGACACAATTCCTTAATTGTTTCTTAAAACTTAACGTAAATAAGGTGAGTTTCATTCCTGGTTTAAGTTTGGTAGATTTTATTTATAGTAATCCTTAGGGGTGCCATTAGCTATAAAACCTTTACTTGCAGGAAATTAATTTTCATTTAAATTAATTTTGGTTGGTTCCAATGAAACATTAATAAATTATATTTATCACATCTTGGAATTTTGATTTTAAAAAAAAAAGTATAACTTTTATTTTTTTAATTTAGGAGTCTTCTGGCCTTTTATTATGTAATTCTCTTGTAAATTTGAATGCTCATGATGTGTTCTTTGTGTAGTAGTATCTGTAAATATTACCGTTTTGTTACCTTCTGAATGAGTATAAATCAACAGCACATACAGTGTCAGAATATCTAATGAAATCTGTGTATATACAAATGTATAAAGAAATTTCTAAATAAAGATCTGCAGATGTCTGGCCTTCCATCCAGAGAGCCACATGCTCCCTGAGTGAGGATCCAAGCTCGTCATCACCCTGTACCAGATAGCTGCTTGCAAAAGGGATGAATGGATGGATTTGAAGAACGACAAAACCACCCAGACTGCCCATTTCCCCCTCAGCATCAGCTTAGTACCTTAAAGGCACAATGTCTAAATAACACTAAACTGATTTTGTTATACACTGTAACGCCATGCATTGTAACATCACACAGAACTACACGCTGGAGCGGATTTGCATGTTTAGCTGCTTCTGACCAACATCTGGAAAGCGCTTTAAATATTGTGTTAATTTAATACACTTGAAAAATGTGTAAAAGGACTTTCCCTGGGATTGCAGAATGCCCCAAAACTAGTGCCTTCAAACACTCCGACCAGTCTTACCAGGAGAACAGGGGTGTTATCATTACAAGCTAGTTAGCTTTGACCTTCAGTTCAAAATCATCTACAACTGTGACTTTTACCAATACTGGAGATCACAGCTCCTGAAATGAGCCAGTGTTCACTGGCATGCCGTATCAGCGCCTCTTTGATTCTCTCATCAGAGTATTGGCACCTCTCAGTATCTGCTGCCGCTGAATGACCCACACCTGTTTCTTCCAGTTTTGTTCCATTCAACAAAACATGCTAATAAGAGAATAACAGAAATGCCGCAAAACAATGGTATAGAATTCTTGCACTCAATACATGTACAGAGTATGAAAACACTGTCATAATCCACAGCAATAACACAAACCATACACAGCAATTTGTTCAGTCCAACAAGTCCTTATTTTTCCAGATAAGGCTGAGAAAAAAAAAAAAGCTGTGAGAAAATGAGTAGCTGATTAGCATTAGAGTGCAGTGCTCAGAGCGCACAATAAAGAGCTGTTCTCCATTCTTAGCAGATGTTCAAACAGAGGTGTTGACCCTCCTGTATGAGCCAAACAAAGTTATTTGACTTCCTGTACGATCCTACAGAATGAATGATACCTCTTCTTGGGAACGAGCCAGCTTCATTACATCAGAGAAAACTTCACTCAGGAAGCTCTCCAATAGCCAGGGGCGCTATAGAGGAAATACTCCAGGAGGAAATGTGTGCGGAAGCGATGTGAGGAGAGAAGGATGAGTTACCTAAAACAACTAGGGAAATACTATGTGTCTGTTTTCCTGTATGATATGTAGGGGGGGGGGGTCTATATTCTTATCAGTAGTGTCAAAGGGGCATGGATATGCTGGCAGATTCAAGGGACTCAGCACTTTACAGAGGCCCTTGAAAACGTAAAATTATTAAATTAAATAATGTAAGGGGGGCGGGGGGGCCCCTAGGGGACATTTTACCAGGGGCCCAGAATGTCTAGGAAATCCCTTGATTCTTATGCATAGTAATAAAGACAGTGTTGTCATCTCAATTTTGGAGCAGTAAAATGTTAAAATCAGTATTTAAGCTGCATCTCATAATTACTGGGGCAAACAACAGTACATAAAAGAATTTCACAATTTTGGAAACGGGTCATTTTGTGCCAGGTAATTGACTGCTTCTGGATAATTAATTATTTGGCCTTCTCGTGTTTTTTTAATTACCACTGGGACACGCGAGATGGGGTCGACATCACAGATTTTTGATGCTCATCAGCAGGAGGATATGACAGTGCCAGAGAAAAGAAAACGAGGAAAAAGGTCTCCATCGCATTCATAAATCCTCTGAATCGTTCAACTGAGAGCCCACTCATCTATTTATTTTCCGAAACCTCTTGTTTTATTCAGGGTCTTGGGGGGACCAGAGCCTATGGGTCATTAGGCAAGGAACAACCCAAGATGGGGCACCAACCCATGACAGGGGACACTCACACACCATGCACAGCATCAGGCAACTGGGTAACTCCAATAAACCTCAGTATGGACTGTAGAAGGAAATTAGAGTATCCAGAGGAAACCCCACAATGAAACAGGGAGAACATGTATCCTCTACACATATGAACCATAGCAGAGACTTGAACTCTGGTCCCAAAGGTGCGAGGCAACAGTGCTAACCACTGCACCAGCTGAGAACCTTTTTTCAGATTTCAGGTCACACAGTGGGGCAGCCAGACCGTAAAGTGGATATATCCTCTCCATGTATCCATGTAGAGCATCCGGCTGGCGTCGACAAGCTGCCTTTCCCAGAGGGGTGCTGGAAAGCACTCCAAGCCTCCAGTTAAACGCTTTTATATCACAGATGAAGACCAAATCTGGACATGTGTCAAATTCTCAAAACAGCTTTTCACACAAGCCTCGATGTGCAGAGAGCCTGGCTCTATTCTTCCCAAAATAACTGCAAACAGCCCACATCGTTGTTATTTTTAAAGATCAAAACTGTAAAAATAAAATATTCCCACTAAGGACTTCCATGTAATTAATGGAATAATGAGATGTTATCAAAAATATCTTTGGTCTCAATGCAGCACAAGCTACCAAAGATGATTAAAAACAATTCTTGTCAGAACTCAGCGAATGAGTCACTGTTGATAATGACGAGTACTAGAGAGTGACGAGGGACACTGTGTGGAAGCTGATACTTTGGGACTCAGTAATAACTGGGAAACCCGGAACGTGACAGCTTCCACATAACATCACTCACCCTGCAGGTCTCTGTGTAGCTTAGGAAGCCATCTGATAACAGCAACTAATATTGTTCAATATAGTGGGCAGTAGCAAATATGTCCATACCTTAAAACCGTTTCGTTGATAGGGCGGTCATCTGAATTACACTTATTTGATAGTTTTAGTCAGTAGAAATTTGTGATATAAACGAATCAATATAAATCTGAGCTTACAATTATGTTGGTAAGCTAAAAATACCTCATCGCAATTTCCAAAGATTGTTAAACTGTGACATCCACTGGTCAGTTCTGGAATGGCAGCCTGCCGGCTGTATTTAATCCACTTCTGTCAGTGGTATATTTTTCGTTTTTGTATAGAATGTCTATTGAACATTTGTCAACAGTGACAGACAGAATCAGTGATAAAGATCATGTCATATCCATGCACTGTGAGAAAAAAAAAGCCACACCAAATTACTTTACATTTTTTATTTTTTATCTACTGCTGTTCATTGTTGATTCCTTATGCTACATTTAGCTCAGATTAATATCTGAAAAGTAAAAAATAAGGAAGGCAGAGAGTAGAGTTGCAGATATATGGGCTGTGAATGAACGTTATGATTTGACTTTGTTACCTCATTTTAAATATCCAGGTCTGTGCATAACTTGAGCTGCTCTGTGCACCAAGCCAGTCATGCCGGTGGCTCCCCGATCTGACGCATCCCGAGTCTCTTTTGCGCACCTTACCAAGCGACAGCATGCAGGCCCAAACCCAGTACATCTTCATGCCTGCACTTCCTACGAAACATCATTCACATGTATATTATTTTTTCAATACCGTGTCAGCTGGATGTTTTGTGAAGAGTCTAGAAACGGCACAAAATCACAGGAACTGGGTGCCACGCTGATAAAACCCTGAGTGCAGAAGAGATTAATTCGGAGGACTTTCGGGAGCACTATGGGTCTTTCTCATCCAGGTTAAATGCAATATGAGCCCATGCGAGTGTCTTTATTTGGTGCTCAAAGAGCCGAAAGGGCGGGTGCAATGCAGACAGATCACCCACAACTATCAAAGAAAGAATCACCACCCTGCTCTAAATCAACAGTTAAAAAGCTGAGATACTGCTTTTCCACTTAATCTGTCATTACGATTAACTTGTTTTTATTAAATATATTCTTAACCTATGCTAGCATAAAAGATCCCTTCAAAAAGGCTGCAGTATTTGCACTAATAAGCGCCAAAGACTTGCATTCCAGAAACTGCTTGGGAAGATTACAGAGTTCTAAGTGACGGCGGCAAGTGCATAACAGAGAGCAGGCCATCAGAGGATGTTAGGGATTAGGAAATAAGGGAGTTCCATGTCCTGGCCGAAGAATGAAGAGGAAAGGAAGAACAAGAGCGATCCTTTTGCACTCAATAAACATCTAAACGGCTCTCACACTCTTTCCATTGGAAGTCGTTTCAAGTCTTGTTTACATATGCAGACCAACAACAAAAAATGGAAAAAAAAAAAAAAAAAATCAATAAGTTAAACGTTTCCATAAACTGTTGAAATAAAAACAATGTATTTACAACAAAAAAAAACACATAATACTGAGCTGCCATGCACATTTCTTCTGCGCTCCGGATAAATCAGTCTGCCCTCAAACATGCTCCGAGATCTGGACCAAAAAGCCCACGGTTCCGACGTGCAGCCAAATGGGCAAACGTAGTGTAGACGTGATCTCCGGGCATAAAACTAACTAAACACACGGCAGTTATACATTCACAACCAAGTGGCTCTAGTGTATGTAAACGAACTAATATACGACAAAGTCTCCCTTTTCCAGTCTGCTGAGTAAACAACAAAATCTTGACTTGCTATATTACTGAAGCGTTTTTCACTTTAGTTCAGATACGGATAAACTATGTCACGCCAAGCATGTTTGTATGTCGGGAAAAAAAAAAAACAAAGGTCGAACATAGCATTGATTTTTCTTCTTCCCCAAAATGATTTAGTGTTATTCCTATGGCAAGGCTGCAGAGATTAGGCATGAGGGCTTCTAAGCTGAGGAATTTAAGTGGGCGCTTTATAGTGTCCTTATGGGAGCAGTGTTGTATAGTGGCTGTCCCCGAGAGCAGCAATGCTGATTGCCCGAGAACTGATGCAGATCAATTAAACCAGGGGTCCCAAAATCCCTTGGTGTTGAGAACCAAAATGGGCAACTGTAGTGTCGAGAGCAAGGAATGGACGGCGTGTGGTTTCAGGGGAAGAGACGAGGAGGACAAGTCCTTTGTCCCACTCTGCGACGAGCGATGGGCATGCGTGAGGCCGCAGGCCGAATTTACGGCTGCTCTTCTGTCTTCTTTAAAGAGATCCGTTTCTTTCTCGCCGCCAGCATCTCGTAGAAAGGGTCCACGCTCACAGCAGCACTGTGGAGAGAGGTCATTGAGGTCACCCAGGCTGGTTTACTACACACAGGAGGCTGTTCTGACTTAGACATGCATTTCCCTATAACTGCTCAGGGTTCCCTGCCTCTGTACTGAATACTCTCTCAAGCAGATTTATTCGCATGAACGTTCTAATCAAATTATGGGAATATAATATCAGCCTTAATGAGCCTCGTCTTCAGCCGCCAGTCGTACACATAGCTGCGCTTCTGTTAGCTGCGCGGCCCACTCACGTGATGCTGTGTATCCACTCGTCCTTCTCCTCGGGGGTCGGCGCCGAGATGCGGTACACCATGTGATTTCCTTCCACCACGCGGCCGTCCGCCTCCGTCTTGCAGGCTTTGATCAGCTGTCCGCGGTTGTTGGGGATATAGAGTTCGAAGCAATTCTGCACACACACGGAGGGGAACTGAGCACTCTACACTACTGCTGACCTATTTACCTGGACTGGAGGAATCAATACTCCACATTTCCATTGACCCATACCATGTTCGTCTATCTTAACTTTAGAAATGTCCCAAATACAGCACAAAGGTGTAGTCTAAGATCTATTTCACGCCTCCCACATACCTCATCCTCAATCTCTCCCGCCAAACGTGACTTCCATCTAATCTCTTCACTTGCTGTAAAATTGTGTATTGCACTGTAATTGTAATTCATTTTTTGTTTCATAATTTAAGATCATCAACATGATACATCTCCATGGAATAATAACCTGTTCTGCAAAGTAAATCACTTGCTCATACTAATTATACTGATCTTGTGTCAAAATAAAATATTTTTAAAAATATATAATAATAATAATAATAATAATAATAAATTATTATTATTATTATTATTATTATTATTATTATTATTATTATTATTATTGCGACATGATGGTGCACTTATGCTTAGCACTGTTGCCTCACACCTCTGGGACCTGGGTTCGAGTCTCCCCTGGGTCACGTGTGTGGAGTTTGCATGTTCTCCCCGTGTCGTCCTGGGGTTTCCTCCGGGTACTCCGGTTTCCTCCCACAGTCCAAAGACATGCTGAGGCTGATTGGAGTCACTAAATTGCCCATAGGTGTGCATGTGTGAGTGAATGGTGTGTGAGTGTGCCCTTTGATGGGCTGGCCCCCCCTCCTGGGTTGTTTCCCGCCTCGTGCCCACAGCTTCTGGGATAGGCTCCGGACCCCCCGCGACCCAGAAGGATAAGTGGTTTGGAAAATGGATGGATGGACGGATAATAATAATAGTGTTCTTAAGGGCTGTGTATGTTCTGGTATTTCTGACTGAAACTGCGCTGCTCTCGACTGAGCGACCCCGTTTGCGATTCTTGGCCCCCCAAGGCCAGGCAAAGGAGAAAGGCAGACTCACAGGTTTCCTGGGATCCTCTACCTCACGAATGCTCAGGTTCTCCAGTGGAATGATCCCCCTGGGTTCCTTATCCTGGAGAACACAGCACCCAGCAAGGGCATGACCAACTCCAGCCCCGTCACTATCACAGTACCACCCTCACTACCCCAACAATTTTCCCTACAGACCTGCTACAATTAATCTAAAGACTGACAAACGTCCACATGACAAACACTGAACACTACAATTACACCTCACTGCTAGCACTACAGCCTAGAATCACTGACGTAAAGAGCTCTTTAAGTAGTATATTTCAGCTCTTTACAAATCAAATATACGCTGAAGATTTTCCACAATGCATGGGAAGGTGGGCACTCACAGTAGTGTATTCAAAGTAATAAAGGCAGTTGTCCGTCAGAATGAACCATCGCCTTTTCCAGGTTTTCACCCGTCCTCCTGAAGGAGAGAACATTCAGCCAAACTTTCATAAAGCTCTGCAGGCAAGCAGTTACTGGTGCATATATAATATGTGTAGGAAGCAAAAAGAATAACGACAAAGGAAATGAGAACCTCAGACAATATTCTGTGAGGTTCAAGAGGAGAGTTTCATCAGTATAAAGTGATGCATCTGAAATAGCGTGTTTTGTGAGTAAGGCTGAGTATCGGGCCTGACAGTAAGATGGCTAATTACTGGGGTACATACCTCCTTAAGCACAAACAGCAGCAGAGTGCAGAATTCGCAGGCAAGCAGAGATCGGGAGCGGAAAGGGAGGAGAAGAGGTCAAAAGGGAGGGAGAAGATGGCAGAGATATTAGTAACAGATCACAGAACCCACCATGCAAGAGGAGGTCAAGGCCCCAGGCTGCCATGGTACAGCAGGAAAATGGTGCCTA